>JASMMZ010000004.1:5955132-6068150 GCA_038502455.1 Anisogramma anomala | reverse complement strand
CTGGGGAGTTTTTGATGATCTGCAGTTTGTGGCATTATGACTCTGATGAATGGACTTAACGAATGATGCCTGGCGTCGAAATACAAAGGGAGAGGCCATCCATGGGCACTTGCAGACAATAGTGGACAGCGGTTAGGTGTGTTGAGATGATCGTGGCTACACTCCATGGTACCAAATGACATCCACACCACACGAGAACATGTTGGCGGCAGTTACTCACTGCCTTAGCCTCGTCTTCTTGTATTTGATCGCAGGCGAGGCCCCTATACACGTGTACTTTATACACCTGTCAACAACTACTGACACATTGGTAGTGGTCTGTATTTCCATACTGTTTACATTCTGCTAGTTCAGTCTACAATGCAATGTCATCACGATGACTTGTACAGTAGTATTGCACTTGTGATGCCATGGAACAACCAGCCACCCAGTGTGTTGATGTACTAACAACACATTTATTTGTTTTTGAAAAGGTCCTTGCATGCCCGTGTTGTATGATGACCGTATAGTACACCATATTACGATCATGACACATTCTGGAAAGACAAAAGCAAGCACCACGAGGGATGCAAATGATCATTGTAAATAGTCATGAGTCCAAACACCAAGATGGTATCCCTAACAGAGAGACCTCCTTCAGAAGCCATGAGACTCCCGCCCCTGACAAGGGTACGAGGGTACATTGGTGGGTATAGATGGACATTATGTGTCGAAAATACCCTTCCCAAAACACACCATATGCCTTCCCAAAGCACCACATGTTCGACCACATGCCGCAATACACACGCACACACACACACACACACACACAAACAATTCAACTCTTACCGACCAGGCTGATAAGGCTTATACCCAGGATACGCCGCCCCATTACCACCGCCGCCTCCGCCGCCCTCCTTCTGCGCCTGCTGGTCCAACGTGTTCGCCCGCATCGGCCGGCTAAAGTTATCCCTCGGCCCCGGCGACGACCGCGGCCACGGCTCCACCATCGCCGTCTGCGACTGCGACGGCTGCGGCGGCATCCGCGGCGGCCCGCCGCCACCGCCGCCGCCCGGCCGCGGCGAGTTCGCGAACGGCTGCTGCTGCTGCCAGCCTTCGGGCCCGGGCGCCGACTCCTGCCGGTACGGGGGGCCGCGGTAGGCACCTGGGCCCGCGCTGCGAGGGGGGCCTTGCGGGGCGGGGGAGTACTGGCGCGCCGGCGCGCCGACGAAGGAGCCGTGTGGTTGGTGCTGGTGTTGTGATTGTTGTTGTTGCTGCTGCTGCTGCTGCTGCTGCTGAGAGTTGTTGTTGTTGTTGTCGTTGTTGTATTGGCCGGGCGAAGCGGTTCGCTGCGGGGCCATCGTCATCGGCATGCCTCCACCCGGTGGTGGTGGTGGTGCCGGCGCCGGCGAGATCGTGTGCTGTTGGTGTTGTTGTTGGTGTTGTTGGTGTTGTTGGTGTTGTTGGAGTTGTTGGTGGTACATGACACGAGGGTCACCGAGGTAGCCGCCCTGCTGCTGGGCTGGCGAGCCGGTGCGCTGGGGCATGAGGGTCGGGTCGAAGACGGCGGGGGATTGCATGCGCTGCGGCATCGCGCGAGGGTCCCCGGGATAACCGCCGCCGCCTGGCTGGGGCAGGGCGGGCGAGCCAGTGCGCTGGGGCATGAGGGCCGGATCGAAGACGGCGGGCGAGCCGGTGCGCTGCGGCATCGCGCGCGGGTCCCCGGGATAGCCGCCGCCGCCAAGGCCGCCTAGCTGTGGCAGGGTGGGCGAGTCAGTGTGCTGCGGCGACAGCATGTGCGGGTGGTCGAAGGCGGCGTGGGACGGGGCCGGCGACTGCGTGCGCGGCGGCATAATGCGCAGGTCGAAGGCGCGCTCGTGGCCGCCGAAGCCGCCAGCGCCGGCGCCCTGCGGCGGCGAGGCCACGGCGCCGCGCATCGACCTGGCCGAGGCCGAGCCGCTGGTCATGGGCCGCGCGGGCATCGGGCCGGGCAGCACGCCCCAGCTCTGCTCCGTGCGGAAGGAGGCCGTCGACTGGGCGTAGGCGCTGCTGTTGGGCATCTGGCCGTACGCCTGGCCGGGCATAGCGCTGTGGTTGCTGTACGGCCCCGCGCCGGGCGAGCCCGCCATGCCACGATACCCCGGGGCCGGGCCGCCCGGCGGCGGGCCGTAAGGGCTTCGGCCCTGGGCGGGCGTGCGCATGGGGGGCGTGCCGGCGGGCGATGCGGCGGGCGACATGCCGTGCAGCAGCGCCGCGTTGGCCTCGGGCGGCTTCAGCGGCCGCAGCTCCATAGCCTCCTGCTCGAGCTGGATCTTCTTGCTCTCGCCCTCGCCCCATTGCGGCATCGCGGGCAGCTCGTCGCCGCCGCCGCCGCCCTTGGAGACGACGAAGCTGGCGTACTGCGGTGGCTCGGCCTTTGCTGGCGTCGGCCGCGGCTGGTCGAACGGCAGGCCGCTGGTCGCCATAGGGTCCTCGCGCTTGTAGCCCCGCGAGTCCGGGATGGTATTGTAGGGCTCGTCGAGGTGCTTGCGGCGGCGGCCGCCCTTGGGCGGGTCGCAGCAGCCGCAGCACTCTCCGCAGCACTTGAGGCAGTGGCAGCATTCACAGCAGCACGAGAGCCCGCAGCAGAGGCAGCGTGATATGCAGTAGATGACCGAGATGATAAGAAGGCCGGCCAAGATGATGAGGGCAATCGCAGGCCACCTGGGGCAGAGTAGGGCAGAGTGTCAGCGCGACTCCGGAATGGCAGATGGACACAAATGGACACAGAGGGATGTGAGTGAATGTGCGGTGCCGTACTTGCAATACGCTGCTTCCATGCAGTGGCCCCAACTCGAGAAGGAGGTCTTGATGTTCGAGATGCTGCCGGCCACGTCCCTCTCTTCAAACGCGACCTGTAAGCTCCTCGCAAGTATGCCGCGCACGCCTCCCCTGACACTCCTCGCCATCGCGACATCGACCGAAGGCATCCTGGCCTTGCTCGGTGAGGTGGGGAGGTGTCGCAGTGCAAGTTCGTAGTTCGTCCACGTGCAACTCAAGATCGCCGAGGCCTGGCCTGTGTGCCTCGAGGGCTCGTCTGATGTGTTGGGGTTCGGTAGCAGGCGATACTGTGCTACCTTGCCATCATGCTCGGGCCGTCCGTTTCGTTCGTGTTGAGACTGCCAGAAAGCGAGGGGGAAGGTTGGCACATGCAGCAGCAGATGCGCCTGCTCGTTCGTTTCAGGTGTGCAGTAGGTGGGTCCGACCGTGCCCCGCGAAGGCTGTTGCTGGTCACCAGCCCCAAGTTCAGACGAGGCGCAGCAAAGAGTGTCTCTTGGCTAGACAAAACGAGAATAGGAGGACTCGAGTCTGGAGAACCGCCAAATTGCATCTTGGCACCGGTGCTTGGACCACGTTGCACCCCGATCCGGACAAGGCCTGATGAGCAACGGACCGATTTGCCCCGATAAGTCTCCATTCAATTTACTTCCATTTATTTCCTTATGCGCATGTCCAAGTCATGCTGGTGTCGCCGAGTCTGCAAGTGTCCAATGTGTACATGCTTGGATCATGACACACGATGGTCTTGAGACGAGCCTGACACCACCAGTCCATGTTGCCCAATCTCATATGGGCCAACAACAGGATCTAGCCAAGTAATGTCAACCCGCCTTTGGTCTTCTGCCCAGGCTTGACGACGCCACCGCCCTGAGGTCCCAGATGAGGCGAATATCCATCATCACCGGTTCCCGCACCGCTGCCGCTGTTCTTGCCCCCCTTGTTCTTGTTCTTGTAGTTCTTGCCCTTGCGCCTGTCGTCCTTGACTGATGTCGTCTTGATCTCCGTCGTGCTCTTGCGCACCACAACCGGGTGACTCTGGATGTACTTGCCGTTCATCTCCTTGGCCGACTGGAAGAAGTCGTCGGGGTCGCTGAAGCTGACGAAGCCATAGCCCTTGGACTTGTTGGTTCGCTTGTCCCGGATCACCTTCGCCTTCTGCACTGATTGCCACCGTGAGAATGCCTTGAGCAGTGAGTCGTCCGTGGTCTCGCCCGCCAGGTTGCCGACGAACAGCCGCAGATGCTGCGGGTCCCATTCCGTGAGTGTGTCGTCGGCCCACTTCTTGCCGCCGCCCTCGCGGTACACCGTTTTCTTTTTCTCGTTGGCCGTGTTCGCGGCGCCCTCCTGCGCCGCCTTGGCGGCAGCCTCGGCGGTGAAGGTCGGCCCGGCGGCCGCGCCGGGCTTGCCTGCCGCCATCGCCGCCGCCGCCGCCGCCGCTGCCGCCGCCGCCGCGTCGGCGCCCTCTTTGGGCAGGTAGGCGCTCTGCCACTGCGCGATCTGCGCCGCCTCCTCGGGGTTGTAGTGGGGGTCGCTGCGGTCGAAGGGGTTCGCCGCCGGCGCCGCGCCGGGCTGTGGGAAGGGGTTGCGGATCTGCGGGGGCGTGGAGTACGAGCCGCTGGCGGCCGTGGCCGCCGCACCGTAGTAGCTGGGCTGCTGGGCATAGCTGCCAGCGTAGTGGTAGGATGTCGCGGATGCGCCGTAGCCCCCAGCGCCGGCCCCTACTGCGGGCGGCGGGGGGTAGGAGTAGCTGGAGGCAGCGGCGCCATAGTTGGCGGCTGCGCCAGCAGGTGCTGCGTAGGTCGCGGCGCTGGAGGCGTAAGCTGACGTGCCCGGCGCCGACGAGAAGGTCGACTTGAAGCCGCCGCTGGGCTTGGGTGGAAGAGACGGATTGACACCTGGAGCCCCGGAATAGGACATGATGAATTTATGTGCTTTCTGGTCAAGCGAGTTTTGGCTTCGTTTCCACGTACCTAGAGCCCAGTCCGTCGGCGCAGACTTTGCTCAAACTCTTGTCGTCGGAAGAGGAAGCAGATATCAATCGATCGTGGCACGTAAGTGTCGTCGGGATGGGTGTTTGGGTCAATGGTTGGTGGCAGATTCGGCGAGTTGTTATCAATGTACTATAGTAGTTGTTGATGGCTTTCCAGGATTGGAGTCTAGGTCTCGGCTTCGTTGCCGCAGCACCTACAGTAGCTCAAGCAACTTCTTTCCGGTCGTCGGAGACGGAGGCAAGCCACTTCCACTTGAGTACAAACCAAGGTAAAGTATATTATATTATCATCTGTACGATGACCTTACTGACTCATCGGCCGTGCAAATAAACTTGTTAGTAAAGGTTTATATTTGCTGTGTATTAGATTAGCACTGAATGTTTCAAGTATATCGTTATTTTTAAATTATAAACAGACGTCCTTAAACACAACTTTAATGAACCGGGTAAACAGGTGTCACAGGCTGGGGCCTGCCCTAGTGGTCACCAAGGGTCTAGCTTTAGCGATTACCACACTCCTACGATATTCCTTCCTATGTTTACGCCACGTAACTAGTCACATAGCTAAGCTACGCCCCACACATTATACTAGCTTCATAACAACTTTATAACAAAAGCTTTTCATATTCCTTTCTTTTTATCGAAAATTATAAATAGTATCTGACCTTTTTAAGCAATAGCTTTAACTTAGTCCTTTTATATATATATTTAATAACTTTTTTCCCTACAATATTGTTACAGCTTTTGAACATCTATAACCTAAAATAATATTTTAACCGTTGGTAGGCCCTAGACGTTGTAACGTTGTCGATTTGAATCGTAGTCAAAGTAACAGTAGTATTGCAATAGTTAGATGGTAGATGTATTGTTCTAGGTTTAGCAGACTGCTAGCTGGTCTGCACTGTAAATTGTATGGCCAATTGCTTGGCCCGTGCCCTAGAGTGAAATGCAGCGTACTATATCCAACTTACACCTAATGCGGTAAGTCTGTATAAAGCAATACACTTATAGTACGGTTAACTTTACTTATAGTGAAGTTGACCTACTATATTGCATACAATACTATTCTAACACTAGCGGATTTTTGTTTTATATCTGCACGCTAGCATGACTTACTATTAATTGGTGGCAACCTCTAAAATCTCTCCTCAGTCCACAAGCTAGACCCTTGTTAATCCCGATTAATTTGTACTAAAAATAACTTTAATTACAGCCTTTTATAGCCCTTTTTCTCTACCTTTTCGAGGCTTTCGTCCCTTAAATCCCGTACACAGGTCTTTCGCTACAGACCTACGCAAATCAGGTACGCTACCACTTATATACCTTTTACCAGTAGTTTAAGCTATTATCCTTACCACCATTGCCATAGCAATTTTCCAATTTACTAGGGTAATCCTATTCCTCCACGTTACGTACCGGGCGATTTACGTATCCCTTAATTCGTATAGTTAGCATATTATTATCTATAAACCTTTCTAGGGTGTTATTAGGCGTGGTTTTGGTTATGGTATCGGTAGAATTATCTTTTCCGTTAATTTACCGAAACTTATTGATTTTCCGGGCTTTGTATACCTCCTTTAACGCCATTACCTTTATTATTAGGCGTTTTTCATTAGTCATACCTAGTTTTAATAGGTATTCGTAAAGGCTTTAGGAGTTGGTATATATTACTATAAGTATTGATGACAATCCTAGCCGTTTGGTAATAATCTTTAATATACCGTCAGTTACTATACTAATATCAAATCCTACCGTTATACCGTAAACTTCCGAAGCTAATATACACCGGGTTACGCGTTTATACTTGACAAATGTATAATATACAAGGTTTCCAGTAATCGTAAATTACCCTTCCGACCTATCCTTATTAACGAATATTATCAGATGTTATAACCCAAGCACGTTGGCGGATCAGGAAACAGGCCAGCATGCAGCTGAGCTACCGAGAGCCTAAAGTCCAACACATCAGGCGGGGAACATCTCTTGGTGAGCCTCAGTGAGCACCGGTGAGCCTTAGTACTGAAGATGGTATGGAGGCCATAGGATATAAGGACACGGTCAGCACCACATAGATAGTATTTCCTTCATAGCTCTTCAGTTCTCAATCTAAGTATTCAGTCTACACACCTGAATAGCCCAACGGCTAATCATCATTCTACAGCACGAACAAACATCTTCTGATATTGCACCTTTGTTACCTCTGCTACCTTACTGCTAACATAAACTCTCTGACACCTTCTACTTACTCACAGGTATTTAGTGTGATCATTATATCAGAAAGCCGATTTGCGATATAAGGTTAGTATTGTTAATAAATAACACATCCGAAAAGATTATTAGTTTCGTTTTCATTCAATCCAGAAAAATCATGTTAATTCCTCTTTTTACGTAATCTATTTGCTGCTAAATCCGTTTATTTAACTTATTAAAGTCTTCGTCTTACGAGTTTTATGCCTATTTTGTAATAAAAAGGTCGTAGGATGTTTCCGGTTGATATAACATGACGATATAGGTTGTACGGACCCTTTACTTTAGATATCACTGTATCCTTGCTTCATTGGTCTTATTGATAATCGTTAAGCTCATAACTTACCCTTTTTAACGTAAGCCAATGTAAGTACCGCTTTTAGCCTTAATACCATAAATACGAAGTAATAATCCGTTAAAGTTAAATTGTATACCCTTAGCTAGCGTTTCAACTAGCTTATACTTTTAAAAACCTAGCTTTTCAATAATATGTTATTCCGTCATTACAAATTCAATATCGCTGAGGAAAAGAGTATCGTTAATTTGTATACTTACGATACTAAAGTCTTTACCTTTTACAACTAATAGGCATGAGTTAAATATTAAAGTTTCTATACCTAGCCTATTTTTAAAGTATACTTGATACATCAAAAATTAGTAAACGCCTTCCTCAGCTAATCTATATAAAAGCTTAATACAACGCATTATCGTGCCGACCGGAAACTTATCCCTTAGTTTTTTTTGGCAGTTCCAATGATATAATCCGCTGAAAATCAGTGGTAAACTACGTATACGTTTATGTAATGTCTCATCTATTAAGTGTAAACTAACCTTTTATGCTAATAATTAAATTAGTAATTGTAACAACAATCAAACGCTAGTTAGTCTTTTAAAATACAGGCGATTAAGTAAAGATTTAATTCTTACTTTTATTACCATATTTTTAAACGATTAACCGTAACTTTTTATACAGCCCGTCCGTAGTCTTACCTTTAACCCTGTAAACTATCTTTAACTTAAATATAGTAACGTCTTTACCTTTAAATTACATTACTAATATAAACTATATAACCCTCTATAATAAAAGGCCGTTAATTTCCACTTAATTACTTTCTCTAAAAGGCTTACCCGGTGTATTAATAATGCCTTCGATATATAACTTAAGGGTAAGTTCTCCATTAAACTTTTCCTTTTAAAACACCTATGCCGTTATATATACCTTGCCGGGTTTGTAATTCCTATCGCTGTCTTCTTTTTCAATGTGTATCCTCCTCTTAAGTAGTCGTCCATGCTGTCGGCGTTTTATTGGCTTATTAATAATTGGCTTAAAAGGGTTATATTAACTACTTCGTTCAGCTTAAAGGTTATCGACGTTAAAATATTCATTAGACGTAAGGTACCCAAAGAGTCTTTAATATGGCTTAACCTATATAACTCGAAAAGTTATAGGGCCGTTAATAGTTTTAATTACTACATTAAAGTTAATAATACTTAAAATCTTATACGGCTTTTGCTATTTACCTGGCTCGCGTTACGTAATGACTTTACTTTAAAAGAAGAGTAACACGTCTATTATTATAGGTCTGTTCCTAGTGTTAAAAGTACTATTAATTTGACAGCGTACCAATTCCTTTCTAAGTTCTTTTGGGGCTTTAACGTATGTCGTAACACATTTTGGGGTATTTAACGAAGGTGGTAACTTATTTATTATACGTAAATAAGCCCTAAATACAAACAAAATTGGTATAAATACGTTAGGGCTAACAATATTATTAAAACCTTTTACCGCTATCTAAAGTCGTACCTTTTAGCTTGTGAAGCTTCCGATTTCAAGTATAAATATATTATAGGCCCTTTGTAAAAAGACGTGTACCCTTTTGACTTTACTAATACCCTAATAAGCTTTAACTAAAACCTATTTATATTAAATACCCATTAATTTTATATCAGTTTAAAACTTCATCGTAACAAAGTTAGTACTAGTATCGTAAATTAACATGTCAAGTAGGCCAAGATACGTATTAATCTACAAAGTATGTAATGCCTCCTATATTTCCTTCACCGTAATGGTTTTAAGGAACTTAACGTTATTAAAAGCCGTAACGGAGTCTACAAAGTATAATACTAGCTTACTATCCAGGTAAAAAACATTTATGAAAACTTTCTAGTTAAAGTTTTAATCTTTCTTTAACGTAAACTTAAATTTCAAGGGGGCTTGTAAGTATATTTTGCAATAGTGGTAAAAGCGTTTAATTGCCTCTTGCATTAGGAGATTTATATTTTTATAACTAATTGTTTTTATAACCTTATAAAGTTTGTTAATCACCGAGCAATTGAATCTACGATATAGTTAACAGAGTTTTATCTTCGTTAAATGTAATACTATTACCTTTAGTCCTTAAGGATAAAATCAAAGATAGCCCTGCTTAAGGCTAAGTGAAAACGGTTTACCGGCCTTAATATATATAAAATTATTAGTTTAAACTTTAACCTTAAAGTTGAGGTTATTTTATATCTTTTAATAAAAGGAAAAAAAGAGTGAAGAAATTCAAGATGTGGAAACAATAGGGTTTATAATAGTCTTAACCATCGTCAATCCCAGTAAAAATAGTTTTTTAAGGCTAAAACCAATCTTGGCTTTACCAGTATTCGCGTGATCAATTTCTATAACGGTATTAGTATTCCTTCATAACGCGATTTATTACGAATAACCTCCTATTAAGTATTGTGTTACCCCCGTATCCGGTATAATCCCCTAAAATACTTAATCCGCGTAACGGTTTTAAATTGTAAAAAGGTATGTAAATCCAGAGTCTTTATCGTCGTGGCAGCGGTAAGTGTCTTTACCTGTAAGGCGATATAAAAAGGCGTATTCGGCTAGTCATTAAGTTGTTTTCGAACTAATACCAGTGCCAATACCAATATCTTCGTATCAACTGATAGTTTTCCGCTTATTTTCCTTCTTTTTAACTTTACTTCCTTCAAATTACGTAACTTTCTTCATATAATCCCATTTAAAGGCAAAAAAGTATTGCGTATAATATATTACCTGTTTTACATCACGTTTAGTAGTGGTATAACATATTAACCAACAACCCTATCTACCGTAAATTCAATATCTTTAGCGTTTAAGCTAAACTTACCTAGCCGACTTAAAGACTTTGACGAAAAGGAATATCTACCTTCGTAGGTAAAGGTTTGGACCTTTCGTTAACCGTACTGACTAAGCCTTTCATATCATCGATTAATGTAATATAAATTGGGGGGGAGGTTTTTCTTCGTTATTCAATTCCTGAAATTAAGTGTATATACCAGTCGAACCGGAAACCCGAGTAATTACAGTCACCAGAGAGGAATGCAATTAGCTAAAAAAATCTTTCGTAAGTGGTATCAGAGTATTGTAAAGCGTATTCAAACTCTTTATAGCCTATAACTACTTATTAAGCCTGCTAGCGTAAAGTTTCTTCGCCAATTCCTACGTTTCTCATTACTTATTAACAAAGCATCAACATATTAAGTATTTAATTAAAAATATCTATCTTACTCTCCGATTTTTTCTTATAGTTTAACATGTAAAATCACTTAATAATGTTTTAGCCCATATATTACTACGTAAGATTAACATCGTATTTGAAGTGACCCTTTATACCATCGTATATTTTTCGGAATAAGGTATTATTCATTAAGTATCGGAGGTAGTAATCCTTAGCTTAACCGGTAAAGATATTAGGAAATAACGAGTGAAAACCTGGCAACTTAACTCTTATTTGGCGGTAGATATTGAAAAATAGGCGTAACTTAATATTAAGAAGGTTATATGGCTTACCGTTATACTTCTCTTTTCCTTCTCATATCTTAACAAACTTAGTAATTATTGTATAATCCGTATCCTTTATAAAGACGTGTCGAGGGGGAAGTATAATATACTAGTCGTATATACCTTTTATATTTCTTGTTTAGGGGAAGGATTAAGGTTAATATTAGAATTAGTAAGCATGATAATTACCTTTAACCGAATTTGGAAGTAAAATACTAGTGGTTATATCTATAGGAGACTCGAGGGTAAAGCTGGTCCTTCCTTAATTTGGCTGTTAGAATTAAACGTGTTGGAAATTATAGGAGAAGTAAGCTTAAAGGTTTCCATCGCAAGGAACTTAGCGATAATCCTCTTGGTATTAAAAGGTTCGACGAGGTTTCTACTTAATTGAATAGTATATTTAAGGGCTTGCAAAATGTAGATCTATTGATTCTTCATGTCCATTTATTTCAACTTGGGCAGGTTCTTATAAAAGTGTATGTAGGCGTTGAAAGTTGTTATCGCTAGTAGTCTTTTTGCTGTTTACCAAGGTTTATTAAGGTTTTTCAACTCCTCAAGTAAATAGTTCAGTCTTTATTCTTATCTTTGCCTGCTTTTTCACCTGTTTCTACATATATAAACTCTAGTCGCGGAATCAATTTTAAAAGTCGTTAAGGGTTATAAGTGCCCGGCTAGTTTTAGTAGTGTTTATATCGAAGATAAAATAGCCGATTATAATGGTTAGGTACTCTAGAGTAAAGTCTTCAGTGGGTTCAGTAAATTAGAGTTTTTCATTATAGTGCTTTTAGAAGATAGCACCAAGGTCTTTGATTGCTTTTTTTCGTTCGGGGTCGTTAACGGCATTGATTTCAGTACGTTCTGAAGCCATTATAACGATTTTGCTAGTATAAGGCTTGGTGGGTGTATAGGACGAGAGACTTGGTGATCTTGAGCGTAAAGACTTGGCATAAGGTTAGGCGACATAGTTTTTTTTTGGCGCGACTTGGTATTTTCGTTCGGAGCAACGATTTTAACGATTAAATTGACGTATGGAGGGAAAAATAAGTGATCCAAAGTGGTGGATCGTAGGTTTACTGTTAAAGTTGGTATAGGTTAAAGTTCGTAAGACTTAGTCTTTCTTACGATTTATAGTAGTAGTACCTGCAGTAATAGCTGTAATAGTATTAACTTAGCCGTTTGCCAACTTACTGGCTTAGTAATTCTTAAGACTTTTAGGCGGTTAATTTTAGCGCCTTTAAGAATAATCTATAAAGATTTTTAAGTGTTTTCGAGTAGCGATACCATTACCTATTTATAAACTGCTGCGAATAACTATGCAATCTATAAGTCTTCTTTACTTGCTGCCGCAAATAATTACACAGAATATAGGGGCCATTCGCAAACACCTTTCTTTTAATTTGCCTAAAAAGGACAAAGCGTAACCGAAAAGTAGTTTTTTTCTTTTACTTAGCCAATATGTGCTTAATCTAATAAGCACTAGTCAGTATTGGTAGGCCTTAGACGTTGCAACATTATTGATTCGAATCGTAGTCGAAGTAACAGTAGTATTGCAATAGTCAGATAGTAGATATATTATTTTAGGTTTAGCAGATCGCTAGCCGGTCTGCACTGTAAATTGTATGGTCAATTGCTTGGTCTGTACCCTAGAGTGAAGTACAGCGTACTGCACCCGACTTACACACAATGTAGTAAGTCCGTACAAAGCAATACACTTGCAGTACGGTCAACTTTACTTACAGTAAAGTTGACCTATTTCATTGCATGCAATACTATTCCAACATTAACAGCAATTTGAACTTAACCCTTTAGGTTTAAAATTGATTCTTTAATACGCGCATTGAAACCCAGGTATAAAACTACCTTTACACACTTGAATATTGTGATAAAATAAATTAACCGCTTAATAAAATCGGGTTACCAAAATCTTACAAATGTTATGGACTCGGGCCATTAGCTATTGAGCCTATAGGTTACGTGACTGTGCACGTAATGGGATGTGTAGTACTCGGGTCGAGAGTGGTTCGAATACAGTTCGTAAATGCTACGAGCGAGGGCACATGATAGACCGTATATGGACCGTATATATAAGTTCTATACAAAGAACCGTTGCAACCTTTTTAGTCTTTTTAGTACCTTGATTATTAATTCCATTAAATAATAATTGTGTACACATTTCTAAGTTGAGTTACGATATATATGTAAGGTTTCAATTCATCTTTTCAAGTATTTACTCCTTATAATAAACAAATCGATAATATATATTCATAATTTCATGTTGTACCATAATGTTATTGGATAAAATGAGGTGTCGGCGAATATTTAAATTTTCTACTTTTATGAATATACTTTTTTCTTTTTCGGGGCCAATTTAAACCGATATATTTTGTTTACAAAATATCGTAAGCTGTATTGAATTCACCTTAAAATAAATATGATTACTTGTTTAATCAACTTTTGTATTCCATCCATCGTATTTTTTCACGTCCGATTTAGTGTAATGATCACACTAAATACCCGTGAGTAAATAGAAGGTGCCAGGGGGTTTATGTTAGCAGTAAGGCAGCAGAGGTAACAAAGGTGCAATATCAAGAAGATGTTTATTCGTGCTGTAGAGTGATCACTAGCCGTTAGGCTATTCAGGTGTGTAGACTGAATACTTAGATTGACAACTGAAGAGCTATGAAGGAAATACTATCTGTGTGGTGATGACCGTATCCTTATATATCCGTGCCTTCATACCGTCTTCAGTACTGGACCGCTGGAGTCGCTGTCGGTCCCATCGGTTCTTCCCTGTCCGGGGTTGCTGACATAAGAGAAGTTCCCCGCCTGATGTGTTAGACTTCAGGCTTCTCAGTGGCGCAGTTGCATACTAGCCCATTTCCTGACCCAACCGCTGTCTGGGTCATGACATTTAGATTAGGTTTTTAATATGATTTAACAGTTTAAAGCCAACTTAACGACCATTCGGTTTGGTTTTTTAACACTTGAAAGTCATCGAAAACTATATTACTGTTGCTGTAAATATTATCATATATTTTTATAGTTAGTAAACGGTCACGCTGCAAATTGCACCCTTACAAAGTGCACGATAATATGCTATTCTACAAGGTACATTCTTACAAAGTGCATGATAACGTGCCACTATCTAGAAGGGGCATTGGCAAAATACATAGTAAAGTGCTACTGCATACAGGGGATATTGGCAAAGTATATAACAGAATGCCACTACCCGGGTAAAAGCTTATAAGCTTCCACCTAAGGCGCATACTCTCCGGATACCTCTTCTCTTCTTTTTATTTATCCACTTTAATATATACTATTCATTTTATACTTACTCTTTTATTACCGCTTTTACGTTAATATATCCGATATGATAACCCCTACCGATACTAATTAGTATCCGACTCGGTCGATTACAAAAGGCTTTAACAAAAGAAGAACCTGTAATGATCACACTAAGTACCCATGAGTAAATAGAAGGTGTCAAGGGGGTTATATCAATAGTAAGGTAGCAGAGATAACAAAGATGCAATATCAGAAGATGTTTGTCCGTGCTGTAGGATGATCATTAGCCGTTGGGCTATTCAGATATGTAGACTGAATACTTAGATTGAGAACTGAAGAGCTATGAAGGAAATACTATCTATGTGGTGCTGACCGTGTCCTTATATCCTATGGCCTTCATACCATCTTCAGCACTGAAGCTTACCGGTGCTCACTGAGGCTCACCGAGAGATGTTCTCCGTTTGATGTGTTGGACTTCAGGCTCTCAGTAGCTCAGCTGCATGCTGGCCTGTTTCCTGACCCGCCAACGTGCTTGGGTCATAACAGAACCTAGGTTAAATACTTATAATAGGATGCTATAGCGGTTCCAATTATGGGTACTTTGACAATATACTTTCTAGAAATACATAGAAGTATAGAAAATATATAAAGTAAAGTATCTTGAAAACGGATAACTTTAATACGATATTATTAACTTAATCAGTACCATATTTACTAAAAGTCATGTTACGCTACTATTAACTCGATTAGCACTTTCAACGTATCAGTACACTTTTTAAAAAAAATCCTATTACGTATTAAGCTACTCAAACCAAAATCAACAAGTTTTAAAACCCTTCATTAAAATCTACTCAATCTAAACGTAACATCTGAACCGCTTACAAACTTCGGCAGCAGCTAAAACAAAATATTTAAGGCGCCCACACAATCACTTTACACCCCAAAAGTAACATCCAAACCGCTTACCAAATACACACCATATACCCAAAACACATTTTCGAAACGCTCCGATACACTTCGATTACACCAAAACCTTACACACCATCTCAAGTCCCACATACACACTTTCACACATCCTTTTCCCTATTCTCACTACCCCGTTCGCCTTCCCCCGTTCGCCTTCCTCCACTCGCCTTCCCTTTTCCGTCCTACATTACACCACTTATTTAAACTTATTACTTACGAGGTTTACGTTTACTAACTCACATAACTAATATAACGCCTACAAGATACCCACGACCTTATTCAGAACACCTAACTAACTTATAATTTCGTTTTATTTAAGTTCATTTAAATTTCATCAATACTAACAAACACTAAACGTTTTATTTTAAACGCTTCGTCACATTTTATTTACTATTTATTTACACATTATACGTTTTTATTTAAATTATTATATTTCGCATATTTTTATTTGCCCGTCATGTTATAACCCAAGGACCAACTGCAGACCATGAAACAGGTCAGCGGCCAGCTGCGCTATCAGAAGCTTAATTTCCAACCCATCAAGCGGGGATATCTCTTATGTAAGGACCCAGGGTTAGAGTTGGGACCGCAAGGACCGAAGAGCGGTTCAGTTGATATTACATAGGACCGCATGAAGCGACCAGCAACTTCAGCGGTCTAGTACTGAAGACGGTATGAAGGCACGGATATATAAGGACACGGTCATCACCACATAGATAGTATTTCCTTCATAGCTCTTTAGTTGTCAATATAAATATTCAGTCTACACACCTGAATAGCCTAACATCTAGTAATCATTCTACAGCACAAACAAACATCTTCTTGATATTGAATCTTTATTACCTCTGCTACCTTACTGCTAATATAAACCCCCTGATACCTTCTATTTACTAATGGGTATTTAGTGTGATCATTACACTTCATTCCAAAACCTCTTCAAATATCATATTTTAAACGTATCTCAATCACAACTTTTTCGCAAAACCGACTTCTAAACCCCTTCAACAATTCTGGTATACGCATAATTCAACTTCCTAAACGCACTATCACACTTTATATTCTCATAATTATAGTTTTACCAATAATACATCGAAATAAAACCAACGAATATATAACACTTTTGTTTAAATATACGGCGATGAAAAAAAGTTTTACGAGAGATTACCCTTCAACTATAAAGAAATATCATTGATATACCAGTAAAAAACTTAAAAACTTATACGGAAAATACGTCTGTTATAACCGTGATTTTTTTGCTAATTAAAGGAAAAGGCCTAAGGGCCTAATATACTGGATGATTTCCGTAAACAATTTTCATAATAAACGATGAAAATTTAGTATATAGCGTATAATTTAATTTCCAAAGTATTACAGGCATAGTTATGAAACGAAAGCGTTAATACTTCAAAAGGCAGAAACGATCGCCCTACGGAAACCTTATTTAATACGGCTCGACTTAACGCTTTGTCAAATTGGGAGGATAAATATGTATAGTAAATAGATTTGGTAAAAGGATATTATATAAATAAATACAAAAAATAGGTTGTAAAAGGGATACAGATAAAATAACAACGTAGAGAAACTGTATGCCCGTAAAGTGTAAGACACTCTGATAAAATATACTCGCCCAAGTAAAGTATACAGAGCTCGAAAAAGAGAAGGAACGACTGCGAATGTTACTTGCTACGCGGATACAATATATAACCAACCCTGTACGAATATTAAAAAAATCAAAACTAAAATACTACCTGAATATAATTAACACCCTTTTCAACTGTAATAAAAGCGACTCAAATAACGAAAACGTTACTCCTCAAAATAAGATAAGCGACGTGAAACTATAATGCAAGTTTTACGAACCAATACCTACCAATTACAACCTATATTAAGACATTCTGCCACACTATTTTGCCATTAATAAAAGTAACCCTACAAAACTTACTAACTTCATTAAATCACAAGACAAGAAAGAAAATTATAGCAGCGAATTATACGACATACTTAATAGTAAAATCCTTATAATACGAAACATTTGTATAACAAAAACTACATATTAAATTATTATGGTTCCTTATACTTTTACCGGTATATTAATGAAACAAGCCTAAAGATAATATGAAAACTATTTTACGTAAGTAAATACATTTACAAAGTATTATGATCGACTCAAAATACACTTCGATACGGAAATAAATCACAAGCTTTATGATAAGAATTAAACGGGTATTACCTAGAGATCTGTAAAAAAAAACGTAAAAACATAAACCAAAATCCATAAAAATGTTTATCGCCTTACTAGCGAAATTTCGGAAATAACAGGCAGCCTTTAAATCAAAATATAAAGGATATAATGTGGATATTATTATATATCTTCATAGATAGTATATTTGGATATCAGTACATTACGCTGTAAGATACACTCTTGAAGTATGACACGATCACGTGTCATGCTACAGGCTGTACTCTTGCAGAGTATATGATAACATAACACGCTGCAGATTATACTCTCATGCGTAGAGCGGTCTAGAAGCAGGTATTCCAGAGTGGTACACTCTGGGTGAGGGCTTATACCCTCACCTATAACGTACACTTCTGGATGATTCTTCTTAACTAAACACATCTTGACTTACTTTACTACAATACCAATCATATTTTGATTACTCTTCTACTTGCTTTGTTTCACATGAAAAAGTACTTAGACCCTACAGATACATAAACTATTTATTCATATTATAAAAATATATATAGTAGAAAATTCAAACTTTAATATTATGCCATTTAAACTAGAAAAAAAACTTAATTTTTTGTAGTAATTTTGAAACATTTGTTAGAACCTTAATACGTTGATAAACCAGTTTTGAATTAAAATTTATAACCGAAAAACTAAATTCAATGTCTAAATTACTAAAACAAACCTTGTCGAAATAATCTGTCACATCCTGTACCAACAATTTAAAGTGTACTCAAGACAGAATAAACGCCCTAAGAATGATCACAAAGCGAAATATATTAAAAAAGAAACCCTAAAAACCGGGAAAAAAACAATTATTAATTAAACTGACCCTATACCCAAATACAAAACTTACTACATATATTGCAATACCTATGGTGAAATATACGAAGCTTTATATGTTTTCAAAAACGATTCATTATATATAATAAAGTCGGCTATTAGTCAACTAATTATCCAATACACGAACAAATTCGAATTAAACGCTAATTTTAGGTTGATTGGGCATCTGACAACCAGATAAAACCCAATTTTATAACATAGATAGCAGATTATGAAGGCGTAAAAAACGAATTTAAAGCCTACTCTTACGAATACACTGTTTTAAAAAAAACTTAAAAGAATATAAACCTTAATTAATGACCTAAAATAGGGAAACCGACTGATGAATATTTACAAACCTATAATATATGTCGTTATTACATATTGCAAGTCTAAATTACGAAGACGAAGTATTAAACGCTCATATAACGTCGTAATTTACACTTTTCAATAAATACGATAACCTATTTCAAGGTATTATACTTAGTACCTATGTAGCAAAAATCTTAACCGCCGGGAAATAATAATTGAACGCTTCTGCAGCGAAATTTCCCAAGTTTAACTCGACTAAAGAAAGACACCGAAAATTTATCATCTCTAAATTCAAAATATCGTTACTTAACACAATCGTTATAAACATACGATTCGAACCGGTTAGGTTTTACGTAACAAACCTTAAAACTATTGGTAGGGCTTTAGATATTGTAATATTGTCGATTCAATTGGTCGAAGTAATAGTAGTATTGCGTGGTCAAATAGTAGATGTATTGTTCTAGCTTTGGCAGACTGTTAGCCAGTTTGTATAGTAATTTGTATAGCCAATTGCTTCTTTTGTACCTTAGTTTGAAGTGGGGCTATATTGCACTTGATTTGCAGTTCATTATAGTAGGCTCGTACAAAACAATGCACTTAATTTGCAGTTAGTATAGTTAACTTAACTTATAGTAGAGTTGACCTATTGTATTGTAAATGCCACTATTTTAATACTGGCGGCTTTTTAGTTTGTACGTACACGCTAGTATAGTTGACTAATCTTTTCGGATAAGCGTTAAACTGCTATTTCGTTAGCTAGCCAAACACCTGTTAATTTTAATTTCTCTTTACATTAAAATGTACTCATTTTCTTACAAATTAAATCTAATTGCCATTAGTTACCCTGCGGCTTCGAAATCCGATGTTATCGAACCCTAAAAAAATTCCTTTTGCAATAAATCTGTATAGTCCTTTAAATTTCACCTTTCCCATTAAACAAGTTAGTATCGTTACTTCCCTGGCAGTCTTTTAGTCTGCCAATATATCCCTAACTGCCGTTACATAATTTAGGTTTACCAGGAAGCTTATTAACGTAGTTCTTGATACATATAGTTATCCTGTTACTGTTTATAAACATTTAAGGGTCTTATTTGGCAATACATTCGTTATAGCATTAATAGGATTGTTTTTGCCGTTATTTCATTGGAACTCCTTAATCCCCATTCTTTTATAGGCTTTGTGGAGTGTTATTACGTCGATTATTAGGCGTTTTTCGCCGATAGTTCCGAATTTCGAAAGGTATTCGAACAGGTTCCTTCATTCGGTACAAATTACCACCGGAATTTGAGGAATCTTAAGTTGTCTAGTGATAACGTTAAGGATTTTCCATAGTTCTATGTCTATATAAAAGCCTTCCATTATACTATGAACCTTTAAAATTAATAAGTTTCGTATGATCTTTTCGTATTTGACAAAGATTTAGTGGATTGGGTTACCTATAATGTTAAATTCGTCTTCCCGCTTATTTTCATTAACGAGGATTGAGAGGAAGTAGATCTAAAAAGAAATATTAGTGTTATTTGCAAAAAAATAAACTATCTGTAAATATTATTAACTTAACCTCCTATAGATCAATCAAAACTGCATTAATCCCTCAGTTCGGATTTCCTATTTATTATTTAATATTTTCATTAAGCCATTTAAATTCTTCATGTACTGGATTTTATATTTACGCCGTAAAAAAAAAAAAGTATGTAAAAGGCCTCCGGTTTATAAAGGGTGGTAATATAGCTATCATAGGCACGTTGTTTTAGGTACCATTGAGTCTTAGCTGCATTAGTACCATCGATTGTAACTAAAATAATACCTTGATCCTTTTAAGGATAACTAGGGCTAATATTAACATTAAATATACGTATTAACGATTTATTAAAATTAGGTTAATTATTATTCTTTAACATTGTTACTGGTTCGAATTTTTAAAATTTATAGTCTTCAATCGCTTGTGATTGTAATATTATAAAACCAGTCGTTTTAACGAAAATGGTATCGTTAGTTTTTATACCTATTAATCTAGAGTTTTTTATTTACGTTACTAATAAGTAGGGATCATACGGTAAAGAAAAATATATCTAATCGTAATATAAAGTGTAATTAGTAAGTTGGAAACTAATAGACGCTTACTTTAATTAGTCCGTGTATAGTCTTAACACATAATATTACCGTTTTGGAGGGTAGATAATTCGCAATTCCCGGGGAAATTTCAGTAGTACAATCCGTTGTCGATCCGTTATGAACTACCTATAGGCTTGCGTTATATCTAGACTATTAAACGTGAATTTACCTTTAGTTTTGGCTAGTAAACTTGTTGCTAAAGCGACTATTAAGCGCTAACTGATTTTTAAATATTTGGCGATTACATAATGATTTAGTTTTTGCTTTTATTGTCGTATCCTTAAGCGATTGAACGTATTTTTTCGTACGATCGCCCCTTAATTTTGCCTTTAACCTCGTAAATAATCTTTAATTTAAAGATTGTAATGTTTGGGTCTGAAAGGTTAAAATCGGCTTTCATTACGAATTATACGATTTCTTGAGTTAGCAAACCGTTATCTCAATCCAGTAGCTTTTTTTAAAAGACCTGTCGGAAGTCTTAACAATGTTCTGTATTCGAAACTTTAGTGTTAAGTTTTTGTTATCTTTTTCTTTCATGTTTACCTTAATATTATTGTAAATGTATCCAGGTGTATATTCCTTATTTTTAACGTTCCTTCTATTCGGGGGTCGTTCGTGCTGACAGCATTTTATCAACTTGTTGATAGTGGGTTAAGGAGGTTCGTATAAGCTTGGTTGTTTATCTTAAGGGTTTTTATAGTTAATAACCATAATATAGGGTTTAACTTAAGTGATTCGAAAAGATACAAGATTATTAGTAGTTTTAAAAACTACTTTAGAGTTAGTGATACTTACGGTTTTGTATAAGCCCTTTTATTTACCCGGCTCCTGCTATATGAGGACTTTACTTTTTAATTGCAAAATAAGTACGTCGATTATTGTAAGGCCGTTCATGGTATTAAGGGCATCGTTGATCTGACAGCGTGCCGATTCCTTCCGTGGTTCTCTCAATGCCTTACTGTAAGCCGTAACCCGCTTTTAGGTACTTGCTAATAATGAAGATGTTAGAATAGTACTACATACAGTATAGCAGGTTAACTTTACTTACAGTAAAGTTAACTGTACTGCAAGTTAAGTGTATTGCTTTGTGCAAACTTACCGCATTAGGTGTAAGTTAAGTGTAGTACACTGCACTTCACTCTAGAGTACGAGTCAAGCAATTGACCATATAAATTACAGTGCGGACCGGCTAGCGGTTTGCCAAACCTATAACAATGCATCCACAATTTGACTACTGCAATAATACTGTCACTTAAACCAATCGAATCGATAACATTGCAACGTCTAAGGCCTACCAACACTAATTAGTGATTATTAGGCTAGGTACAGATAAGTTAAGTAAAAGAGGAAGTTACTTTCTGGTTACGCTCTAAGTTAAACAACTGCTGGGATAGAGAAAGGATTTTTACGAAGGGCCTTTACTGCTACTTCGGGTTTTACAACAATAAGTAGAAAAGATTTTTAGGCTACGTCGGTTTTTATGGCAGTTTAAAGTTAGTAACGGTATTGTTATTAAAAACGCTAAGAAATCTTCACCATATTTTTTTTAAAAAAAAACGTTAAGATTAACTATCAAAAATATTAAAATTCATTAAGTTCGTAGACGGCTAAGTTGATACTATTACAGGTATTATTACCGTGAAAAACCCGACTAAATCCCTATGCCAAACAACAAATAATCCTCGCCCTTTACCACTAGTAACAACCTCCGACCTCACCTTTTATATCAAATATTTACCCTTACTCTACTTTTTTTTTCACTTCTTATATCACCTCAATCATTAAGTTAGCTTCTTTAAACTAGAATAAAAACAATCGCCAAGTCACGCTAAAAAAATCCACATTATGCGACCTTACACCAAATCACTAAGTCACCAAGTCCCTTACACCTAAAATCACCAATTCCTTTGACATACACGTCCTAAATAAGCCAAATAATTGAAATAGCTTTAAACCAGGCATTTATAGAAAAAGTTAAAGCCTTTGGATCAGTTTTTACCAAATACTACAACTACAATCTTCAGAAACACGATATCGGTAAAAATTCAACCGAAAAGTACTTACCCAAATTCATCGGCTATTTTATTTTAAAATATAACGCTGGTAAAGATCCTAACCGCGCTTTTCGCAAGTATCGCGAAATTTTCGAAAACAAGACTATTGATATATAAAAGGTAATTTAAAATACCATTAAATCCAAATATAAAGTCGAGTTTAAGCGTTAGGGGATTTATGTATTAAAAGGAAGTTTTATTAAATTGGTAAAAACTATTTTCGAGCTAGTTGAACTGGAAAAACACGTTTAACCCCCTAAAACTTAAAATTATTAAGAAAAAGGAAAAGGTATTAAGGGATTTCAACGCCTTTATATACGCTTTAGGGGACCGCCAACTTACCCTTAGCTAAGTTAAGCCTTTTTACACGTTGATAATAAAAAAACCTATTAACCTACTTAAAAGTTTAATACCTCTATGTAACAACATAGAGTACTTCCTTAACGGTAGTAAAGCATGTGAAGAAACGGCCGCTAACGCGGCTAAAAGTATTAATATTAACACTTTATACCAGTTAATTAAGCAAAATCGTCAGGACTCTCAAAACCTTTAGGTAATTATCGCCTTTTAGCAATTTAATAGCCAAGTCTCTTAAAAACCTTCTTCTTTCCAATTCGCCTACACACGAGAGTTTAATATAAGTCCTATTACAGGATTTTACCCCTCGAGCCAAACGATTGGTAATTACCTCCAACACCATACCTCGAAAGCGCCAAGGCCTAAACTATTAGAAAATATACTATTTAAGACTAGGATAACTATCGTGACCTTTCCCCAAAACCTGTCAAAATAGTTAACTTTAATTACAAACTCTTTACGAACTTTTTAAGATTTGGAATAAAATGAAATAAAGTAGAATAAAAAGCCGTATAACCTTTTTAATACTAAGATAATACATTTTTTAAATATTTACAAGTAAATAAAGGTTTCTCCTTTTGGTTTTCACTTACTATTTTCCGAAATCCTTATAAGTCACGCCAAAGACTACTATCTAATCTTCCTAACTAACGTCATCACGTTCCACGAAATTTACGATAACATAAAGGGCTATTTCGAACACGATGCTTACCTTATGTAATACTATATAAACTAGGCTACTACGAGGTAAATTATAATAATAGAAAAGAAAAAAGGAAGAACCGCTAATAAATATACTTAAACAAATAATGAACAAGCTAATTTTATACTCAAAAATAATAGTAAAAGCCTACTCTCGTAAAGCTATACTTCGCGAACAGGTACAGGTAATAGTTACGAGCGTTAAATATTTCAAATACGCCTTATAACGTCTAAATACCACCTATGAAGGCTTTTTTAGCCAGTTGCGTTCCTCGTTTACCACCGTAATAACATGTATACCAAACTCGCTTAGTATATACTCTTAAGCCAGAAACTTCCTTAATGTAAAAAAATAAAACCTTACGGTAATTAATTACGTCGACCGCAAGTACGGGCGCCTATAACGCTTAAGATTTAGCCTATTAACATTAGCTTTAAATTAAAGGTAGTAACTACGCTAACGCTAATAAGGTTAAGCTTTAGACGAAACTATTAACCGCTAACACTATCGTCGTGATAGTGTTAAAAAGGTTATATTTATGGCAAGTTTAGCTACTAGTTAACTCTTCATCCCCCATCTGAGCGTAATAACCAAAAAGAAGTATACTATAACCAGTACCCTATTACTTTGAAACAAAATTACCTGAATTAAATCGCAGACGTTAAAGGCGATAAACTAATTAATATCGCTGCTAACACTCCCAAATAGATTGAATGGAATAAAGATACTACTTCCGGTACGTCCTAATAACTAGACGACCACGTTTTCCTGTGCCGTTTAGGTGGTAAAGACCCTTACCTTTGCCCTAACCAAGCCTCTAACCCCTTATACACCTTTGACCTCTGCAATCGTTACATGGACCATACGTTTCGAGATATTATACCACATATAAGGGTAATAGAGTATTCAACAGAAGGTTATTTTTAATATATGGCACTGCGAAAAGAAAGCACTATAGTTACTGAAATTAACCGTCACAATATAGATGCAGCTAAAGTTGGCTTTAGCTCAGGCGAACAACTATCGTTATTAGGGACAACAGTAATTTGAACTATTATAGGAGTAATTACGTTTTATATCTTTAAGTACACTACTCCTTTCCTACTTTTCTTAAAAAATATAAAAACCCTCGGCGTCAACGTTGACGTCAACGTAGACGAGCTAATTAAAAACGGCCAAAGATTTTCACTTGCTTTTAAGTGGAGATATCTATGGTTTCACCTTTAAGGTCCGAAAGCAATGGTATTAAACCTAAAGGAACCGTAAATACGTTAACTACACCTATGTTTTAACTATCCAGTTGTTAATAGGCTATATAAGGTTATAAAGTCCGCAAAATACAACAATATAAAACACTTTACCCTAAAAGCTATTGAAAGGTTACATTACTATTACTAAATACATGCCTAAGCCCCCCCGAAATTTAAGTTTACACTAAAAAACGATAAAAACTTTAACTACAAGATTTTTATTAATGAATTTTACTGAAAAAACAAGCCTATTTTTCACGTTGTTAACTCCGCAATCTCTTTTTACGAAGTTAAATTTCTAAAGTCCCTTTCGGAAAAGAATACATGAAAACGTTAAAGATGCTATAGATCAATACCTATTTAGGCCTACCTAACGTCGTCGTCCACGATGCTAGTACCAACTTTATAGCGGCAAAGATTTAAAAGAATGTTAAGATAATGGGTATTTAGTGTAAACAGATACTTATAAAAGCCCATTAAAGTATTAGGAAGGTTAAAAGAACACACGCCCTATTTTGCCGAACGTATAATATCTTTATGTTAAAGATTAAAAGCTTTAAGAACCCGTAAATACGCCTATAAATAGCAATAAAGGGCTTTAATACCACCGTAGACCTTGATGGCTTAGTACCAACGCTTTTGGTCTTTGGAGTATATCCACGCCTAACAAGTAAATCTACGCTCTTAGCAAGTACTTAAAAACGTGTTGCGACCTATATTAAAGCTCTAAAGGAACTATAAAAAGAATCGGCACACCACCAAGTTAATAACGCCCTTAACACTAAAAACGTCCCTTTAACAATCGACGTACTAACTTTGCTATTATAAAGTGAAGTTCTTGTATAGCGGGAACCGAGAAAATAGGAGAGCCTATATAGGATATTATGTATCTTAAACTTCAAAGTAGTTATTAAAATTACTAGCGTTTTTGTATTTTTCCGAATGAACCAAGTTAAACTATATATTAGAGATATTAAAGATAAAAACTCTTAAGACCTTTAAACAAAGAAACCAAGCTAACACGAACCTCCTCCACCTATTATTAATAAACCAATAAAATGCCGTCGGTGCACGAAACCCATTAAAAAGAAGAAAAACATTAAAAAAGAGAAATATACATCGGTCCGTATTTACAATACTGCTTAAATAAGTAATAAGAAGAAGAATAACAAAGACTTGATAATAAATTTTAGGGTATAAAAGATTATTAAGACTTTCGGTAAACCTTTTGAGAAAAACGATAAGGTTAAGATCGATGGCTTATTAACTCGAGGAATTGTATAATTCGTATTGAAGACCGACTTTAACTTTCAAGACCCGAACGTTACGATCTTTAGGTCGAAAATTATCCACAAGGTTAAGGGAAAGACCACAGGGCGGCCGTACAAAAAATCACGACTGATTGTTGAAGGATACGACGAAAAAGGCAAGGATTAAATCCTTATATAATCGCCAATAATTCAAAAGATTAATTAGCGCCTAGTAGTTACTTTGGTAACAAGTATATTAACCAAGCGTAAAGATAAGTTTACATTTAATATCTGTAATATTATATAAACCTATACGTAATTAGTAACATATTTATAACAGATTATACTATCGGAACTGTTACAGGAGTTACGTGTTATTTATCATTTAAAAACGGTAATACAATATGTTCAACCATTATATAGACTAGTTAAAATAAGGTTTAACTAGTTTTTGACCTATTGATCATATTTTGAATCCCAGTTAACAATAAAGTCTTTAATATACGATCTGTACTTATTAGTAACGTAAAAAAAAACTTCGATATAATAGTTATGTAAATTAACGACACCTTTTTCGGCAAAACAGCTAGCTCTGTAAAGTTAAAGGAATAGAAAATTAAGGACTTAAGGGTTTGGAATTGTAAACCGGTCACAATTTAATGGGAAATAATTAACTTAACTTCAATAGATAGTTGATTTGTATACTTGGTATTAATACCGGCTTTAACTTTCTCTAAAAGGGCTAGAGATCTATTTTGGTTATAAGTAACAAAATTAACTAAGTCAAGGCGTAACGGTACCTAAAGTAACGTATTCGAGGTAGTTATATTGCTACTTTATACAAACCGAAAGCCTTTTTCGATTTATCGATTATGGTATAAACACAAACACCAACGGAAAAAAACTTTAACTGGTCAAATAATAAAAATAAGTGGTAATTACAAAACTTGAACAGCGGGATCAATATAATACCAATCAACCTTTAAAAGGCTAAGTTAATGATCTTTACAAACGGGTCTTTTGTAAACAATACTGACTTATCTTTATAAATCGGCTTCCTAATAACCTTCATCAACAAAAACAGGCAGGAAAATTAGTTTAGTATTATCGGCAATCTAATCTACTGGTTCTCCATCAAGTACAGAAGTATTATACGAAGCTTACTGGTATCAGAGGTTTATAGTATAATGGCGGGCTTTAACGTAGGCATAATACTATGGGAAACCATTAATTTTATTACCAGGAAGTCGCGGATTCCTCCTATTCCAGTGGTAATTTATACTGATTCAAAAAGCCTCTTCGAATACCTTTTGAAACTTGGAACCACTAGTGAAAAGCGCCTGATAATCGATGTAATATCACTCTGTGGAGTCTAGGAAGCAAGGGAGATTGAGGAGTTCCGGTGGATTAATGGCAAAGACAACCCCGCAAATTCTATGACGAAAGCAACGCTAAATAAAGCTTTAGAAATGTTTGTGGACAGTAATAGACTAACTGTACGTATCGAGGGCTATGTAAATAGTCCGCCCAGAAAGACTAAGCTACTTGATGGTAAATGTGGATGTATTGGCAAATTGGAAAACTGCTAGGGGATTGATAATAGTAATCTGTTTAAGTGGTATGGTTAAGGTAAAAGCCTATGAAGGGTTATAGCTAAAGAGCTTTTTGTAGTACTTAATAAACTCGGGTATCGGAACGGCGAAGAAATTGGGGCCGAATAGGGTTAATTTATATGCAATTGAGTGTAAGGTAATATGAAAGTATACTGGAATTGATAGGAGTCTGGTCAGTTAATGAAAAGGAAATTTAGCGGTAACAGGAAAATATTGGTCAGCTACACTAGCGTACGCGCGTATAAACTAAAAAGCCGCCAGTGTTGGAATAGTACTACATGTAGTACAACAGGTTAAATTTACTTATAGTAAGATTAACTATACTGCAAGTTAAGTGTATTACTTTGTATGGACTTACCGCATTGGGTGTAAGTCAAGTACAGTATACTACACTTCACTTTAAGGTACGGGTTAAGCAATTGGCCATAAAAATTACAGTACAGACCGGCTAGCGGTCTGCCAAACCTAAAACAATAAATCCACCATCTGACTACTGCAATACTACTGTTACTTCGACCAATCGAATCGATAATATTGCAACGTCTAAGGCCTACCAATAGAAGATTTACTCGTCAGACGTAGGTACGCTTTAAAGACTAATAGTGTTAACACTAGGCCATTAGAGCACATAGTATTATTTAAACCCTTTATATTTATTTAAAGGTGTGTTTTCGGATTCATAGAGCTTTTATTTACAGTATAAAAATATTGTACGTTCGGTGAAGTAGGGCGCGTACCCTTTTAACCCTATTATACTTTAATAGGCCTTTATAGGCACCTATTTATATTAAATACCTATTATTTTAGCATTTCCCCCAAACTCCACTACCGTAAAGTTGGTAATGATACTGTAGACAACAACGTTAGATAGGTCTAAATAGGTGTTAATCTATAACGTCCTTGGTGTTTTCTATGTATTTTTTTTAAAAGAAGACTTTAAAAACTCAGCTTCAAATTTTTTTTATGGAGTTAACGAAGTAAAACATAGTCTTCTTATCTAAATAAAACATATTAATAAAAACCTTGTGATTAAAGTTCTTGTTGTTTTTTAATATAAACTTAAATTCTCGAGGGCTTTTGCAAACGTTTTGTAGTAGTGTTAAAGCTTTTTGATGGATTCTAGGGTAAAGTATTCCATATATTTTTGCCGTACGGATTTCAGGACTTTGTATAGCCTATCAATAGTTGAGTGGTTAAATCGCCGGTATAGTTAACGAGTTTTTGCTTTCGTTAGGTTTAACACCACTGTTTGAAAGTATTGAAAATAAAACTATATGTGCCTTTATTTAAATTCGAGATAAAACTTCTAACCGTTTTTAATTATATTATCTGCGTTAACTTTAATTTTAATACGAAGAGTTTTGATGTCTTTTAAATAAAGAAGGAAAAGAGTAAATAACTTAAGGATGTAGAACGTAATCGAGCCGATGACAGTTCGAATTACCGTTATCCCTAATAACGATAGTTGTTCATTTAGTCCAAAGTGTTATGGATTCAGGCTATTGGTCATCGAGTTTATAGGTTAAGTAACTGTGCACGTAACGGGATATACAGTACCTGGTCCGAGCCCAGTCCAGGCGCGGTTCGTATAAGGTACGTACGAGGGTACATGACGAGTTAGGAATTAAATCTACCTTTAAATTCTATATAAAGGACCACTATACCTTTTTCTAAGTTTCTGTCTATACCTTAATAGTAAATCCCAAGTAGTATCTACTTAACCTACTATCATAAGTTGGACTATAATATACTATTAAAGTTATTTTTTTATCTTTTCAAAGGAATATTACTTATAATAGATGAATCGATAATAAATATTAATAATTTTACGTTATACTTTGACGCTATTGGAAAAGAGAGGCTGTTGGTGAATATTTATTCCTCTACCTCTATAGACACAACTTCTACCCCTCTGGGGCCAACTTAAACCAATATATTTCGTTTATAGGATTCTGTGAGTTATATCACGTTTACTATGAAGTAAATATAATACCTGGTTTAAATAACTTTCGTTATCGACCTTATATCTGACTTCGCTTAGGTCGTAGCTAAGATTTAATAATTTGAGGCCGATTTAACGATAATTCGTATTAGTTTTCCAACGTTTAAGAATAGGTGAAAACGATATAACTATTAGTAATGAAACGGATCTGATTTTACAAAGGAAATGATGTACTAAAAGATCCAATTTACACTAAAGGCGAATAAAATATAAATCGGAAAAGGTCGTTATATATTCCTTTACGTATAGGGTTCTTATATATCGGCTGTAAAATAATATATTAAAATGTATTAGGAAGCCGACAGTATGAGATATATACGATATAAATAAGTTTTTCGACTATATTAAGAATGTTTTTAACGAACTTCATCACGCGAATAAAGCCTTAGTCGAGTAAAATGAATTATTCATATGCGATAAGAACCTATGGGTATTATTTGCCATTAGGTTTCAGATATTATTAATTTATGCGGGCGGATTAAATAAGATTTTGGCTATAAAGTATAATTACTTACGTTTTCGCGTATCTCTATATATCCACGGAAAATTTATTACGATAAGTGTTAATCGGGTCGATTATATGGCGACCTTAGCGTAATATTGAGAGCTTGCCAAGGAATTAAAGTTTTGAAACTAAAAAGAACGTTTTGGTCGATAAGTATCGGGACCCATATAAATATAACGGCCGAATAAAAATATAGTTATAACAGAAGTCCATACCTTTTAGGTATCCTCGTTAAAGGGTTGCGGTAATCGTAGCCAGTTATTTTAATAAACCTATTCGGTATACGTTTAGGACCAAAAACTTAGAGAAACGTAGATAAAGACAAAGGAACGCCGGGTTGTGCAAATTACTGGGCGTTTCTTATGCTATAATTTAACGAATTAATATTAACATATGTACAGATTTCGCCCGATATTACCTTCGACGTAGTTACATGTGGTTTAAATCGAGAAGTTAAATAAAGGTTTTCTATTCACGGCGATAAAAAAAGCTTAATCCCTTAATACAATTTCGTTCAAAAGTCACATAGCCTTAATGCCATGATTGCAAAATTGAATAAAAAGGAGTTTAATTTAATTAAAATACATATAAACGAATATGTATTCCTTATTACTATGCTTTTCAATAACATTTAATTTTTATGCATTTTAATTGATTTTAACTGTCATTATTATTATATCGTAAACGAGGCTTTGGTATAATGCTTAGGGATAGAGTAAATTCGGTTATTATTAGAATAATACTACATTCAGTGCAGTAGGTCAACTTTACTTACAGTAAATTTGACCATACTGAACTGTAAGTTGAGTTTATTGTTTTGTATGGGCTTACTGTATTGGGTGTAAGTAGAGTACAGCATGCCACACTTCACACTAAGGCACAGGCCAAGCAACTGACTATACAAATTACTATGCAGACCGGCTATCGGTCTGCCAAACCTAGAACAATACATCCACCATCTGACCACGCGATATTACTATTACTTTGATCAATAGAATCGACAATTTTGCAATGTCTAAAGCCCTATCAACACTGATCAGTACTTATTGGGTTAAGTATAAATTGACTAAGTAGAAAAAGAAGCTACTTTCTTGTTACGCTTTGTGAAAGACCAAGGTATAGGAAATATTCTTGCGAAGGTCCTTTACTACTGCATCGGTTTTCACGACAATAAGTAGAAAAACATTATAGGCTACGTTGGTTTTCACGGTAGCTTAGAGGTAGTAACGGTATTGCTATTGAAAATACTAAAAAATCCTTATCAAAAATACTTCTTAAAAACGTTAAGATTAACTGTAAGAAGTCTTAAAGTTCGGTAGGTTAGTAAACTGTTGAGTTAATATTACTACGGTTATTACTACTATAGAAGAACGACGAAGTCCTTATACTAAATAACCTATAATAAAAAACAATCTTCGACCTTACTCTTTATACTAAAAATTTGCCCCTATTTTACTATTTTTACTTCTCCTATACTAATTTAATTATCAAGTTCGCTACTTTGAGCTAAATCACCAATAACCGTTAAGTAGCGTTAAAAAAACTACGTCGCGCAACCCAATACCAAGTTGCCAAATTCTCACACAACTTTACACCAAAATACTAAGACCTTACGCCAAAATTTTAATACGTCCCTCGCCCTATCCCCCCTACACATCTTATACAAGCTAAAAAGTTAACATAACTCCAATTTAGGAATATATATAAAAATTCAAACCTTTCGGAATAGTCTTAGTTAACTAAAACAACGAATAGTTCTAAATTATGAATGTTATCGAAACCTTGACTAAAACCCACCTACTCAACTACGTTAGTTAGTATATTATCAACGCGGACTTCAGTAACGATTACGGCCGTAATAACCGCGCTTTATAAGAATTTATCAAGTTTTTCAACTATTAGACTCTTAATATGTAAAAGATAATCTAACGTATGGTTAAAATCATAATGAAAAAGGAGATTACCTGCCGTATCATTTATATACTAAAGAAGACGTTATTAAGCCTAGATAAAACCCTTTTTAAATTTAATTTAACGAGAAGATCCCCTTGAAGACTCTAATACTTAAGACTTTCGATAGAAAGGGAAAAGCATTAAAGAACTTTAACGCCCTTATATACGTTCTAGGGGACTACCCTTTTACACATAGCTAAGTTAAGCCTTTTTACGCGCTGATAATAAGGAATCTGTTAACCTGTTCGGCAGCCTAATACCTTTACGTAACAACACGAAGTACACTTTTAGCGGCGGAAGGGCACGTAAAATAACGGTTGCCCATGCGGCCAAGAGAATTAACGTTAGCGCTTTACACCAGCTAATTAAATAAGATCGCTAAGTCTCTTAATATCTTTAAATACCTATTGCCCTTTAATATTTTAATCGAAATACCCTTTGAAATCCCTCTCACACTATATTTTCCTATATGAAAAAAACCTACCATAGGTCTTATTACAGGACTTTATCCTTTAAGTTAAACGACTGTTAATTATCTTCAATATTGAATTTTGAAAATTCTAAGGTTTAAATTATTAAAAAGCACTACTATTAAAGACTGTGATAACTATAGCGATCTGTCCCTAATAACTGTTAAAATAGTTGAAATTAACTATAAGCTTTTTACGGACTTCGCTAAGATTTGAAACGATGCCAAAAAGTATTACAGACAGCTTTACAACCTCCTCGACATAAAAATAATACCCCTTTTGAACATTTTAAAGTAGATAGATGTTCCCCCTTTTGGTTTTTACTTATTTCCCGGAATCTTTATAGGGAACGCTATGGATTATTACTTAACTTTCCTAATACAAGTAATTACGTTTCGCGGAATTTATAACGGTATAAAAGGCTACTTCGAATACGACGTCCACCTTATTTAATACCATACAGATTAGGCTACTACGAGGTGGGTGACTATAATAGTTAAGAAAAAAAAAGAGGAAATAACAATAACTATATTTAACCAGATAATTAACAAGTTAATACTATGTCAAAAGGCAATGGAGAAAGCCTACGTTAGCGAAGCCATATTATCAAATAGGTACGGGTAGAAGTTACGAGCGTTAGCGAGTTTAAATACGCCTTACAACATCTAAATATTACATACAAGGGTTTTTTTAGCCAGTTACGTTCCTCGCTTACCACTGTAATAGCGTTTATACTAAATTCGCTTGATTTATACCCTTAAGCCGGCAATTTACCCAACTTGAATGAAAAAGACCCTATTCTAATTAATTACATCGACCGTAAACACGGCTATGGGCGCCCTTAACGTTTAAGGTCTAGCTCACCAATTATAGACTAAAGATATCAACCACGCTAGCGCCAATAGGGTTAATATTTAAATAGACCTATTAACTGTAAACACTATTGTCGTAATAATAATAATAAAATATATTGGATTTGTGGTAAGTCTGGCTATAAATTCGCTCGATACTCCCCCGCTGAGCAAAATAACAAAAAGGTAATATAATATATTTAATACCTTACCACTTTTAAACAGGATTACTTGGATTGAATCGAAGACTTTGAAGGTGATAAGTTAATTAACGGCAATAACACCTTTAAGTAGATTGAATAGTATAAAGATATTTCTCCTAACACGGCCTAGTAATTAGCCGATCACACCTTTTTTTACGGTTTAAGTGGTGAAAGCCCTTACCTTTACCCTAATTAAGTCACTAACTCCTTATATACCTTTAACCTTCGTGGTTGTTATGTGGACCACACGTTTTAAAGTATTATGTTAGATATAGGGGCAGCAAAGTATTTAATAAAAAGATATTCGTAGTATGTATAGTACTGCAAAGAGAAAGTACTACAGTTACTGAAATCAATTGTTACGAAGTTAGCAAGGCTAAAATTGGCTTTTTTCCAGACGAGTAACTATCGTTACTAGGGAAAACGGTAATTTAAATTGTTGTAAAAGTAATTACGTTTCATATTATCAGGCCTCTTACTCCTTTTTTTCTTTGCTTAAAATATATTAAGACCTTCAACATCAATGTTAAAATTAACTCTTACGAGTTCATTAAAAACGGCTTAAGGTTTTCCGTTGCCTTTAAATAGGGGTATATATTTTTTTATATTTAAAGGCCTAATGTAGTAGTATTAAACCTAATAGAGCCGTAAATACGTTAATTATACCGGCGCTTTCACTACCTATCTGTTAATAGGCAATATAAAGTCTTAAAGTCTGCTAGGAACAAGGATATGAAATAATTACCCTAAAAGCTATTAAAAAGTTTTGTTACCATTGCTAAACATATATCTAAGTCACTAAAAGATTTAAGTTTTCACTAAAAGATGATAATGAGTTTAATTACGAAGTTTATATTAATGTGTTTTCCTTGGATAATAACTCTGTTCTTTACGTCTTTGACTCAGTAACCTTTTTTTATGGAACTAAATCTTCAAAGTTTCTTTCGACAAAAGATACGTGGAAAATACTAAGGATTTTATAAATGAATATATATCTAGGCCCACTAAACGTCGTCATCTACAATACTGGTAACAACTTTATGGCGGCGGGGGTTTGGAAAAATACTAAGATAATGGGTATCTAGTGCAAACAGATGCCTATAAAGGCTTAATAAAATATTGGGAGGGCCGAAAAGATACACGACCTACTTCGTCGAACGTATAACATCCTTATACTGGAAATTAAAAGCTTTACGGATCCGGAAGTACTCCTTTAAATGGCGGTAAAGGGTCTGAATGATATTGTAGGCCCTGACGGCCTAGTGCTAATGCTACTAGTCTTTAGAGCGTACCCACGCCTAACGAGTAAATCTCCGCTATTAATAAGTACCTAAAAGTGTATTACGGTCTACAGTAAAGTTTTGAGAAAACTATAAAGGGAATCGGCTCGCCACCAGGTTAATAATGCTCTTAACACTAGGAACGGCCTTATAATAATCGACTTATTTGATTTACCATTGTAAAATAAAGTCCTTATATAGCGTGAATCGGGTAAATAAAAGGGTCCGTACAAAATATTAAGTATCGTAAACTTTAAGGTAATTATTAAAACTGTTAAAAATAATCTTTTCGAACCACCCAAGTTAAGCCCTATATTAGGGAAATTAACGATAAAAACCTTTAAGTTAAATGACCAAACTAATATAGACCCCCTCCATCCATTATCGACAAAACTATAAAACGCCGCCGACGCAGAAGACCCCCAAAAAATGAATATTAAAAAAGAGAAATATATACCAGATTACATTTATAATACTAATTATGTAAATAGGAAAGAAAAGGATAACAAAGATTTGACATTAAAACTTCGAATATAAAGGATTATTAAAATACTTGACAGATCTTTTAAGAAAAAAAATAAAGTCTGAATGAACGGCCTACTGATTCGAAAGGTTGTACAATTTATATCGAGGGTTGATTTTAACCTTTAAAACCCGAATATTACGATTTTTAGGACGAAGATTATTTACGAGGTTAAAAGAAATACTACGGGGCGACCATACAAAATGTTGGTTTTAATCGCTTAAGGATATGACTATAAATATAAATATTAAATTCTTACCTAATCGCTGACGAATTTAAAAATAACTAACGCTTGATATTTACTTTGGTAACGAGTTCATTAACTAAAACTAAAAGTAACTTTACGCTCAATAGCTATAATATAATATAGGCCTATATGTAGTTAGTAATGGATTTATAGCGAATCGTATTACTGGAGTAACTATAAAAAATACGTGTTATCTACCCTTTAGAAACGGTAATACGATATATTAAGCTATTATATGGACTAGTAAAAACAGGCTTTTATTGAGTCCTAACTTACTAATCTCATTTGAAATTGTGACTAGTTATAAAGTCTTTAATATATGACCAGTACCTACTGACAACGTAAAAAAAAACTTATACTTAATAAGTATGCAAATTAACGATACCTTCTTCGTATTAACGGCTAGCTTTATAGCATTCAAATAATATACAATTAAGGAAATCAAGTTTTGGAACTATAAGCCGGTAATGAAGTTGGCGAAGTGTAATTAATTTAATTTTAATGGATTGTTAATCTGTATATTTGGTATTCATATTTGTTTTAGTTTTCTATGAAAGAGTCAGAGCACTAATTTGGCTATAATAAAAAAATACTAACACAGTTAAAGCCTAACATTACTTTAAATAGCGTACCTGTAGTAGTTATATTATTATCCTATAGCAACCGGATGCATCGTATAACCTATCTATCGCGGCATAAATATAAAAGCTAACGGATAAAAACTTTAACCGGTTGAATAAAAGGTTAGAGTATCAAAAAATGAATCTAGATAGCGAAATTGATATAGTTTTAATTAACCCATTGAAGGCTTTGTTAATAAGTTTTACGAGTAATTCTTTTGTAAATAATACCAACCTATTTTTATAAATCGGCTTTTTAACAACCCTCATTAACGAAGATAAATGGGAAGACTGATTTAGCATTATCGGTAACCTAATTTAACAAATAACTGTTAAATATAAAAGGATTATACGAAACGTATTGTTTTCGGAGGTCCACAAAATGATAGTAAGCTTTGATATAAGTATAACATTATAGAAAACATTTAACCTTATTATCAGACAGCTAAAGATACCTTTTGACCTGGTAATAATTTATACCGATTTGAGAAGCCTTTTCGAATACCTTTCGAGTTTCGGAACCACTAGCGAAAAACGACTAATAATCGATGTAATGATACTCCATAAAGCCTACGAAAAGAGGGAGATTAAGGAGCTCCGATGGATTAACGGCAAAGATAATCCTGTTAATGCTATAACAAAGGCAGCGTCTAACAAGGCCCTAAAAAGGTTTATAGATATCAATATGTTACACATACGTATTGAGGGCTACGTTAATGGGCTGCCCGGTAAGCTTAAGTTACGTAGCGACGACCAAATATATGCTAGTAAATTAAAAGACTCCCAGAGAACTGATGATGTAGACTTATTTAATTAGCATAACTAAATTGAATGTTTACAAAAACCCATAGCAGATAAATTTCTTATAGAAGTTAATAAACTCGGATCTTAGAGCCGTGTGGCAATTAACAGCAAATGGGGTTAATTTACATGCAATTGGGTGTAATTCTATGTAAAGATTAATTGTAATTAACAGCGGTTTATCCACTTAACGAGATTGTAGTTCAGAGTGTACCTAAAAATATTGGTTAATTATACCAGCGTGCGCGCAGAAACTAAAAAGCCGCTAGTATTGGAATAATACTACATACAATGTAGTAGGTTCACTTTAATTACAGTAAAGTTAACTATAATAAACGGCAAGTTAATTTCATTATTTTATATGGGCTTACTATATTGGGTGTAAGTTGAATACAATAGACCACACTTCACACAAAGGCATGGGCTAAGAAATTGACCATACAAATTACTACGCAAACCGGCTAGTAGCTTGCCAAACCTAAAACAATACATCCATTATCTGACCACACAATAATACTATTACTTTAACCAATCGAAGAAACAACTTTGAAACGTCTAAAGCCTTACCAACAGTTATTATATTTTTAAAATCTAAGTACGATATTAGGGTTACAGCTTAATACGCGTATTATATAAATATCAAAGTTTCGTATAGATCTTAATAAATAGTCGAACCTAATATTAGTATATATTGTTCTGGAAATGACGCGGGATATAATTTTGGAAATATTTTCGATACGATATTAATAGGTGATATTAAATGTTAGTAGAAGTCGTTTAATACTTCACAATTAGGTAGGATTAGTTATCAATATGATAATAATACTCTTTATGTTAAGTGATATACAAAACGTTATAAAATTAGTCTTTATTAGTTTAATAACCTATTCTTAACGAATAATATAACATAAGTGAGATTAATCATAGTTAACTTTTATCATAAGGGTTGTTAAAATAACGCTGATCTTGTAATTGACAGCGTTGACTAATATAAAAGGGGAAAAGAATTCGTTATGTTTCCCATGTAAATTGGAAAAGCTGTGCGATCTATTCGATGAAGATAAAACGATACCTTCACCCCTATATGAAGGAAAATTTAACTACCATATTTATGTTCAATCGGATGAGGATAAATATTTATTTAAAAGAATATATGAACTAGTATACTTGATATTACTAAATTAACTTTTCTAATTTAAAAGTAAGATTATAAAGTCAATGAATAAGGGTTAGGTTTGTACAAGTTCTTTATTGGCCGTGGTACCGATATTATATATTTTTAAACCGGTGGTGAAATTACGGTTTTATATTGACTACCGTTTATTGAATAAAATTACTTAATCAAATCGTCTTCCCCTACCTTTAATTAAGGAAACACTACGCGCGTTATCAAAATCGACGTAGCTCATAAATTTGAATATTCGAACGATCCTTTACCGTATTCGGGTTACACCTAGATAAAAACAATTAATATCTTTTCGAATACATTTCGGGTTACTTGAGTAATCATTCATCTCCTTCCAGTTAACGAAAACACCGGCAACGTTTTAACGATATACTAATTATGTAGTGGCGAATATTTTAAATGATTTCATTAAAACTTACGTAAAAGAACTTTTGATCGTTTTTTTTTTTCGGTATTGAACAGAATCATGCAGTGAAAGCTCGCGTGGTTTTAAAACGCTTTAATAATACTATATAAAACTTTAATTTAAAAAAAGTAAATTCATAATCAATGGGGTAAAATACATAGACTTCATTATAATAATTAACGTGAATATTCGGGCTGATCCCGAAAAAATACAGTTCATAAGTAAATAAAAGTATTAATGTGCTATTTAAAAAATTCGAAGTTTTTGGGGTTTTGTTAAATTTTATCGAAAATTTATTAATAATTTCTCTGATTTAACGAATTATTTTATCCTATTAACGAAATAGGAAATTCGTTAAACGTGAATGAATCGGGAGTAATATGTATTTAAAACGTTAAAAATACCTTTGTTACGGCCCTGATGTTATTATATTAATATCCAAATCAGTTAACAGTAATATAAACCGATCACTCGGGAATAACATTAAGAGGGTATTTATTGTAAAAAAACGAAAATAGTAGTTTGAAACTAGTAGCTTATTATTTCGTATGATTAATGGATGCGAAACGCAATGATATTATTTATGACAGGGAGTTTTTCGCGGTGGTATATTATTCAAAAATATGGTTCTTGGAATAATATAATATTCGTACCATATTTACAATCCTAACGAATTATAAGGGATTAAAATATTTTTACTAGTTACATTTCATTTGGGAACGTCAAATTTGATAGGCTAAAATTATTTCTCCTTTCTAATACTACTTGCGATACTGGCCTATAACTTCAAGCTTCCGTCCCAACACATCAACCCGTAAATTACGAAATAAAACCGAAACTAAAAATCTCTGTGTACAAGTCTTGTAGCCTATCTTTATTATTATATTTAATATAATAGTAATAAACTTGTATATTATAAAAACATATATTGCGACGGAATATACGTATAAATTCGTTAATATAAAGGTTTGGTTATTCAATCGCAATAATATACACTTTAAAGGGGAGTCGGAGGTTTCCGGGGTATTGGTATTAGCGGAATCGGCCTGGGCCCAGCCCGCATCTGTATCTCTAACTGTAATAACGCCTGGAAATACCGGGACGCCGGCGATTGTAATACCGCCGCAGGCACAGCCCAAGTTAAGCCTATTAATTTCGTTAACACCGAATAATTGCCTTATTTTCTAGTCAGATACCTTCATGAAGTTTTAAAATTAAGAAATAACAAACAACCAATTATATGAAGTTCGCCTGTTAACGGTCAGTGAAGGCGTTAAATTCTTTACGGTTAAAGTAACACACTCGGTATAAATTACGGATTATAAAATAGATCAGAAAAATATAATAAGTTAATATAACCGATTATAATTACCGAATTAAAAACAATCAATAACAAAAATCTTATATAAACTTACGATTTTCCTCTTATAGGTAATTCGTATGAAACCTTTTAAATTTGAATCCTTTCATGTGGTTATAATGAAAAGGAGATAATCGTATATATTCGACGTTTATATTAAATGTATACGTAATATAACAGTATTAAAACCTTTTGTAACTTATAATAAAGCTATTTCAACCTCTATTTATCCTAAATCGGTATGATTCCTATATTTTTGTTGTCTTTATAGTCTATTTACTAGTTAGGGACGGTAACTACCAGTATCTATTAATGTTTACAAACCGTCTTTTCAAGTTTATTCAACTCGAAGTCATATAATTTATAACCGCCAATATGTGTACGAAGCATTTTCAGAATATGAAATGAAAATTTTATGGATTTCTGGCTTTCATTATTAATGACCGCGGTTCGGATTAGGTAAATATATTTTAAATTACTTTATATAACCTTTATTGATAGCATATTGTTTATAAACAAATAGCGATATTAAACGTATGAATTGAAAAGTTTAAGAGAACTTGTAAATTGCGTTTTCCTTTTTGTGATGTAATTAGGTATTATAATTACCCATTTATCAATTTACGTTAAGTAATCAGAAATCAATGGGTAATGTATGTAATGTAAATTGATTAATTAATGAATACGAAATATGATTCATTTTTAAGGTAAATAAATAAACGAAATTATTAACCAATTCAGCTGGACGAACCGCCGCGTTTTTGATATATTTAAGTGATAGTTTAAAATCATCCTAGACGTCAATAACATATATTTAATAATAAATAAAAATAACGGCTAATCGTAGGCAACTTCTGGTGAAACAATATAGAGTAAACGACTAAATTTAACTTAATTTATGTAATATTATAACTAACCGCCCGATTAAAAAAATCGATTGATTTTATATTTAATATCGGGTCGTTGATGTTTCAAACCCCTTCAATATCAGTTTGAATATTTTTTAAAAATACTTTATATTTTACGTCAATACAGTTAAACGTATAGTTACAAACCCCCTCATTTCCTAAGTTTTATCCGATATTCGTCCGAAACTAGTTTTCGTTACTAATAATACAGGGAGAGATATATATGAGGAATTTAAATTTTAAGAAAATTTTGCTACCAAAACGATGCGAAACGGTATCCATTATATATTAATTAAGTAAAAAGGTAATGATGAATCGAAATAGGAATTATGAGAAAAGTACCAATATATAATAGCCTTAAACAAATTCGAAACGAAATATGGAAACGTTGGGTTTTATAATAGCCCGGTATTCTGACATTGGTATCGGGTATATTGTTGGTAGATCTTAGATGTTGCAACGTTGTCGATTAGATTGGTCCTTAAAGTAACAGTAGTATTGCAGTAGTCAGATGGTAGATGTATTATTCTAGGTTTGGCAGACCGCTGGCCGGTCTACACTGTAATTTGTATGGCTAATTACTTAGCCCGTACCCTAGAGTAAAGTGCAGCGTACTACACTCAACTTACATCCAATGCGATAAGTCCGCACAAAGCAGTACACTTGCAGTACGATCAACTTTACTGTAAGTAAAGTTGACCTGCTGCACTGCATGAAATACCATTGCAATACTGTTCCAACCCATATATTAAATACCTTATGTTGGGCGAATCGCCTTCACCTCAGTATTAATATAATATTTGTAGGAAAAAGGGAAAATAAATTACTATTATGATATAATAAGTCATATAAAGCTGGGTATACGCTACTTGACTTCCTCAAATAAGTATCCGATTGCGAAACAACTTTTATTATAATACATTAAGTTTTACCTAATCTTTATTATTATTTTTATTTGAATTTTCCGAACAATAACGCCGTTAATGTTCGGAACCCTATTACGATTAACCCCGGATATTAAGAAAGGTAAATAAGGGCGGGCTACGTAAGATAGAGTGGGTATTACATAATATTAATAAGGGTGATGAATGAAAATCGGGGCGGATATTAAACAAAGTTGATAATAATGGGTAGTATTAAGCGGGGCGAATTTAAGCGAAGAAGATAACAAAGAATAACGAAAGGCGGGGCGGAGAAAACAACGCTTTAAATAGGATACCAAAACCTATAATATATCAATTTAAGCCCAAATAATACGGTTAATACGAAACCGATCATTAATTTATTTATAATCAACTAGATTCATTAACTCTTAATAAAGGCCACCAAATTTAATCCAGGTAAATAAAGAATTTTTACGCTTAAGCCTTAAACGTAGTTCGCGATGTTTCATTAACCGTAACCTATATTCGTTATAAAAACATAACTTATGTAGCTATATTATTTTAGTTAGTTGGTATAAACCTATGAAAAAGCACGTAATATATACTTTAAAAGACAGGAATAAAAACATTTCATATTAATATCAGGTCATCAGAGGGAGTTTTATCGTAATAAATAAGTAAAACGGTCGATAACGATGAGGGAGTTTTGAAAAAATTTTGGTTCAGGAAAAAAAAAAACGAAAACGTATAGTTAAAGGGGTAATAACTTGTATTACCGATACGGTAAAAACGCCTTAGGCTCGGGTAATATGGTGGAAACGGGTAAACTAATTAATTAACTTGAAAAACGCATAAGTAAAAATAGGCCGGTAATACGGTATATTCATTTACCACTTAAAAGAAGAAAACAATATTTAACCATTGTTTTCTTCAACTACAACTAATTTCCTTAATGAAACGCATAATCTAGGAAAATCGATAAATAAGGTTAGTTTCTAAATACATTAAAAATTGGTCAATTTGCGATCGTGTTTCCTATTAATTTTTTTCCAGTTTTACCCCATTATAAACTTTCCGGTAAATACGATATCTTTAAGAGCGATAGATACAAATATAAATAAGATGTATTTGCAACTTAAAAAACGATTAATGTAAAATATATAAGTATCTTTTACTTATAATAAAGGGAGCTGAATTTTATTTTCGTTATCATTGAATATGAAAAGGGCGCCTATAACGTACAAAGATTACAAATTATAATCAATAATAAAGTATTGAAGTATGATAAAGAAGTATATTTTACGAGGCCTCTAATTATTTTTACCAAAGGTGCCTGAAACAGTATAACTTAGGTTAAAACTATTATACATATCGGTTATATCTATTAAGGGAAAGTTAATGAGATAAGAAACGTCGATGACTAATTAAAAGCTAAAATAAAAATCGGAAAATGATAGTCATAGTATAATTATTATAAAAGATATGATATAAACGGGAAATACTAAAAGGGGATGAGTGAAATAAGGAAGAAAGGGAAGGAAATTTTAAAAGTTAAGATAAAAGCCGTATTTCTAGGTATAATGGATTGGAATTAATAGGGGTTATACGTTATACAAAACCTCGAAGGGCGCTTTATATGGCGCTAGCGATAAAAGCGATATATTATACGACACGTTAAGGAGGCGCATTATACAGCGTCGGTAATAAAAGAGATATATTATATGGTACGTTAAAAGGAGCGTTATACGGCGCCAGCGGCCTAAGATCGAACCGGCCGATACGTTATACAGCATGGTAAAAAGTATGTTATAAGCCCGCGTTCGGCTCGCGCACAGCTTGTATACTAAACGAATAAAGCCCGCCTACTACGTTTAATTAAAGGGATACCACAGTCTTTATAGAGTTTAATAAAAAAGGAGCATATTATAAACTTAGTCTATTATATATTAAATTTAAAATTTATGTAACTATATACGTAACGGAATATATAATACTCGGCCCAAGCCTGGTCTAGGTGTAGTTCGTATACGGAACGTATAAAGGCACGTAACGAGCTGGGCACTAACCCTGCCCATAAGCTCTAAATAAAAGACCACTGTAGCCTCTTCTAGTCTTCCGCCTGTGTCTCAATGTTAAACCCCAATTAGCACCTGCTAGGCTTACTATCATAGGTTGGACCATAACAGTTAACAACTTCTCAACCATTACTTTAATAAATATCTACTTTATCCGGACACATTTCGATAAAGCTTAACGCTAGGAACTATATAATTATTAACAAAACTTAAACGGCTTCAAAACCAAAACGAATATCTCGAATTGTTTTATCTACTTCAACACTTAAATTAATATTTATCTAAACTACAAATATTCACAAAAAAGTTTAAGTATTTCGAGCTGTTAATAAATGCGTAAAAGCAACCAGGTGGTTTTTTACATTAAGGTTTAAGAGGAAAAAGTTGTTAAAAAGGAAAATTCTTATACTTTAGGGGAACACACAGCAACTATTTTTAAGGAGGGCGGCAGGTGGACTAATGCCGGCGCCTTCTATACTATGCCGAAACAATCGATATCTGAAACCATCTACACGATACCACAACGTTCCGAACCGCTCCAAAGCTATTGTCGCGCACCTTCTAAAACGGTATACAGAAAAAGAACACCTTCAACTACTTTCCACAGCAAAAAAAAAATACTTTCTACTACTTTTTACTATTCACCAACGCCTTTTATCATCCTTTATAAACATCGGACTTTGAAAGAATAAACAGGAGGTAATATCATAAGCTAATACCTAAACTAATAATTTCCAAAAATACAGCTCTAATGGTTATCATAATCTTAGGATGATCCGAAATCGTTTCAAAACATACTCTTATACCTATTACGTAACCTAAATACTTCTTTTTCTGTAATTACGTAACAGCCCCTTGATAGAGATATTTCCTTCCTTTTTCCATAGAGGATTATAAACAGTATCTGACCGCCTTAAGCGACAGCTTTGGCTTAGTCCTTTTACACTTTTTTTTTTTTTGTAAATTTGAATGTTGATGGGGCTTAAGTATACGTTAAAAATACTAACAGATATTTTTATAGCTTTTAGATTGAAATAATTTATATTTTTATATTTTATGGATCTAAAGGTTTTGTGTAGATTATTGATGGTTGAGTAATTGAAACGTTGGTGTAATTAACGTATTTTTAACTTTGTTTGATTTAATACCGTTACCTTTGGTCCTGAAAAATAAAACTAAAAGTATCTTTACTTGAAGGCGAATAGGAACCTTTGGCTATTTTTAATGAATTCGTTAATATTAATGTTGATATTAACGCTAATGGTTTTTATGTTTTTCAGGTAAAGGAAAAATGTGGCGGGAGATTTGAAGATGTAGAACAGAATCGACCTAACAATAATTTAAATAATAATCGTTTTTAGTACCCATAATTATTCGTCCGATCCGAAGTTAACTCTAGGATTACTAATATTTCGATTAGGAATTCATGTGGAGGTAATACTTTCCTTTCTTAATGTTACGCATTATGAATAGCTATTTATTAATTATATTACCGCTTTTGTATCTGATATAGAATCCTAAAATGTATGTTCCGCGTAATAATCATGAAGATTAAAAATATATAAGGGGTTAGACATTTGGTTATAGTAAATATAGGGGTTTTCGCTATTTAAACGGTATAGAAGAGCGTTATCGGCTAATTATTAGATTATGCTAGGAATATTATCTTCATGTTACGTTATTTATTTTGGCATATCTTTATCGTTAATAGACTTTTACCCTTGTAGTTTACCATGTAATCAAGGTAGTTTTGGCTGGAAGCAGTATAGTATTGGATGTGATATATTATATATTGTTTGTGTTGTTCAACTGGGGGGTAACGAGTTAACTAATAACTGGACTTGCCATCAATATAACACATTTTTCCACTATTACGATGATAATTTTTACGGTTAGCCAATCCTCTTGAGTTTTTACCTCATTGCTAATGCCGATGTAGTAGTGGCTTCTAGTTCGAAGACCTTAGACCAAATCTTGAGCGCTAGGGCCACCCATATTTACAATTAATGTAGTGTGCCATTGCGCAGTCTTCTCTATCCTAATCGCGAAAGTCATCAAATTAGAGGTATATACCGACCGATTTTGGCGTTCAAGCTATTACAGTTGCAAATGAGGACCGTAGTTGGCTGAAGAAGTCCTCACAGGTGGCATCTGAGCGTTGTGGGGTGTGAGACTTAGTCGTTTTTGCAGTAGTAGCACCCGAAATAGTAATAACTTAGCCGTTTGCCAATTTGACAATCTTTGAGTCTTTTGAAGATTAATCTCAACGTTTTTTTTTTAGGAAAAATCCTTATTCTTAGTGTTTTTCAATAATTATACCGTCGCTAACTTCTAGATTGCCGTTATGAACTGGCGCAACCCAAAATTCTTCTCTACTTATTGCCTTTGTAGACTTACACAGTAATAAAAGAAGCTGTTAGTATGGAGTATCAAGATAAATACTAATAATAACTTACATTAGGGAAATGGCTACGTAAGGTAATATAAGAAATGTTTGAAGGATAAGAGGATACCCACAGGCACTAGGTAACTTAAATAACAAACAACAATACAAATCCTCCCTCACCTCAAATACTCCTCCGAATCCCTTACTTTCTCCTTGTAACCATCTGATGACCCGCGCAGAAATCTACTACCTTGCAAAATCCTGATCCATAGTCAGAGAGATTGAAGAAATTCACTGGAAAAAAAATTACAGAACGATAACAAGAAAGCACTAAACGAGAATGAGGAAACAACGAATGCGAATAAGAGAGTAGCCAAAAGAGAAAGTACTGGACGAAAACGAGAACCCAATAAATCTTATAGTTAGTTTGGGTTATTTATTTGAAACTAGATAGAATTATATTAGAAAAACACGCTGAGGACAGATTATTTCAATACATAAACTTTATCCGATAATTTCGACTACTAAATATTATATAAAGGTAAAAAACTTGATTATCTCAAAAGTACAATGATATTACTTGGCTACAGAAATTCCATAATTAACTATTATTATGACTACTGTACCATTTAAAATGAATTTCGCCGATAGCCAGGAGAAAGCTTAATTAAATACGTTGAAGACGCAGAAATCGCAGCTGAGACCTAGTTACAGAATGTAAGCTTGGTCGAGAAACCTTGCAAGAGTTATTTCAAACGGGATTAAAGGAAAAAGCGTTGAAATAGTATCGTAATATACCTAAGGATAAAAGGTAGTAATGGTATAGCTTAAAGACACTCTTGAATAACAATGTTAAGTCCCACCCAGTGATAATGAGTATTAACATAGTAGCGAAAGTAAATTCATTCAGAAAACGTATCTACAAATCACTAGTCGAGTATGTAAAAAGGGAAGATAAATTTGCCGTATGATGTTCTCACATGTTATAAAAGGAATTAAAACCCCAATTTCTTAAATAATCGACAAACAATAGACAAGTGAAAGACATTATATTGCAAATGAGGGTTACTGAATTTTTGGTCTTTAGGAAATTTAGGAACGAAAATGGTATATATAATAATAAAGTAACCTATGATATTATTTGAGAGATACTGATTTCGGTAAGAATAATACTAGCCTAATACGAAAATCCTGTGATCTTTTAAAACGATTAATAATAAAATGATAGTATTAAATAATATTTTACAGAAAGAGTACTCGCTAAGGTTATGTAGACTATGAAACTAATAGAAGAATAAACAGACAGACTGACTCCTTAGGATAACGAGGGAAATACCTTTTATAATTCGCAATATACTTGCAGATATCAAAACCAATATTAGACCCATTTTTAATTTCCTTTTTAAATAACTATGAAGAATATACAGAGTTTATATTGGCGAATAAAAAGTGCGGGTCATGGACAGTAAGTTTAAAATAACGTATAAACGTGCTTGAATTGTAGTATCGTCCCTAATACGTATTACAGGTTTTATAATTGTACTGATACCCGACAACTATAGGTAAAAACATGTCAAATACGAGATTTTGTATTCACAAGACAAGCAATTTCCGAGGAGCTAGGGATGGGAAACGAAATGAACGCGAAGATATGCGAGCTATCGTTTATAATATCGATTTGTTAAACCGAGTGTCAGGATTTTCATCCCATATTTGATATTAATTATACCGAACTTTTGAATTTTTTAGGTATAACTATGTATGGAATTAGTATGTAAGATAATTGAACCGAGTTTAGGAAACTTTAATATATTCGTAAGGACTACCGATACGCTCGCAAGAACAATGGGAAATGCAAAGAGGTTTAAAACATTATTACCTTAATGGTTTCTAAATATTACAACGCTCGAACCATAGGACGTGAAAACTTATACGTTCGCACTGAATATAAAAAAGGAGGACCCTTCACTCGCACGAAGCCGAACTCCCCTTACCCTCAAGATTCGCAGTCTCATACCATGCCCTTTCTATATCAGACAAAGAAATAACAATTAAGCGAGAGCCTCACTCAGTTTCGTAAAGCCATGTAAAAAGAGTATGAAGTAAATACCATGGGAAAGAGAGAATATATCTTCCCTATACGAGCATTTTTAGACCACCCTAAAACATTACTTAACTTAACGAATACCTTTCGATAAATCTACCCCAAAATTACTTTCGAATATCTATGATATCGTAGTACTGTCCTTTGCAAACAGATGACAAAAATATGTGGCTTTGATACTATCTGGTGTATACGAATAGGAGAGAAATTAAAAAAGAAATGCAAGCGCTTAATATCTATATATATGCTAGTAATAGTAGCTATAAAAGATCTAGTTATACTAAGAACAATAAAAACCTAACTAGAATATATTTAAAACGATACTTACAGCATTTACATAAGCAGATGTTTTGTAACCAATGGTTTTTTTATTAAACTTATTATACGAGATATAGAGAATCGTCTAAGAGTAACTATTTAGATGGCGAATCCGCCTATAATGTTGAATATAGCTGATGAAAGTTGTGCAACGTTGTTAACTTATGTTTTGTTCCCTCTTATTATTATTGATATCGTTTTTTTTGTTTACGTATTCGTTACTATTAACTACTTCTCATATAATTTGTTATTAAACCGTAACTAACTTGTTCTCTACTCGACTTTCAATAATTATACTGGAAACGTATTTACTTTTGTTGGTGAAGGCGGGTACCTAGTTATTGTTCCTATGAAACGCCGTGTAAAACAATTGATTTTAATGTTTAACCAGCCTATGTGGACGAGATTATATCGGATACTAGCACTTTTAAACAGTACTAACATTCTTGTAAGTCGTAAGGGGAGTTAAATATAAGTAAAGATGAAGGTTAGGAACCGAATATTGGTAAGGAAGACTAGAAATACGTATAGGAATTTAACGAACTTCTTAGCTTCGCTGAATATACTTATCAAAGAAGATACCTAAAATAGGACGGGTTTTATTCATGGTTGAGACCTCTTATAAAATAAAGGCCTCAGGAAAAGTTAGTATTGTTAAAAGGGTTAGTTTTTTTGGATGTCTTAATTATACCCCTAGAGAACGAGAACGAAGTGTATAAAAACGAGTATGAGACACATACAAACGAGAACTAGATAACGATTTGCGAAATTAAAACGAAGACAACGACTATAGTTACGAAAATAAAAACCAAACATATAGAAAGAAAACCGGGAAAGTTTATTACATTCAATAATGTAAAAGAGTTATTTACTAAAAAATATTGACATGGTTAATTATTCATTTCGTTTACCCGTTTCCCATGCACTAGTTCGGAGTTTGAGAAGAAAAGGAGAAACAAAACTTTCTAATTACTTTGCGCCATCACCATTACCTATTAAACTTTCAATATTTATTTTCGACAGAAAAAATAATTAGGGGTTAGACGGTTACAACGATGGTATTCTATCGTTACGTGCGTTAGGATATGAAAAAGACAGAGAAAATTTATTGAATGTTATGGTATATAAATATCAATGATAGTGTAGAGGGATAGAGAAAAGTAAGAGAAAAGTAATAAAGGCTCAGCTAATATACGGCGAAACAAAACGAATGATAATAACGTAAAATAACAAATTTAATGAAAATTTCGAACGCTTTCCTAAGTAAAGAAAAATAGATGATACGCCATAAAACGTTATGAAAAAGTGGTTCGAGTCTTTTAGCATCAACGCTAGCGATATAGGTAAGATAAATGAGGCCGACGAATTCGTAAACAACAAATACCCACAATTCGGTGAAAACTAAAAATGAGTAGGATTGTTATTATCTAAGAGGCTAACATATACCTGGAAAGATGTATTTGCATTCGGCTTAAAAGACGTACGAGTAACTGACCTCGTTACTTATTTCATCGAACTTAAACCAAACAGCAAACCATTCAAACTAAAACAACCTAAGTACTTACAAGACGAGGTTGCTTTTACGCAAAGGTTTCAACCCGCGATAAAGTCAGTAGGATTTTCTGTGATGGGTTAGTCAGAATAGAGGGTATACTTACGTTACCCACTAACGAAAAATGGTAAATATCGATTCGTTTACAATTATATACCAGTAAACAGTTACGCAATTATATTATAATAATTGATACACTCACGGGATAAAGTATTCAATACTTTTCTTTAAGGTGAACATAATGTCTTTTTTTAGGATGATACAGTAAATGAGTATTAATAAGTCTCTATTGCCCCAAGTTATGATTACAAAACGGTATTTATTTTACTTGATATATAATATTTAATGCTTGAGATACCTTAGGAAATAACTAGACGTAGATATACCTATTATATACTCGGGGATATTATATTTAGTAAATAACCATTGTCAAATAGCGAACCCGATATGAAAATTGGCGAAATTAACCACTTTAATAATGAAAATGGTACGAAAGTTAGCGACAACACTACGATAAATAACCGAATGAATACGAAAATCAATGAAATAACACTACCCCTACTAATAGGGTATAAAAATACCTGGAAAACGGCTTTCGACGTGTTTATCAGCGAATATAATGCCTTATTGCATGGATTTAGATCAATGTTTAATTTCCTACATTTTAATTAGTTCTCTCGCTTCGAGTTTGAAAAAATTAACCTTTTACTGTATAAGAATATATTATTCGAAAGTTATATCAATTCCCTGGGCTTAGAATTGCTACGAAGATAAATTTGGCCGTCCAAAAAACATCGGAAAACATTCGAAATATGGGCGAAGTCCGAATACCACCCTACCTCATCAAATACATTAAATAAATTCCTTCACCTTACACTATATATTAAAATTTCAATACCTGGAAAACGTTGTAGACTACGATACTAAAAGAAATACATAAAAAATACCTCAAATAACTTTAATAGGAAATGTTTTAAAACAGACGTAATAGGTTCCTAGAAACTATAAGTAAAGAAGAAAATATGCCGAGGCTTTCGTTAACATATGTTTATAAATTTAATAAAACATAGTGATGGCTTCAAATCTATCATTTTAATATCACCTTGATACGGATGTATATGGTAAAAGGAGCAGTAATATCAATTTCTAGTTAAATGTATTGCTGACAGGTACTGAAATTGTAAACAATTAAATAATTTACACGAAAATTCTGGTATCATTTCCCCGAAAACTAAACGACACCGAGACGTGATAAATCATCGAAAAAAAAAAGTACTAGCTATAGTTAATTTTTTTTAAAAAAAAGAACCAAGCCTACAGGTTACTGAGTTACCTTTATTAACGATGATTTAACCAACTATATGAATCTAATTTCCTTATTGGTATATTTTATAATACTCACAGGAGCAATTATATATCAATTAAATATGTTGGGAATATTTAATAGCAAAATCGTCTATCTTTTTCACTGAAAGAATATATTCGAAATCGCTAATGTAACATCGAGATTATCGGGGCCAACTGTGTAACTTTTAATGTTAAATATAAGAGAATAGACTTAGACGGTAGGAAAACGTTTATTTGCGAGACTAATACTGCTAAAAGATCTAGAGATAGGAATTTTCTTACCTATATTAATATTAAGTCTAGGACGAATACTGCGACTAGAAAGGGTGATAATAGAGACTGCATATATCGACGAAACGAGCTAGTATAGGGAAATTGTAGGGTATCTTATAGGCGGCTATAAAATAATCGAAAACTTACCAATACAAGTAAAAAGAAAAGTAAAGCGCGATTTGATACAATTATAGCTAGAATGACGTATTGTTGAAACTAAAACTCGGTGGAAGATACACTGTTTATATGAGAAAAGATAAAGTACCTTGGGTATTGAAATAGGCTTACGATTTTCACAGATATTTCGCTGTGGCGTTAACCCTCTACAAATCAAAAGAAATACTATAGTAACCAATGCGATATATTAATGATAAGGAACATGTTAAAACGTACAACTCATACGTATCATGCAACACCGCTAAGCCAATTAATGCAAACTGTCATGACCTAGACAGCGGTTGGGTCAGGAAATGGGCCAGTATGCAACTGCGCTACTGAGAAGCCTGAAGTCTAACAAATTAGGCGGGGAACATCTCTTATGTCAGCTACGATGACTAATCAAAGTCACGTGATGGATCATGAAGGATCATAGCGATCCAGTATGATCCAGAGAACCGAGGATCATAGCGATCTAGTATGATCCAACCCAGGACAGTACTGAAGACGGTATGAAGGATAAAGAATATAAGGACACGGTCAGCAACACATAGATAGTATTTCCTTCATAGCTCTTCAGTTGTCAATCTAAGTATTCAGTCTATACACCTGAATAGCCCAACGGCTAGTGATCATTCTACAGCACGAACAAACATCTTCTTAATATTGCACATTTGTTACCTCTGCTACCTTACTGCTAACATAAACCCCTTGACACCTTCTATTTACTCATGGGTATTTAGTGTGATCATTACACAAACCTCGTACCTGTTATAGCACTAAATATATGAAATATTGGAGGTATAAACTTTGTAGGCAAGATTAACCTGAAAATAAACAATAGCAAAACCTATTTACACCTCGTAATCAATTATTTCTCGCGATTCCTATTTTACCGACCCATATGTGAATTAATAAACGAAAGAGTGTGTTGGATTTGGAAACTTGTTGTTTATTCTTTAGGCTACCTTAAAGGATATTACTCGGATAATGCAAGATACTTCAAAAGCCCCGCGGTTACAAAGTTTTTATTTTAAGGTGGAACGAATATAATAAACTCGTTTATATACTTAGCTGCGTAGGTGTGACTAATTAATAGGTTGATAAAGTTGGTTAAGAATGTATTCAAAAAATAGGTTTATAAGTACGAATATAGGCAATTCGAAAGGTAGCCTAAAGCTTTTGCCAATATTGTGAAGGCCATTAACAATAGGTTTGTGAGAAACTTACTATATAAGTCCTAATAGATTATATTGGGGTAGATAGTAAAGCTTTTGGTACCTGTTAGAGAACCGGTGTTAAACTTAAACCCATAATAACTAGCGGTAATGTTTAACGAATCTCAAGCAAGCGAGGAGACAATTTGTAACGTATTCATCAGTCGACGTGATAATCTTTATTAATAAGTAGTTGATAAGTACGTAAAGCTATAGATTAAGGTGGAAATAAACCTTAATAATAATAAGTTTTAAGTCGGTAATTGGGTGTGGGAAAGCGTGCCTAAAACTCGCGATATAAAGTTAACAAGGTTTATGGTTAGCAAAAATAAAGATTTGGGAAATACTAGAGCGCCTACCTTTAAGCCAAAATGAATAGAGCCATAGGATGTTAATGAAATCGAATTATCTGTTTCCTTTTATATTTTTTATTCCACTACCAGGAAGAAGGGATGAAAAGTCTACATTAACTTACTTAGACTATACATTTAAAGAATGTGTAATAAAGAGGATAAATTTTAGGATATGGGAATAAGGCACCTGAGAAGAATGAACTTGACGACGCCAACAGCCAAAACGTATCAGGATGAAACGTTAATATTGACCTTAATTGAAGTAAAAGGAACAGGAGTTAAAAGGAAAAAAAAAAAAAACATTGAAAAGTGAGTAGTTAAAATGAAGAAATAAGTGGTACAAATTAATGATAAAGGTTAAAGGGTAAAAATATTGAATTTAAAGGTTGAAAGATTAGGATTTGAAAAGAGAGGAGAAACTTAGAAGATTATTGTGTAAGGTTTCCTTTGTTATTGTTCCTTATTATTTGTTTCCTTTGTTCTGTGTTTCTTTGTTCCCTTTTTTTCATTACCACACACCATCTCACATCAACTTTTAATGTAAACCTCAAGTTTTATTTTACTTTACTGTTAGTAGGCCTTATACATTGCAACGTTGTCGATTCTATTGGTTGAAGTAACAGTAGTATTGCGTGGTCAGATGGTGGATGTATTGTTCTAAGTTTGGCAGACCGCTAACCGGTTTGCACTGTAATTTGTATGGCTAATTGCTTGGCCCGTGCCCTAGGGTGAAGTGTAGCGTACTACACTTGACTTACACCCAATGTAGTAAGTTCGCACAAAGTAATACACTTGCAGTATAGTCAACTTTACTGACAGTAAGGTTGATCTACTGCACTGCATATGATACTATTCCAACATTTACTTTGTTTTATATGGCTTTGGAGACTCAGCCATACGTCAATTGGGGGGGTAGATAGTAACATAGAGGATTGGGATGCATACTAAGCATGACTTACACTATGGAAATGGCTACTTAAGGTTATAGGAGGAATGTCTAGAGGATAAAGGGGTACTTGCAGGCACTGGTTAACTTAAATAACAAACAACAATACAAATCCTCCCTCACCAAAAATGCCCCTCCAAATCCCTTACTTCATTCCCATAACCAAAGCCCTCTGCAAAAGTCTTTACTCTACCTTGCAATTACATAAAACGTAACCAGAAAGTAGCATTTCCTTCTACTTAGCAAATGTTTTTAACCTAATGAACACTGATCAATGTTGGTAGGATTTTAGATGTTGTAAAGTTATCGATTCAAATCATAGTCAAAGTAATAGTAGTACTATGTGGTCAAATAGTGTATGTGTTGTTCTTGGTTTCATAGACTGCGAGCTGGTCTATACACTAATTTGTTGAGCCAATTGCTTAGCCCGTGCCCTAGTATAAAGTAAGTACATATAGCACATGAATTTACAATATATCCACAAAACAATATACCCAACTTTCAGTTAGTATAGTTAACTTTACTATGAGTAAAGTTGACTTACTGTATTGCAATTACTACTGTTCTAACAACGGGTTAATTTTGTTGTATATTACTTAAAGGGTACATACATGGAAAGGGAAGGAAGTCACTGCCTATGCCTGTGCGATTACACAGCTCAGCTTCTCTGAGCTTCGCTCTAATTATAGTTTATTTATCTTCTATCGTCAGAATACTATACTGTTTTAACGTTACATCACCACCCTACATACATACTAACAATTAGTAACTGTAAGCTAAAAGAGCTAAAAAGCACCAGACCTACCTTTTACCAGTTTGAATAAGATAAAACGGAAGGAACGTTACCAGTTTTACTATGGCAAGAACAAAAATAACAATCCCTCGCCCCACTAAACCTTTTTTCCTGCTCTTTAACTTTACGATTCTTAAACCTTTCCCCACTACTAACCACCACCAGTAATTACTTTTTATCGCACCGATCCCCTTATCAAACTCCTTGTCGCCGTCGTTGTTATTGTCATCGTCGTTACCATTAATTCGCTTATAGCTAAACTCACTACCGCTATCATTACTTTTTGCTGTTACCGCAGGCTATTATTACTGACCTTTTACTTTTCCTGTCGTTATTACCTTTACCGCGCCGTCGCCGTCTTTACCATAATCATTATCAGTTTCGCTAACGCCATCGATATTTTCGCCGTTACTGTTACAATTTTTGTAATAACCGTTATCAATTTCGTTGTCTTTTCACCAACTAATAATTAATAAATAAGCACGATTTACGTGCTATTTAAATTACTTGAAGGTATTAGTTATACTACGCTATACTCGTGACAAGTCTTTAGCAGTTTCCCTATAACTTTAGAAATTACCTGCCACTTTTACAAGTATTTATTTACCAACCATTCCTTCACTAATCGTCCCATTACGTTTTTATACAATGGTTAATCATAATATAGATATCCCTTTCAAGTTGAAATAAGCTAGGCACCTGTAATTACAAATGATAAAGATAAGTATAACCTACAATAAACGTTTTAATGCTATTAATACAGATTTGTAACAACGAATGAAAGATTATTAGATGATTACAGCAGGTTGTTTTAAAGTATTTACGTATAAAATAAATAAATATCCTCGTTTTCGTAGTTCTTATCCTTAGAGTCCTTGTCTTCTTCCTTATATTTTTCCACCTCGCCCTTAAATTTTACATTCTCGTAGTAATCGGGTTACTTCAGCCTTTTAGTTTTCGCTCTTTAAAACTTTTCACCGTTTAAAGCGGGAGGAGATAAGCGTTTACAACCTTAAGTATTACGTTCTGTTTAATATAGATATTGTTATGATAATCTGTAATATTATTTTTACTGATTTCTAAAATTTTTAGGCTTGTTTTAAAGGCTTTACAAAACTTAATCCCGAAATAAAGAGCCAGATGATATCTATATTTAATACCTTATTGTAAGGTTTCGCCATTTTTTGGTGAATTACAAAGATTTTGAATGAGAAGCGTATAAAGCTAGACTTTTTAGGGTTCAAACTTATTATAAAAGCACTAATTTAACGTTTTTAAATAAACCTTAACCGAGCTACTAAGAAGTTCCGAAAATTGATATTTACCCTACAAAATTTTAAAAAGAACGAGTACGGCTTAAAAAGGTATATTTGGACTATTTTAATGTACATACAGGTAATATATACCCTTAATTAGCGTAAAAAAATTGGTACAGACTTATATTTAACATTTGGTTCTTATAAAACCTAGATATTCAATAAAATATTAACTTTCCAAACCATAAACAAAACATTTGTTAGTGTTGGTAGGGCTTTAGACGTTGCAACATTGTCGATTCGATTGGTCGAAGTAATAGTAGTATTGTATGGTTAAGTGGTGTATGTATTGTTTTAGGTTTGGCAGACCGCTAGCCAGTTTTCATTATAATTTTTATGGACAATTGCTTGGCCCGTGCCCTAATGCCAGGTGTAGCCTATTGTACTCAACTTACACCCAATATAGTGAGCTTATACAAAACAATACACTTAATTTGCAATCAGCATAATCAACTTTATTGTAAGTAAAGTTAACCTGTTACACTACATGTAATACTATTCTAATACTAGTGGTTTTTTAGTTTATACGCATACGCTAGTATAGTTAACCAATCTTTTTCAGTAAGCGCTAAATTACGACCTCATTAACTAGTCAAACGCCTGCCAATTTCAATTGACCTCCGTATTAAAAAGAATCTATTTGTATGCAAATTGATCCGATTTACTGTCAGTTGCCCTACGGCTTCAAAATCCGACTTTACCAACTTCTACAAAAATTTTTTCCGCTATAGGACTTTATAAACCTCTACTTTAGCCGTATCAATCAAACTAATTAACATCGTTAATTTCTTAGCAATCTTTCGGTTTGCCAGCATATCCCTGTCCACCACTGCTACATGACCTAGATTTATCAGGTAGCCTATTAACATAGCTTTCGATACGTATAGTCAGCTTATTACTATCCACAAACTTTTCCAAAGCCTTATTTAGAGATGTCTTCATAATAGTATTAGTAGGATTGTCTTTAGCGTTAATCCATCGGAATTCCTTAATCTTCTTCCTTTTGTAGGCTTTATGTAGTGCTATTATGTCGATTATCAGGCGGTTTTCGCTAGTGGTTTCGAGCCTTGAAAAGCATTCGAATAAACTCTTTGAGTTGGTATAGATTGCCACCGGAATAGGAGGAATTTTTACCTGCCTGATAATAAGGTTCAGAGTTTTTTATAATGCTATTCTCACGTTAAAACTTGACATTGCACCATAAACATATAAAGTTAACACGGTTCGTATAATCCTCTTACAATTGATAAAGGTGTAGTAAATTAAGTTATCGATAATTTTTTACTGGGTTTTTCTCTAATTTTTTTTAACGAAGGTTATTAGAAAGTCGATTTATAAACATAGGTCAGTGTTACGAAAAATATATCCGTAAAAATCATTAGTCTAACCCTTAATAGGTCGATTGAAACTATATTAATTCCGTAGTCTAGGTTTCTCATTTATTATATAATCCTTCTATTAAGCCAGTTAAAGTCGGCACCTATTAGTTTTTATACCTAGATCGCGACAAATAGGTTATAAAAGGCTTTCGGTTGGTATAGGGTAGCAATATAATTACTATAAATACGTCATTTCAGGTAATACTAGGCTTTAATAACGTTAGTTTTGTCGATTATAGTTAAATAAAAGCTCTAAATCTTTTAACAAACACTAAGGCTAATATTAATAACAAGTATACGGATTGACGATCCGTTAAAGTTAAGTTAATTTTATTTAGCTAACGTCATTACCGGCTTATAATTCCAAAACTTAGAGTTTTTAATCGTTTATTATTCTGATGTCACAAAACTAGCCGTTTTAACAAAAAGGATATCGTTAGTTTATATACCTACTAGACTGGTTTTTCCTTACATTTCTAGTAAGTATAGGTCGTATGTTAAAAACTTTATACCTAGCCGTGATTTAAAGTGTAATTGGTAGGTTAAAAACCAATAAACGCTTGTTTTAGCCAGTTTGTATAATAGCTTAATACGTTGTATTACCGTTTTTAAAGGGTAGATAACACGTAGTTCCTATGGTAACTTTAACAGTACCAGCCGTTATACATCCCTTAACAACTATATATAGGCTTACGTTATATTACGTCTATTAAACATAAACTTACTTCGAGTTTTAACTGGTAAACTAGCTATTGAAGTAACTACTAAGCGTTAATTAATCTCTTAAATCGTTGGAAATTGTGTAAAAATCTAGTTTTTACCTTCATCTCCGTATTCTTAAGCAATTAAACGTAACTTTTCATACGGTCGCCCCATAGTCTTATTTTTAACTTCGTTGATAATACTTGACTTAAATATCGTAATATTCGGATTTAAAAGATTAAAATTAGCTTTAGCATAAATTATACAACCCTTTGAATTAATAAGCTGTTAATCTTAACTTTGTCGCTTTTCCCAAAATGTTTACCCAAGATTTTAATAATCACTTATACTCAAAGCTTTAATATTAAGTTTTCGTTATCCTTTTCTTTCCTTTTTATCTAAGCAGTATTATAAATGAGGCCCGGTGTATATTCCTCTTCTTTAACGTTCTTTTTCTTTAGGATGTCGTTTGCGCCGGCGGTATTCTATTAACTTGTCGATAACGTGTGGATAAGGTTCGTATCAGCTCAGTCGGTTGGCTTAAGAGTTTTTATCATCAATAGCCTTAATATAGGGCTTAACCTGAGTAATTCGAAAAGATATAAAACTATTAGCAGTTTTAGCCACTACTTTAAAGTTTATGATACTTAGGATTTTGTATGGGCCCTTCTATTTACCCGGCTCCCACTATACACGGACTTCATTTTACATTGGCAAAATAAATACGTCGATTATTATAGGGCCTTTCCTGGTATTAAGGTTATTATTGACCTGAAGTTGTGCTGATTCCCTTCTTAGTTCCCTTAGAACTTTGCCGTAGACCGCAACACGTTTTTAGGTACATTCTAGTAGTAGAGATTCACTCGTTAAGCGTGGGTACAATTCAAAAACCAGTAGCGTTAGTATTAGGCCGTCAGGATCTACAATGTCGTTCAGGCCTTCTACCGCTATTTTGAAACGTACCTTCGGATCTGTGAAGTCTTTAATTTATAGCTTAGAAATGTTATACGTTCAGTGAAGTAGGGTGTATGCCCTTTTACCATTTTTAATACTTTAGTGGGCCTCTACAGGTACCTGTTTGTATTAGATACCTATTATTTTGACATTTTTCTGAAATTCCGCCACCGTAAAGTTGGTGCCGGTATCGTGAAAGATGACGTCAGATGGGCACAGGTACGTGTTAATCCATAAAATTCCTAGTGTTTCCCAAGTATCCTTTACCGAAAGGGACTTCGGAAATTTGTTTTCGTAAAGAAAGGATGCGAAGTTAACGACGTAAAGAATAAACTTGTTATCCAAGTAAAACATATTAATGAAGACCTCGTAATCAAAGTCCTTGTCGTGTTTTAATATAAACTTAAATCTCCGGTGGGTTTAAATGTACGTTTGATAATAATAACAAAGCCTTTTAAAGGCTTTTAAGGTAAAGTATTCCATGTATTTATGCCTTGCGGATTTTAGGACTTCATATAACCTGTTAACAGTTAAGTAATTAAAACGCTAATGTAATTAAAGTATCTCTGACTTCGTTAGGTTTAACACCACTACTTTAAGGCCTTAAAAATAAAATCATATGTACCCCCACTTAAAGGCAAGGGGATACCTTTGGCCGGTTTTAATTGATTCGTTTACGTTAATATCAACATTAACACTTAAGGTCTTAATATACTTTAAATAAAAAAGAAAAGAACTAAGTGACTTAAGGATATAAAACGTGATTACTTTTACAATAGTTTGAACTACTGTTGTCTCTAATAACCATAATTATTCGTTCGTTTTAAAGTTAACTTTGGCCTTATTAGTGTCATGACAATTAATCTTAGTAACTATGGTGTTTTCTCTCAGTGATGCCACGTATTTAGAATAACCTCCTGTTAAGTACCTTATTGCCCTTATATATGGTAAAATACCTTAAAAGTGTGGTCCTTATAACGATCTCAAAACTAAATGTATATAAAGGGTTAAGAGCTTGATTAGAATAAAGGTAAGGGTTTTCACCACCTAAGCAATACAGAAAAACGTAGCTGGATAGTTAATAAGCCGTTTTAAGAGTAGTATTATTATACTGCTTAATCTGTTTAGGAGTATTATCGCCGTTGATTGTCTCGTCGCCTTCGAAGTTTGTAATTTAATTTAAGTAATCCTATTTAGAGGTGGTAGGGTACTAGATATGATATATCACATTTTTATTATTTCGCTAGGAAAAAGGGTACCGAATTAACTAATAACTATAATTAACACAGATTCAACATTTTTTGATACTATTACGAAGATAATGTATACGGTTAGTAGGTCCGCTTAAATCTTGGCCTTATTGGCGTTAACGTAGCTGTTACCTCCAATCTGTAGTTAGCAGGCCATATCTTAAGCATTAAGGCCTCCCGTAACTGTACTTGCGGTCGACGTAATTAACTATCATACGTTTATTTCTTTTACCTTAGGAAAGCTGCATGCTTAGGAAAACATATTGAGCGAATTTGATATACGCACCATTATAATGAAAAGAAAGGAACGCAACTAGTTAAAAAAACTTTCGCAAGTAGTATTTAGTCGTTATAAAGCATATACAACCTTGTTAACGCCCGTAACTACTACTCGTAACTGTTTACGAAGTATCGCTTCGCTAACGTATATCTTCCTCATTGCTTTCTAGTATATTATAAACTTGTTAATCATCTGGTTTAATACATCCATTAATGTTTTCTTTTTTTACTTAACTATCATTGTTATTCACCTCGTACTGATATAATTTATATAATATTACGTAAGGTGGACGTTATGTTCGAAATGACACTTTATGCCTTTATAGATTCTTCGAAACGTAGTTGCTTGAGTTGGAAAGGTTAAATAATAATCCCTAATGTACCTTGTAGAGATTTCGGGGAATAATAAGTAAAAACCAAAAGAGGTTACTTCTATTTACTTGTAAATGTTTCAAAAGTGTATTATCTTCATGTTAAGAAAAGTGTAGATCTTTCTATCATACTTTTTACATCGTTTCAGATATTAACGAAATCCGTCAAAAGTTAATAGTTAATGTTAACCATCTTAACAGGGTTTAAAGGAAAGTCGCGAAAGTTATCCCAATATTTATTAGTAGTGTTTCCTGATAGTTTAAGTCTTGGAGCTTTCGAAGTATGGTATTCAGGGTAATTTCTGGTTGCGTAGCTCAAAGGGCAAAGTTCTGTGGTAAGGCATTTAGTGGGCTTTCGTGTATAAGTAAACCTGACGTAAGAAGATTCCTAAGGAACTTAGATATTTTTAATTAAAGTGCTAAGGGATAAGAGAGAGTTGAAGTTTTTGAAAAGTTTAACGATTTTATTTAATCAACTGGTATAGAGTTCCGACATCAATTCCTTTTACCGCGTAGGCGGCTGCTAATTTTCGCGCCCTGACGTCGCTAAAAGAGTACTCTACGCTGCCATGTGAAGGTGTTAGGCTACCAAGTAGGTTAACATGTTCCTTATCGTTAGCTCATAAAGAGACTTAGCTTAGCTGAGAGTAAAGGAGAGGTACCCTAAAACGTGTATGTGGGCGTTTTCCTTTTTTAATACCTTTACTTTTCCTTTGTAGTTTTTAAGGATTTGGGTTTTAATGTATTTTTTTCGTTAAATCAATTTAAAAAAGGTTTCGGCTGGGCCTGGTCGCGTCTTCTTTGAAATATAAATACCATAGCAGATAACCTTTTTTTTTTGGCCTTAACTATGCGCTGTATTATTTTCTATGTATTAAGAATTGAATAGTTAAAAAACTCGCGGAAGTCTTGAAAAGCGCGGACACCACGGCTGTAATCGTTAACAAGGTTCTCGTCGATTATATATTCGCTAACGTAAATAGTTAGGTAGGCTTTAATTGAAGTCTTGTCAACATTAGTAATCCAGAGCTATTCGTTATAGTAGTTGACGAAGACTGTTCCAAAAGCTTTAACTTTATTCATTTATTTTTATCTTAGAGCCGTTTTGACGGTTTAGCTTATGTAGAACTTGTAAGAAGTGGAACTTGGTGGTTTTTAGGCGTATAGATTTGATGTTTTGGTGTAAAGTAGCATGAGAACTTAGCGATTTGGCGTTAGGTTGTTCAATGTGGATTTCTTTACGTAACTTGGTGTTTTCGTTTAAATCAGGTATTTTGACGTTTGAGTTGGCGTAGGAAAGGTGAAAAAAATAAAATAGGGGTAAAGGTTTGGTGCAAAGGGTAAGGTCGGAGGTCGTTTATTATTATAGGTTGTTTGGCGTAGAGACTTAGTTGTTTTTACTAAAGTAGTAACACCCATAGTAATACTAACTTAGTTGTTTGCCAATTTTCCGAACCTTAAGACTTCTAATAATCATTATTAACATCTTTAAGAAAAATATGTAAATATTTCTTAGTGTTTTCGATAACTATACCGTCGCTACCTCTAAGCTTCCATAAAAACTGACGTAGCCTAGAAGTCTTCTTAACTTACTGCCATAAAAACCGACGCAACAATAGAGGCCCTTTATAAGAATCTTTCCTTTACCTTGGTCTTTCACAAAGTGTAACCGGAAATTAGTCTTTTCTTCTACTTAGTTTATCTATACTTAACCTAACAATCACTAATCAATATTGGTAGGTCTTTAGAAGTTACAACGTTTTCAATTCGATTGGTCGAAGTAACAGTAGTATTACGTAGTCAAGTGGTGTATGTATTATTCTAGGTTTGGCAGACCGCTAGCCGGTCTACACTGTAATTAATATGGCCAATTTCTTGGCCTAGGCTCAAGTGTGAAGTGTAGCTTACTGTACTCTACTTACACCCAATACAGTAAGTCTATACAAAACAATATACTCAACTTACAGTCAGTATAGTCAACTTCACTGTAAGTAAAGTTGACTTACTGCACTATATATAATACTATTCTAACAGTAAGTTTATATGTTAAATTAAGAAGTTTAAGGCTATTTTATTAGCGGTCGTTAACCTTAAATACCCTTATTATAAGTTCATTATTCAGGATAGCCGCGAAAAGTATCATTTGCAGTATTTTTTTTCAAAAAAAATATAGTATGAAAACGCCAAATCATATGAGAATAAAAACATATATCATAAGGAATCTGGTAAAAGCGGTTACCATATTCGCGAATATGATCGTGGACCTTGCGAAGCTAAGGATAAGTCTCGCGAAAAGTATCACAACAATAATCGCTGTGGCGACCACAATAGTCGCTATCCCGATAGCGATGATCGCCGCAAACGTAGTCGGTATCGTAAATGTAATCGCCACCGTAAATAAGCTAATAGCGTTTAATCGGAATTAAATAATGCTAATTATTTCTACCAAAGTTATAACGAGTTTAAACGTTTCTTTTCGCCTCTTTAAACGAGTAAGGTGGGTTTTATAAGCAAGGTATCAGGCTTCGGCTCTGTTAACAAAACGCAGCCAAGCCGCTGGATATACACCTATTATAGGTAAGTTTACGAATCTTGTAATAATCTTTTTAAGTATTTCAAGTCTTGTCTGCCAATAACAACCTTATTTTCACGAGTTATAAAAAGAAATGAACGTTACATGAATTACTCAGCGCCTAATTATAAAGATATTGTTTTCCTTGGAAAAAAATAGAAATTATTGTAATCATACCATTCAATAACAAAGTTATCTTCTTTATAAGCAGTTATCATTTTCTATAGATCATCGTACGTGGTAAGCTTTTTAAGCTAAACTATACGTTATATTTAAATACAGATATAGGTAAAAACTTTGTTACCAAATCCAAAGTTAAATAAATATTTTCCCAATTATATCGAAACCAATGTTTCCTAATTAAAGTATTAAATGATTTTAGGCATTATAAACCTTTTCGTTTAACTTAATATTAAGGGTAGTTAAATATTTATAATTTTGAGCTATAAATTTGACGAAAACTACAGTTTTTTTAAGGAAACAGCTGAAGTTTAAGTAATGGAACGCTTGGATCTTAGCCTCTTTTTTTCTAATAACTAGTTAAAGCCTCTTAAAGCGGAATTCTGATTAAACTTTTATATCACTGAAATAGAAAAAAGAATGTAGTTTCACTATTTTCCGGAAATTCTCGTTGACTAATAGTTTGGCACGTTATTTTTAAATGATATCGTTTGGTTTATTTAGGATTTGATACGAATATTTGAAAATATATAACAAGAATTTATAATGAATAGGGGAAAAAATCGCTAATTAATAGGATAAGCTTCTCTTTAAAGGCTTTCCGGCTTTATTCGGTATTAAACCTCCAAATTATGTATTAAAGCTAAAACCTAAATACAAAGTTTACATTAAGGTAATAGAAACGCTCAAGGCGTCTAAATTTGCAAAAGAATACAATAAATTACATGATATTTGGTATAATTTTAGGTGCATGAAGCTTTTTTAAAACCAAACGATAAAGGTTCCCCTCGTAAATGGTTAGTAAAATACAAAATTTAATCGTTATCGCTACCCAGTCTTCCGGTGAGACGAAATATTGAGACTAATAGTTTAATAATTTATACCTTTAAGGCCATATAAAATATTTGGACGATATTTTACTATTTGGCCTATTGGTTTTCGTAATTTGGAGGAAATTTAATGCTATTTAGAAATTCCGCGTGTTAGTTAACCCTAAGCACTTTAAAAAAATTGTTATGCCCAATAGTAACCTCTTACTATTTTAAACAAACGTCATCGATTTTAACAAAGGATTTTCGTATACTTTAGTTGTTAATATAACAAAATTTTCTTTTGCATTATTTACATATTTAAACTACAGAAATCTATTTACCATTATAAGTTATCAAGATTTTGAATGTTGTAACATGATATAAATACTCTTCATAATTTACTAGCGTTCGTATAATAATGTATAAATCGGAATTTGAAGTTATTCAAATTATTTTGTCGAGTTTTTATTGATATTATTGTTATTCTTTCTGACTATTTCGAGTATTATCATAAATACTTGGCGTAAATGTTCTCTTTGTTTGTTGAGCTTAGAGTTTCCTTGTTTTCATAATTTTTTTACATATGATTTCAGTCTATCAAATTACTTGGATTATATATAGATGGTTTCAGTCTTTTAACGACCACTCAATATACTTAGGTCTTTCTAAATCTTACGTTTTCAATTACTTTTAAAGCGTTGTATATGTAATTGAGATCTTCTGGCTTTCTACATTTAATAGTCCCATTCTTTTTCTAATGATCTAAGCTATTACAAAAAATAAAGACTTATTTGCTAGTGATTGGCTGTAAAGTTAAACGAGTCGAAAATAATAATAGTAAAAAGCGTATATATTACATTTAAATTAACAAAATCACGCCTATTAACTAGAAAAAGGAGTTTTTCGCCCCGTTGTAAAGGTATTTATATGATAAATTACGTGTTGGGATAGTACTACATGCAGTGCAGTAGGTCAATTCTAATTATAGTAAAATTGACTATACTGACTGCAAGTTAAGTGTATTGTTTTGTATGAGCTTACTTTATTGGGTGTAAGTTGAGTACAGTAGAACACACTTCACATTAGAGAACGGGCCAAGTAATTAGCTATATAAATTACAGTGTAGATTGGCTAGCGGTCTGCCAAACCTAAAACAATATATACACCATCTGACCACGTAATACTACTGTTACTTCGACAAATCTAATCGACAATGTTATAACGTCTAAAGCTCTACCAACACTGATCATTGCTTATTGGGTTAAGCACATATTAGCTAAGTAAAAGAAAGGGGTATTTTTTGTTTATTACGCTTTGCGTTATCGTTAAAGTAAATAAAATTCTTTTATGAAGAGCCTTTATTATTATTACAACGATTTACAACGGCAAGAATATAAAAAGAATAGGTTACTCCAATCTATAAAGGCAATATAGAAGTAAACGATGGTATCGCTGATAAAAAAATTAAGAAATTTTTACAAGATCGTTTTGAAATACGTTAAAATTAACTGTTAAAAGTTTTGAAACTCGGCAAGTTTGCAAACGGCTAATTCAACACTACTATGTATACTATTATAATATGAAAAACAATTAAATTTGACGGACGAATAACAAATAACCTTCGACCTTTACAAATAACAACAGATGACTTTCGACCTTAACTTTTATACCAAACCTTTGCCCTTACTTCATTCTTTTCAATCTTTATACGCCAATTTAATCGTCAAGATCGTTGTTTTAAGCGAAAAACACTAAGTTACGCCAAAAAAGCTACGTCGCGCGACTCTATATTGAAATCGCTAAGTTTCCACGCGACTTTATGCTAAAACACTAAGCATATCGCCTTAAACGCACATCAAGCCCTATATAGGCTAAAACGTTAAGACATCTATCTCTAACGCCTACTTTGAAGTCATTACCGACCCTACTAAGAAAAAAGTAATTAAATCTTTCGGACAACACTTTGCCAAGTATTTTGATGAAGAGATTTGAGAGTGCAACGTGAACGAAAACTTAACGGAAAAGCATTTGATTACCTTTATTAGTTTTTATATCGTAAATTACGATGCAAGCGAAAACCTAAACCGCGGTAATAATGAATTTTACAAGGACTGTAACCTTTTCAACAACTAAATAATTGATATATAAAAAATATCTAAAAGAGTGTTAAGGTAAAATTAAAGGAAAAACTTAAAGACAAGGGATTTACGTGTAAAAAAAAAGCTTTACTAAGTTGGTAAAAGCCCTTTTCGACCCGACTTAATGTAAAGAATGCCTTTAAAACCAACGCCCCAAAGGAAAACATGTTGACAAACCTCAATGCCTTTACACGCAATCCAGGGGACCTCTAATTTACCTTTAGTTAAGTTTAGCCTTTTTATGTGTTAACGATAAAAAAACCATTCATCTGTTCGGCAGCCTAACACCTCTACATAGAAACGCGGAGTATGCTTTTAGTAGCAGAAAAGTACGTAAAGCAGCGGCTACCTAAGTAGCCAAAGGAATTGATGTCGGCGCTCTACATCAGTCAATTAAACAAGATTATTAAAACTTGCAAAATCTTTAGGTTTCCTTTAACCCTTAACATTTCAATTAGAACCACTAAGCTCTTTAAAAACCTTTTTATGACAAGTTTATCTATATGCGAAAGCTCACTATAGGACTTATCACAATACTTTACCCCTTAGGCTAACCGACTTACAATTACCCTTAATACCGTATTTCGAAAGTTTTAAGGATTAAATTAACAAAAAAAAACCATCAATAAAGATTAAGATAACTATTGCAACTTGACTACAAGATCTGTTAAAATGGTTAACATTAATTAAAAGTTTATTACGTAGTTTATCAATATTTGAAATGACGTTGAGAAGTATAATGGAAAGCCTTGCAACCTTTTCGATATAAAGATAATGCCCTTTTTAAATATCTATAGATAAATAGAAGTTTCCCTTTCTGGTTTTTACTTACTATTTCCTGAAATCATTACAAGATATATTAAGGATTACTACTTCACTTTTCTAATCCGAGTAATTACATTTTGAACGATTTATAATGGTATAAAGAGTCACTTCGAATACAACATCCACCTAATGCAATATTATACAGATTAGGCTACTACGAAGTGGGCAACGATAATAATCAAGAAGAAAAAGGAGGAAGTACCAATAAATATATTTAACCAGATAATCAATAGATTAATATTATTATATAAAGAAATAGGAAAGGCCTATGTTAGAGAAATTACATTTCGCGAACAGGTACGGATAGCAATTACGGGAGTTAACGAGTTTAAATACGTTTTATAATGCACAAATACTACTTGCGAAGGCCTCTTTTTAGCAAATTGCGTTTCTCGCTTGCTACTATAATAAATCTTATACCAAATTCGCTTAGTATATACCCTTAAGCCAGCAACTTCCTTAATGTAAATAAATAAGACCTTATGGTAGTGTTACGACCCAAGCATGATTGCGGGTCAGGAAGTAAGCTAGTGTGAAGCTGAGCCTAAAGTTCAACACATCAGGCGGGGAACACTTCTCCTTTGTTAGCAGGGAAGTGACTAAGCCAATCACGTGATTAGGATCAGTGGGATTAGTACTGATCCAAGTGATATAGGATCAGTGGGCTCAGCACTGATCCAAGGGATCCAGTACTAAAGACGGTATGAAGGCACAGATATATAAGGACACAGCCACCACCACATAGATAGTATTTACTTCATAGCTCTTCAGTTGTCAATCTAAGTATTTAGTCTCAGTATATTCTAAATAGCCTCACGGCTTTTGATCGTTACTTGCACGGTTGTGATATTGTTTACTCAATACCTCTGCTACCTTCTTAATAACAAAAACCCTCTGACACCTTCTATATACTCACGGGTATTTAGTGTGATCATTACAGTTAGTTAATTACGTCGACCGCAAGTACATTTACGGGCGCCTTTTACGCCTAAATCCTAGCCTATTGATTACAAACTGGAGGTAGTACCCAAGTTAACGCTAATAATGCCAAGATTAAACCCAACCTACTAATTGTAAGCATTATAGTCATAATAGTGGTAAAATATATTAGATTTATTGTGGGTTTAGCTGTTAGTTTACTCCATACCCTTTTACCGAGTAATATCATGGAAAGATTACGTATTATATTTAGTGCCTTACTACTTTTAAATACGATTATTTAAATTGAATCGCAGACTTCAAAGTCGATAAGCTTATTAACACTAATAATGCCCCTGAATAAATTAAATAACATAAAGATACTACTTTCAATACGGCTTAATAATTAACCGAACATGCCTTTTTATACTGCTTAGGTGTTAAAGACTTTCACTTTTGACCTAACTAAGCCTTTAACCCCTTATATACCTTTGATTTCCTCAATAAATACGCAGACCATACGTTTTAAAGTATTACGACAAAAATAGAAGTAATAAGGTATTGAATAGGAAGTTGTTCTTAGTATGTAATACTACGGAAGAAAAATATTACAACCATTGAGATTAATTGTTACAATGTTAATAAGGCTAAAATTGACTTCGAACCAAGAGAATAATTATCTTTATTGAGAATAAAGTTGGTTTAAACTGTTGTGGGAGCGATCAAATTCCATATCTCTAAATCTCTTACCCCTTTCCTTTTTTATCTAGAAGATATAAATACCCTTAGCGTCAACATCGACGTTGACGTAGACGATCTGGTTAAAAACAGCCAAAGGTTTCCCTTTGCCTTGAAATAGAGGAATTTATAGTTACATTTTTAAAAGCCTAAGACAGTGGTGTCAAAGCTGACGGAGCCGGAAATACGTTAATTATATGGGCGCTTTAGTTACCCATTCGTTAATAGATCATATAGAGTCCCAAAATCTGTAGACTATAAAAATGTAAAATATTTTGTTTTAAAAGCTATCAAAACGCTTTGTTACTATTGCTAAACGTATACCTAAACAACCCGAGAATTCAAGTTCATATTAAAAAACTATAAAGACTTCAGGTATAAGGTCTTTATTAATATATTTTACTTAAACAATCAGTGTATTTTTTATTTTATTAACTCCACAATTTTTTTACGTATTTAATTTCCTAAAGTTCTTTTTGGCAAAGTATGTATAAAAACCATTAAAGATACTATAAATTAATACGTACTTAGGCCTACCGAACATTGTTGTTTACGATACCGGTACCAACTTTACGGTGGTGGAATTTTTGGAAGACATCATGATAATATGTATTTAGTGTAAACAGGTGCTTATAAAAGCTTATTGTAGTATTAGAAAAAATGAGAGGATATACACTGTACTATACTGAGTATATAATATATTTATATTAGAAATTAAAAGCTTTACGAATCTGGAGGCACGTTTTCAGATAGCGGTAAAATGTTTAAACGATATTATAAGCCCTAAGATCCCAGTGTTAACGTTACTAGTCCTTAAAACTTACCCACGCCTGATGAGTGAATTTCAATCATTAATAAGTACCTAAAAGCGTGTTATGGCCTACAGTAAAGTTTTAAGGGAATTGCAACGGGAATTGGTACACTTCCGGGTTAATAATGCCTTTAATACCAGAAATGGCCTTATATCAATCGATGTACTTGTTTATCATTATAAAGTAAAGTCTTCGTATAGCGGAAACTGGGCAAATGGGAGGGCCCGTATAATATTTTAAGTATTGTAAACTTTAAAATAGCTATTAACATTACTAATGGTCCTGTATCCTTTTGAATTACATAGATTAAACCCTATATTAGTGTTACTAATGATAAAAACCCCTAAGTTAAGCGATTAAACCAATACAAACCTCATCTTTCCGTTATCGATAAGCTGATAAAACAACGCCAGCACGAACGATTCTAGAAAAAGAGAACCGTTAAAAAGAAGGAATATATAACAGGTTGTATTTATAATACTTCTTAAGTAAACAGAAAACAGGAGGATAACGAAAACTTGATATTAAAGCTTCGAATATAAGGCATTATCAAGACTTTCGGTAAACTATTCAAAGAAAGCGATAGGGTTGAAATTAACAGCTATTTGATTCGAGGGGTTATATAATTTATGTCGAAGGCGGATTTCAACCATAAAAACCCGAATATCACAACATTTAAGTCAAAAATTATCCACGTGGTTGAAGGTAAGACTACGGTATAATTATCCCAAAAGTAACGACTTATCATTTAAGTATATAAAGATAAAAATAAAGATTAAATATTGAAGTAATTGCTAACAATTTGAAATATTAGCTACCGTTTAATATCCGTTTTAGTAATGATTTGTTAACTAAATATAAAAGGAAGTTTACACCTGATAGTCATAATATAACGTAAGCTTATACGTAATTAACAACGGATTTATAACGTATTGTAATATTTAAATTTCCATAAAAACTATATTTTATTTACCTTTTAAGGACGTTAATGCGATATATTAAGCTATTATACGAACTAATCAAAACAGAAGTATATTGTTTTTCAAACTAACAGCCGTACTTGAAATTACAGTTCAATATAAATTCTTTAATATACGACTCATAATTGTTGGTAACGTAGGAAAAGAACGTTGGCCTAATGGGTATATGAATTACCGATATTTTTTCTGTCAAAACGGCTAGCTTTATAACATTAGAATAATAGGTAATTACAAGCTCTAAGTTTTGAAATTATAAGTCAGTAATAATGTTGGCGAAGGGTAACTAATTTGACTTTAACAGATTATTAATACGTATACTTGGTATTGACATTAACCTTAATTTTCGCGAAAAGGGTCAGGGTACTAATTTGGCTATAATCAATAAAACTGACGTAGCTAATGCCTAATGTTACCTAAAATAACGTGCCTGTGACAACTATATTACTACTTTATATTAACTGGAGGCCCTTTACGACCATTTTTTCGCGGCCTAGGTATAAAACCTAATAGTTCACGACTTTAATAGGTTTAATAAAATGATTAAATAGAAAACGAAAAACTTGAACCAAAGAATTCATATGATTTTAATAGACTTGTTGAAGGCTAATTAATAGTATTTACGGATATGTTTTTCGTAAATAACACCGACCTATCTTTAGAAATCGACATTTTAATATTCTCGTTAATAAAGCTGAACGGAGAGACCAAATTAATATTATAGGTAGCCTACCTCACTAAACGTTTATTGAATATAAGAAAAATTATACGAATTATGTTAACTTTAGAGGTCTACGGTATAATAACAGGCTTTTATGTGGGTATAATATCATGGAATACCCGTGTAATTATTATTAGGTAGTTGAATATTTATTTTATGTTGATAGTAATTTATACTAATTTAAAAAGCATATTCGAATGCTTTTCGAAGTTCGGAACTACTAACGAAAAAACGCTTGATAATGAATGTAATAGCACTTCGTAAAGCCTACTGTAATGATCACACTAAATACCCGTGAGTATATAGAAGGTGTCAGATGGTTTATGTTATCAAGAAGGTAGCAGAGGTGCTGAGTGAACAATATCGCAACCGTGCGAGTAAATGATCAAAAGCCGTGAGGCTATTCAGGTATGTAGACTGAATACTTAGATTGATAACTGAAGAGCTATGAAGGAAATGCTATCTATGGTGCTGACCGTGTCCTTATATTCCCTTGCCTTCATACTATCTTCAGTACTGAATCGTTTGGATCACCGCTCTGATCCCACTGATCTAGTGCTGCCTTACTTTGAATCGGTGGTTGATCCTTACTGATTCCATGTAACCTCACCTTGGATCAGTCACTAATTCATACTGATCCATCACGTGACTTTCTTAGTCACCTTGCTTACATAAGAGATGTTTTCCGCCTGATATGTTGGACTACAGTCTCTCTGTGACTCAGCTGCATGCTGGCCTATTTCCTGACCCAACTGTTGTCTGGATTATAACACCTACGAAAGGAGAGAGATTAAATATTTCCGATAAATTAACGGTAAATACAATCCTACTAATATTACAACGAAAGTGTTATCGAATAAAACTTTGGAGAAGTTTGTAAATAATAACAAACTAACTATACATATTAAGTGCTACGTTAATAAGCCGCCCGGCAAGCCCAAATTACGTAACGGCGGTTAGGAATGTGTTGGTAAACTAAAAGATTGCCAGGGAACTAACGATATTAAATTGTTCAATTAGCATAGTTAAAGTGCAGGTTTATAAATAAACATAGCAAAAGATTTTTTTATAAAAGTTGATAAAGTCGGACCTTAAACCCGTGGGACAATTAACGGTAATTGGTGTTAATTTTGATTTAAGTAGATGAATTTTAATGCGGAGGTCAATTGAAATTAATGGGGATCTGGCTAGTTAACAAGGTTGTAACTTAGTATTTACCAGAAAAGATTGGTTAACCATACTAACGTGCGCGCACAAACTAAAAAACCGCCAGTGTTGGAATAGTACTACATGCAATGCAATAGATCAACTCTACTTACAGTAAAGTAGACTATAGTGTTTGCAAGTTAAGTGTATTGTTTTGTGTGGGCTTACTGTATTGGGTATAAGTCAAGTACAGTAGGCCACACTTTATACTAGGGCACGGGCTAAGCAATTGACCATATAAATTACAGTGCAGACCGGCTAGCGGTCTGCCAAACCTAAAACAATACATCTACTACTTGACCACGCAATACTACTATTACTTCAACCAATCGAATCGATAATATTGCAACGTCTAAAACCCTACCAATATTACGTTTATGTTATGTAAACCCGTTTCAGCTACCATTTTTATAAGTAGATACAAGTTTAAAGACAGGATTTGGTGTAATAACTTTTTAACTTAATTTTAAAACCATGTTCAAACGGGGTAAATTGATTCCGGTAAGCGTTATTTAATCTTTTATATTTGTTAGCAAATGTTTTATGAAGGTAAAATTAAATTATGGACCCTCAAAGCGCAGGGTAATATATTTCCTTTAAACGTGTAAATGCTTTTTAACAATGTTAGTTAAAAATACGTACCTAATCATCGTTTTCACATATTATAAGTTTATAATATGTATTACCAACTAAACGTTATTAAATATAACTTTTACGAACCGGGCAAATAAAGAACTTATTATTATTATTATTTAATTAAACGTATACAATTTGGACATCATCTATTTTCCTAACCGGTTTAATTTAGGTTTAAACATTTTATTACGACTGTTGACGGTAATGGATAGGAAAATTCATCGATTAAAAGAGGCACCTATATTCGATTTTTTTTTTAATAATTTACTAATGGTAGTACCCGATTAGATTAATCTTACGTTGTATTTCGTAAAAGCCGTTTTATCCAATAATATACGCTTCAGGTTTAGTTTATATATAAAGAAAAGGTAACTTGTTGAGCAATTATTATAAATTTAAGTTGTAAAAAAACAGACAATAAGGTAATTATAAATAGTATTAAGGATAGTTGTCTTTTTTGTTAAATACACCGTCCCCTTTATAATCGAAACGTAAAAAGTCATGAAAGAATTATTATTTTCATTAAACTTATTTGAAACTATTTTTATAATAATTATAATAATGGGCATTATTTTCAGCTAAAGCATATAATTTTTTTAAATAACCTATACTTTGGGTGTAAACGAAAGTCGGTGTAGTAATATTATTAGTATTATATTTGTTACGGCTTAATTCGTAACAAAAATCAAAAACCCATTAGACGTTTATAGTTAATATACGCGTTAAAAAGCTTATATACACCATTTACATAGATTTTGTCATAATATTACTATTAATATCATTAACCAATACCTCTTAGACATTATTAAGCTATAAAAAGTTTGACGTTATTATTCTAGTCATGTACCAAAATTTAAAACGTATTCTTTGTTATGTAGGTATATTACATATACAGCAGTTTATTAAACGTGAATTCTGTGTCGTCAACTGTTATTATCAAATTAGCTTTATCCAAAAGAAATTATTTAATCGAAATACGAAATTTCTTCTTGCCTTTTGATAAGCTTTACATAATAACCGTTTATTATCCTTAGGTTAATAAATAAGCTAAGGGGAAAAGAAACTAGATCGTTGAACTCGTATTACAATATTATATCACCGAGTATTTAAAATGAACGTAAACGAATAATAATCTTACATTAAAATAGAATATTACTAATATACATTTTCTTATTGTTGAGGCCAGGTTTTACGAATATTTATTCGGCTTTAAGTTACGGGTTTTAGTAAATTACCTTAGTTTTTCCTTACCTCAATAACAAGCGGAAATCCGTTTTATAACGAAATATTTACGTAGGAACGCATAACTTATTTTAAACGTTATAACCGCTGAGGTCAAATATCGCTATAATGAAAGCCACCACTAGATAGAGTTTAAAGTCAGAGATCAAGTTTGGCTACGTATAGAAAAAGTATATAAACCTTTATATCGCCAAAGAAAGTTAATGCCGTTTAGGTTAAGTCTTTATATAGTGGTAAAACGTATGTGAAAGCTAGTATATGCGTTTGATTGTCCTATTAGCTTATGAGTATATTTTACCGTTAACGTTTAATATTTTATTATTTACTATAAGCCTAAAGATAATCCTTTCAATTATATGCTTCCGCCACCTATACTAGTGCGGTACAAAAAGGCTTTAAAGGAAGACGAATAGGAAATTGAGAAAGTCGTGGATAAGCGCTTAAATCGTTGTTGTTATAAAGGAAACTAAATTTAATATCTGGTTCGTTAGAAGGGATATACCTTGAAGAACAACGAATAGAAAGCTGTGGAGGATCTGAACTATTGTAAGGAATTAATTGAGGCATACGAAGAGGGTCTCCGGAAGGAAATCTCGCTTCTCGCGTCTCGTATCTCGCTACTCACCTACCTCTTATCATGTATGTTAGCAACAAAGTCATTGCCTTTTCTTTTAGTTCCCGGAACTTGTTGTACATTACTTGGGGGGTACATATATGGAAAGGGAAGGAAGGCACTGCCTGTACCTGTGCGGCTACACAACTCAGCTTCGTTGAGCTTCGCTCTAGTTCTAGTTTTTTCCTCTTCCATCGTCAGAATATTACACTATTAAATGTTATGTTGCCGCCCTACACGCGTACCAACAAATTTTTAGGAAATATAAGGATAATAAATTTTTCAACACTAAAGGTTCATGATTTGATGATATTGATATAAAGATAGTGAATGATTTAAAAAAAACGTTAATAGATAACTAAATGGAATACGCAAAAACATACGAAAACAAATAGCAATATACTAAAAGTTAATGGGGATTATGATGATTATATTTTGCTTTAATATCATATTAAATTAAGAAGAAGATGATATATTCAAGAATTTGTCCTTGTTTGAAATAAATAGTTACAAACTTTTTGTGTATGCTACACAACCTATTATATAACCTACAGTAAATTTTCGATATAAACCGGAATTACCTCGAATCCGATAGCAAGCTTCCAAAATCCCGGCTCCAACATTCAAGTTTCCGGTGTAGATTGTAATTATCCCGGGGTAGAGCCGCACTTTATTGCAATCAGGACCGTAGGGCGTTACATTACATACTGTGGGTACAGGGCGGTGGGGCCACTAGTTCAGCCTTGTCAGAAGTTGGTTTCCAGCTTTCAACCCTGAACCCCGAAAGGACGGAACCCGGTCTGCATCTGTTTCTCCGCGATCGCATCCAGCAACAATTCTGTTCCACAGATCCAATCTACAAGGCCCCAACGGCAAGAGGTTTTCGCAGCACCCTATCCAAAAGATCACCGCTATCTCCAAAGTGTGCCTCATCGCTGGAATGAGGAGGCTACCTCTCCCAAGCCAGGCCTCCATCCCCTACCAGCTCCGTCAGACACTGCTCTGTTACCGTTCGCGCTCCTTAACACTGCAGCCATGGCTGCTTGCGTCTCGCCATGACCTTGCCAAATGTCTCTCATCCTCCGCCAGACTTGGTCAAGCGACAGCTCCGGTGTCCGAGATAGACGCCGACAGCAGCAACCCCGACAGCTCACAACCAGATGGCCAGAACCACGACCGGAATTCGAGCCAGCAGCCCAAAGACCGCACGATCCCCGCGCTGCCCAAGGTTCCCTACAAGTTCCAGACAGGCATTGGCCTCTTCGCAAAGCGGGCCCCGCGGCCATTCCCTCCACCTTTCTTATCACCGCCGTCGGGCTCCTTCAGCGATCCCCTCAGCACTCACCACCGCAGCCGTTTCAGACGCCCCAAGGTCAATGGGGAGCTGATTAAGGGCTGGACGAACGGGGACGACGCCGTGTTTGCTAGCGAGTACTTTATTGGGGCGAATGACGGGGTGGGCGCGTGGAGCGCGAGGCCTCGGGGCCATGCTGGGTGGGTTCTGGACGCTTTTTCACTCCAATACGCGCTATACATGCTTTGGGGCTGACTGTCGTCTTTCTACAGCCTTTGGGCAAGACTCATCCTGCATTTCTGGGCCACGGCTATGAGTGAGGATGCCGGACGCAAACGAGCTGCAAACGAGCCATATACCCCCGACCCGGTCGCATACCTCCAAAGCGCTTACAAGCAAACCTTGGAAGCCACCGGGGCACCCGACTGGCAGGGCACGACGACGGCGACCGGCGCCCAACTGTTTTACGACGAGTGCAAGAACAACGGGACTGTGGCAGAACAAGACGGCATCGCGCCCATGCTGTACGTCACGAATTTAGGCGACTCGCAGGTGATGGTGGTTCGACCGAGCGCAGGCGAGCTGATTTTCAAGACCACGGAGCAGTGGCACTGGTTCGACTGCCCTCGGCAGCTGGGGACGAACAGTCCCGACACGCCGGCGCAGAATGCAGTACTTGACAAAGTGCCGATAAAGGAAGGGGATGTGGTGCTGGCCATGTCAGACGGAGTGATCGATAATTTGTGGTCCCATGAAATTGTGGACAACGTAAGCAAGAGCCTCCAGATGTGGGAGTCTGGCCAGGTTAAGACCACAGCCCGGTGGCCTGACGATACGGAAGACAGTGGGCCTATGGCATTCGTTGCGCAGGAGTTGATGCGCGCTGCGAAGGTCATTGCGCTAGACCCGTTCGCGGAGAGCCCGTTCATGGAGCATGCGATCGAGGAGGGTCTGCCGAGTGAAGGAGGTAAGTTGCTTCTGATGTGACCGCGGACCTCACCACTGACAAGAGGCAGGGAAATTGGATGATATCAGTGTAGTGGCTGCACGATGCATGCGGAATCATGACTGATGACTGGCGATAGCGATAGTTATTCTCGGGGCGGAGATGGCACGGACCAGGCTGGGCAAACAGGAAGTCCACAGTCCATTCGCTTCGAAGATGAATAGAGGGTCCCCAGCATCTGGGCCCGTAGCGTTTGGGCAATAGCATTTTTGTAATTCACGACCGCCAAGGCGAAAAGGCTCGTACAGTATATATACTATAGTAGTACTGTGTAGCATGCAACCCCCTGCAGCCATCATTTATGGGACTGCGCGATTGTGGAATTGCACGTCAAGTGACAGTACATCGTGGCACAGACTGTACTTGGTGACGTATAGCCCCCTTATATAACGATGAAACTTCAGTTGCATGCGACATGTAATTTCCCTAATAACATAGCAGGGGCCTGTATTGCGGAAGCTTGGCAATACTTTCGAAAATAACGTTTTTTGTTGGAATAGCAGTCAGTGCAGCACAGTCAAGTCAACTATACTTACAGTTAGTCGACTGTACTGACTGCAAATTGACTGTGATTTGTGGGATTTGACTGCATTAACTGCAAGTCAAGTGCAGTAGGTGCCCACTTCAGTTTGGGGCACGGGCCAAAGCAATTGGCCATACAAATTAGCGTACAAACCGGCTAGCGGTCTGCCAAAAGTACCACACCACCACTTTCAATGCAATACAACAGTTACTTCGACCAGAGATTCGAATCGACAACGTTGCAACGATAAAGGCCTACCAACATTGTTCATATATTTTGTTACTTCGTAAAATTTGATAAAATGGTTGTAAATATCGGTTTAATTAACCTGGAAATAAATATCTTTCTTTTTATAATATATAAAAAAGTATATGATAATATATCGATTGTATGTTCATTAAGGATGACTTTCTATTATAAAACGTTATGCTTTGCGAAATGAAGGTGTTAAGATAGATTGAGTTATAATACAATAACTGTGAATGAGTTTTTTTATATTGAGTAGTATGTAAGTTCAAACTAAATGCTAGTATTGCTGTATTCAATTGTAATAGAAAGCGTAAAAAAGAATTTATAAGTTTAACTTATAGGATTAAGCAAACAATAACAACTAAGTATGTATAGTACGTACAAACCACTTACCTTGTTACAGGGATCCTTGCTATCACCTAGTTATAATAACTCTTAGGCTAGTACAGTAAATGCCGGCTTAATGAAAAAGATAATAATATCCTTATTGTAAGACTTTAAGTAACCTGTTTTACGGGAATAATTTTTATGAGAACAGATTCTTATGATAACTGTATTTTAATAGTTTATTATATTCATATATAAGTTTCATATATTGTTTCGAATTCTCCAAAGATTTCTATTTATCATTTTTTTCTTTCAATACCTTTTCATTTTGTTACAAGCTTCTGTCTAGGCTAGTGGTCGCTAGGAATCTAGCACTGACTATTACCATACTCTCATAATACTCTTATGTTCTTCTTAAGCATGTTGTCTATGCCATATTATCAATCACATGTAATGACCACAATAAATACCCGTGAGTATATAGAAGGTGTTAGAGGGTTTATGTTATTAAGAAGGTAGCAGAGGTGCTGAGTGAACAATATCGCAACCGTACAAGTAATGATCAAAAGCCGTGAAGCTATTCAGAATATACTGAGACTGAATACTTAGATTGATAACTGAAGAGCTATGAAGGAAATACTATCTATGTGGTGATGGCCGTGTCCTTATATCCTATGGCCTTCATACCATCTTCAGTACTGAGGCTCACCGGTGCTCACTGAGGCTCACCGGTGCTCACTGAGGCTCACCGGTGCTCATTGAGGCTTACCGGTACTTACTGAGGCTCACCGGTGCTCACTGAGGCTCACCGGTACTCACCGAGGCTCACCAGTGCTCACTAAGACTTACCGAGAGATGTTCCCCGCCTGATGTGTTGGACTTCAGGCTCTCGGTAGCTCAGCTGCATGCTGGCCTGTTTCCTGACCCACCCACGTGCTTGGGTCATCACATCACATAACTAAGTCAGACCTTATCACTAGCTTTATAACGGCTTCTTAGCATGAATATATCATCCTTTTTTATCGAGAAATATAGATAATATCCGATTACCTTAAGCAATAGCTTTGGTTTAGTCCCTTTATATATAATTTTCGTTAAAACAATAGTCAAATACAGTATAGCCAATTCAATTTTATTTGCAGTAAAGTTGATTATACTAACTGCAAGATTAGCTGCAGTGCAGTAGGTGTCCACTTTAAAGTGGGGCATAGGCCAAAGCGTTTGGCCATACAAATTAGTGTGTAGAGCGACTAGTGGTTTGCTAAACTTAGAACCAACACATCTCAATCAATAACATTAACGCAGCACCGGTTACTTTAACTACAGTAATTCGAATCAATTACGTTATAACTATAAAGGTCTACAAATACCGATTAGTGCTTATTAGGTTAAATATAAATTGGTTAAGTAAAAAGTAAATTATTTTGTGAATATTATGCTTTGTTTAGGTAAAGTAAATAAAAGGTTTTTGCGAAGGATTTCTATACGTTGTGCAGTTGTTTGCGGCAGCAAATAGGGAAAACTTATAAGCTGTATAGTTTTTCGCGTCAGTTTATAAGTAAACCACAGTATCGCTACTAGAAAACACTAAAAAATAATTATGAATTCTTTTTGAAGGAATTGAAATTCACCGCCTAAAAATCTTAAAGATTACCAAGCTAGCAAGTCAGTAGACGGCTAAATTAGTATTATTATAGGTATTACTATTGTACAAACGATTAAATGCTATGGTTAAATAACAAATTACTTTCGCCTTTACCTTTTACATTAAACCTTTACCTAAATACCAAGTTTTTCTTTTCATTTTACTTTCTTTCCCTCCTTACGTCAATTTAATTGTTGAAGCCGCTGCTACGAGTGAAAAACAATAATAATTATCAATTCGCGCCAAAAAAAACCACGTTGCGCGACTTTACTTGGAACTGCTAAGTCTCTACACTTCAAGATTACCAAGTTTACCACCACTAAACCCTATATTGACTCAAACGTTACAATAGCTTTAAAATACGACGGAATTGATACTGTTAACAATCCCGACCGAAAAATGGCAATTAAAAACCTCAGCATCGTTTTTAAAAAAACATTACAACAAGGACCTTAATTTATAAACATTAATAAAAACTTAACATTCTAGTACCTTAGCAATACAATTAGTCGCTTTATCATATACTTAAACCTTACTGTAATTAACTAAGACCCTATAGCCTTCGATGATTTTAAAGCTTGATGCGGCGAATGGAGTTTAAATATGTAGAAGAAAGCAGATAGGTAAGTTAAAACGAGAATAAAAATTAAGTTGTTTACTTAAAGAATTGAATTACTTTGGAAAAAAGGGAAAAAATGTAATTTGGCCAACCTATTTTATGAATATATTACGGGAAACGACTTTTAATAAACTTTGGTCAAGCGAAAAAAAATTGTTGCCAATACTAATCCTTAACATCTTTACACATGTTTATAAAGACTTGTTTAAACTTAAATAAAGTTTTTAAACCTTATCGCACGGGGATTTTAACGTGTTAATATTCCTAGACGTAAAAATAATTAAATTACGTATTATAATCCCTTAATTTTACTAATTAATTAAATAGGAACCTTGCTGTACCCTTTAATATAAATAGGATTATTACTAAGTTTCCCGCGACGGAAACCCTTATACCTCATTTCCTCCAAGCTCCTTAACACGTATAGTTTTAATAGCTAAACTAAAGGCGAATTAGCTTTACACGCAAGCCTACTCTAGGTATGACTATTAACTTTTTCCCTTTAAATTCGATAAAGGTAATTATTCTACCTACTAATATTAGTAACCTTGGCTCCCTTTTCAGCTAAAGAATCTGAAAACCTTCACGATCAGTATATTACTTTTCTTCTTAGATCTTTTTCTATTATGGATACGGATTATTCGATAATTACTACGGTCGTTAATATTTATATTAGGGGAAAAGTATAACGGTAAGTTGTATAGCTTTTTAGACGTTAGGTTACACTCGTTTTAAAACATTTACCGCCAAATTAGAGTTAAATCGTTAGGTTTTTACTCGTTATTTTCTAGTATCCTTACCATCTAAGCCGAGGATTATTATTTCTGATACCTAATGAATTATTTTTCCTTTCATGAAGTCTACGCTAGCATAATAGGTTATTTCGAATACAATATCCATTTTACCTAATACTATACCAATTGGAATATTATTAGGTGGTTTTATATGTTGAATTATAAAAAAGAGTTGAAAAGTAAAATTGTCCTCTTTAATTAGATGTTTAATAAGCTGATATTTTGCTAATATGTAGTAGGAAACGTAGGAGCTAATGAAGATACCTTACATTAACAGGTCCGATAGACCGTTACACGCTATTAGTGATTCTGATACGCCTTTTAATACACAGATGCCACTTACAAATGGTTTTTTAATTAACTGCGTTTCCAGTTAGCTATTATAAAAGCTTGAGTCTCCGGCTTAACTAATATATACCCTTAAACTCTGGATTTTACCGATGATAAAAAATCCCCCAAAACGTATTACATTAATCGGAAGTGTAGAAAGTCCGGCTAATACAGCTAATGAAATGCCTGGATCTGGGAAAGAGACTATGGAGGAGGTTATTCCTTTTCTTTTAGGCCTTTAAATCAACTAAATAAATTTACTTTAAATACTAACGGATATTGGATTTGCGATAATGTAATGATTACACTAAATACCCATAAGTATATAGAAGGTGTCAGAAGGTTTATGTTATCAAGAAGGTAGCAAAGATGCTGAGTAAACAATATCGAAACCGTACAAGTAATGATCAAAAGCCGTGAGGCTATTCAGAATATACTGAGACTGAATACTTAGATTGACAACTGAAGAGCTATGAAGGAAATACTATCTATGTGGTAATGACTGTGTCCTTATATATCTGTGTTTCTATATGATCTTCAGTACAAGATAGCTTGGATAGCAAGATATCCAATATATCCTATGCGTCCGTGCATTAACCCTAACCCTGTGTTGCTAATATAAGAGATGTTCCCCGCCTAATGTATTGAACATCAAGCTTCTAATGGCGTAGCTGGCCGCTGACCTATTCCATAACCTACAGTTGATTCTTGGGTCATAACAGATAAGTACCTTTATTAGTCTACATGTTATATTACCACTGAACGCAAAGATAAACAGGTAAAATACTATACGTAGTTCCCCTCTACTCTTATAAATAATTACCTTAATATCGTCGAAAACCATAAAGATATTAAGGTTGGGGAAGAGAAAAATGAACCTAAGGCTATTATCTGGTAAAAAAATATAAGTACCAGCTCGAAAGTAATAAAATAACTCGTCGACCATGTTTTCTTATACCGCCTTGTTATGACCCAAGAACATCGGAGGATCAGAAAACAGGCCAGTATGGGGCTAAGCCACTAAGAACCTGATGTCCAACACATCAGGTGGGGATATCTCTTATGTCAGCAACCTTAGGGCTAGGGTTACGCACTAAGGATCATTGAGATCATGTTTCGATCCAACAGATCTAGAATCATTGGGATCATGTTTCGATTCAACATGATCCAGCACTGAAGGCGTATGAAGGATTAATGATATAAGGACACGGTCAGCACCACATAGATAGTATTTCTTTCATAGCTCTTCAGTTGTCAATCTAAGTATTCAGTCTCAGTATATTCTGAATAGCCTCACGGCTTTTGATCATTACTTTCACGGTTGCGATATTGTTCACTCAGCACCTCTGCTACCTTCTTGATAACATAAACCCTCTGACACCTTCTATATACTCACGGGTATTTAGTGTGATCATTACACGCCTTATAAGTAAAGATCCTTATTATCGATATAATGATAAAAAACCTAGCCCTATATATTTTTCATTATTCAAGATCGTTACGCGGAACATGTCTTTTAAGGGATAATGCCTGATACGGAAGCGGCACGGTATTAAATAGAAGGCTATTCGTAATACCTCTCATTGCGAAAAGATACTAATACTATTGCAGAATTTAATTACATGATTGTTGGTAAGGCTAAGGTAAGATTTAGCCTTGGAAAAGGGCCTTTTTACTAGGATAATCGATGGTTATCATTATTATTAACCCTATTGTTTTTTACATTTTGGAATCTTCTACCCCTTTTTTTTATATTCTTGAAGATATGTAAAACCTTAGCGTTAACATTAATATTTCAACTAACAAACTAATATAAATTAAAGCCAATAGAAGGTTTTAATTCAACTTAAAATAGAGATATCTTTGATTTTATCTTTAAGAGTTAAATGTAGTAGTGTTAAACCTAACGGAGGCGGAATTTCGTTAACTATATTATAGGTTTAACTATCTGGTGACTTACAGGCTTTACAAAATCTCAAAGGCAATTGGCTATGGAAATGAGGATTTGCTAACGCTAAATGTAATTAAATAGCTTTGACATCACTATTAAATATACTTATGAGTCCCGTTAAGGTTTAAGTTTATATTAAAGGAAAATTAAAAGTTCAATTCGAAAATATTCGTAAACGTATTTTAAATAAACGGTAAGATAGTACTACACGTTGTAAACTTCGCCACGGCTGTTAACAGTATTAAATTTCTTAAGACTATTACGGCAAAAGAACTGTGAAAGGTATTACGTGTTTCATTGATTAATACGTACCCTGAACCACTAAACGTACTAGCCTACAACATTGGTATTAACTTTATTATAATAAAGTTTTGAATTAACGTAAAGTTGATAGGGATTGAAGGTGAACTGATTTTCGTTAAAATTAACTAAGATATTAGTAAGGTTGAAAAGGTATATATCATCTTATAAAGGGTCTACGATATTTTTACATTAAAAATCGGAAATTTTACAAGTTGAAAAGCACAGTTTTAAGTAGCGGTAAAAGGCTTTAGCGATATTGTTAGCCCTAATAGACTTATACCAACTTTAATAGTATTTAAGGCCTACCCACGTATAATAACTCAGTCGCCACCCTCGTTAAGTACCTAAAATTTGTTATATCATATAATAAAGCTTTAAAGGAACTGAGAAAGGAATTGGTACGCCGTCAGATTAATAATGCCCTTAATATCAGGAACGGATTATCAATAACAAACGTACTATCCTTTCTCTTTTAAAGTAAAGTCTTTACGTAACGCGAGCCACATAAATGGAAAGAACCACATAAAACTTTATGTATTATGAATTTAAACGTAATAGTTAAAACTATTAATAGCTTTTTAACTTTCTAAGTTATATAGATTAAGTTATACGAAATACCCCTTAAGTCTAATAAAGATTCTAACATCGATAACCTCTAAGCCGACCGAATTAGCTAATATAACATCTTCTAACCAATCGTTAATAAGCTAATAAAATGTTGACGATATGAGAAAACAATCAAAAGGAGGATGGATATTAAAAAAAAGGACAGCGATATAAATTATAGGCCTAGTATGGTATATATAACGATGTGAATATTGGACAAGAAAGAGTCTAACGGAAAACTTACCCTTCAGTTACGTACCGATGGTATTACTAATATACCTGGTAAGCCATTTAAAGAAAATGACTAAATGGAAATTAATGGCCTTCTTTTACAAAGGGTTATATAATTTGTACCGTTAACATTATGTAAAGGCTAAAATGTTATTATTTTTAGATCGAGGATAGATTACAACGTTAAAGGTAAAACTACGGACCGGCCGTACAAAAAGTCACGGCTAATTACTTAAGGATACTGTAAAAAAGGTAAGGATTAAATTATTACTTAATCGCCTATAATTTGAAATATTAGCTAACATTTAATCGTTGTAATTATTGCTAATTTGACCGTTAATGTAAAAGTTTAATTTATACTTCATAACTAGGATATCATATAAATTTACACGTAATCTGCCACTGATCTTTAACGGATTGTATTATTGGAATTACTAAAAGAATTAAAGGACAACTTTTCGGCTGGTACAATAATACGTTATATTAAGCTTTTATACACATTATCCAAGGTAAACGTTCACTAATTCCCAGCATACTAAGCGCATTTGAAAAATGGGCTAAGTATAAAATTTTAAGTTTTATCTTGTGCTTGTTAATTTCAAAATGAAACGATTTTAATATCGTATGCATACACACTAACGATATCTTTTTTCTCGAAAATGTTAGATTTATAGCGGCGAAATAACGTTTGATGAAAAATTTGGGCCTTTAGATATATAAATCAATCGAAACGTTGGCCGAAAGTATATAACTTGACTTTAATAAATCGTTAATCCACATTTATAATAATAAGGTTGAAAACAGTATTTATATTAGCCTACGACAAAAGGGGCAAGTTACCAGCCTGACGATTATCGATAAGGCTAACGAGGTCAGATTACAAAGATATTTAAATCAAAGGGCCCGTATGGTCTATATCGCTACATTATACCAACTAAAAGCATCATACGACCTTTTCATTATAGTAGACACAAAACCTATAAAACGAAAACTTTAATGAGTTAAATAATCAGATTAAGTAGCAAATGCATTACGTGGAAAAAGGAATTAATATGGTTTCTGTGGATTAGATAAAAGCGAAATAAATACTTTTTACGGATGTGTTATTTGCCAATAATATGAATATTGTATCGTAAATCAGCCTTTTAATAATGCTCGTTAACGAAGATAAGTCTAAAGGGTAATTTACAATTATCAGAGACCTTTTATATTAAATATTATTTCAATAAAAACATGTAACCAAGAATGTGCTATATTTAAAAGTTTATGGTATAATGATAAGCTTTGACATTGGTATAATGATTAACGGCACATTGAGGATTATTACCCAATAACTGGGATTGTCTCCGATACCTGTGGTAGTGTATACTAATTTCCGGAGCCTTTATGAATACTGATTAAAGCTAGGTACAAGTAATGATGAAGGTTTAATAATAGACGTAATAACTTTAGGAAACGTATACAAAACCGGAGAAATTAATAAATGAATAAATTATAGTAAAATAACGGAAAATATAACCCTGTTAACTTTATAATTAATTCCACGCCTAATAGTACCCTAAAAAGGTTTGTATATAGTAATACTCTAACTATAAGAATCGAGGGCTATATGAACCGCCCAGAATATAATATGAAGGAATAGGGTAGCTTTGGAAAACTTTTAGGGTAATAACGTTAATGGTAAAGATGATAATGACAATGGTTTAAATTACTGGCAAAAGGTACGCAATTGGTAATATACCTAATTTGTACAAGTTTGTGGCGAAAGATATATACACGGGATTTTAGAAATGAAGGCTTCGGAAGGCTAGAGTAAATGAGCTACGAAAAGCTGAAATTGATATTAATTTCAATATAGATTAATCAGTATTAATATGGGTTTGGTTTGTTATTAGATTATGTATTAACAAGGGATTTCAAAGGTTACCACTAATTGATGGTAAGCTACGTTAGTGTATAGGTACAAAAATAAACTGCTAGTGTTGGAATAGCAGTTAAATGCAATATAGCCAAGTTAACTTTACTCATAATAAAGTTGATTATACTAATTGTAAAATTGACTGCAGCTTGTAAAACTGTATTGCAAGTGCAGTGCAGTAGATGCCCACTTTAAAGTAGGGTACAGGCTAAAGCGTTTGACCATATAAATTAGTATACAAACTAGCTAGCGGTTTGCTAAACTTAAAACCAACACATCTCAATCGACAATATCAATGCAACACTAGTTACTTAGACCAGAGTAGTTCAAATCGACTACGTTGCAACGATAAAAACCTACCAACAATTTTCGATCTTTTGTTGGGACGGTATTAGTTTCGATTAATTGTGGTTTATGATTGTATTTTTCAATAAGCCAAATTTAAACCATTATATTTTGAAGAAATTCCTTTACACAGACGTTTAGGATGCGTAATTAAACATTGTATCTATAAAAAAATAAATTAACAGTTTAATGAGAATGGTTTGCCGTGATTTCATTACCGGAATTTATTCAACGGGATTACATCGTTCATAAATATATTAAACATGTAGAGTAAAATAATACAAACGTTTTAATCACGCTCATAAATATAATTCAACACATTAACGTCGCTACCGATACGAAAATATTAATCAAGCGATCCTTTGTTCAAAAGAAAATTGGTAATCGCGTAGCTTATGTAGCATAGTAACCTTACAAACAACATTAATACAACTTTCGCACAACGTCCTATAAAGAGTTGCGTCGAATTACATGACAACAACGACGTTTTAAATTCATTAGATTTCCATTACAAATTCGATAGTAATATAAATAACGTTAGTGGTTAACAAATTAAATACCAACTCTTTAATTGACTCATAACGTTTTCTAGTGTCAAATTACATTTTCTGTCATAAAACTTTACAAAATCATGTAAATCACATTGGAATATAAAATGAACTGGTATAACATATTTATTTATATCAATTTATATGTTTAAAGAGAATACTCAAAATCGGTATGAAAGGTTATTATGCTCGCCTCGATAACGGTGATGATAATGACTAAAACTCTTTTATAGCAATACTTTACGTATATTATTATGATCTCAACTCGTTACGAGTTATTATCGCTCGACTTACGGGTTTAAAACAAGGTATTTAGGAATGGTGTTTCATTTTTAAAATAATAGAGCAGCTTCATTATTTGAGGTTTGTAATATATCCTAATAATTCGCTAGGAAGTTAATTATCTCAAAAAAGGTATTAATAACACCATGATTAACGTATTATTTACTCTCAATGAACCCGAAAAATATGATGAGTGGGTTACCCTATATTAAATTATTAATAAGTGGTTTTATGATTTTTGTACTCAATATAACGGTAATGGTAATAACAAATATTATACCGGTAGTAATGATAACGGCAATAGCGTCCGCAGCGGAGTTAGTAGAGACGATATACCCATATACGATAGTTAATTAAATGCTATAATAATAAGTGTGAACGTTTTGCGAATGTGTGTAAATGTTTTGCGAATAGGTATTAAACTGCGTGTTATTTAGGTTCATTAAGCCGAACTTTTATGTTGTAAAAATACGATTTATATTTGCGATGGGGCGCAAATAGTGGTTCGATTTGAATATTTCTATTAAATTCTATTTAACCTCCTATTAAATTTGGTATTAAAGTTAATTAAATCGTTCACTTCATTATTATCAACAACCTTATGGGGTTTCTAAAGTGTTATTTCTAAATGTAGTAACGTAGAAGAATTAAAACGATTTCAATTCAACTTAGTGACTTATATATTATTAATCAATAATATTAAGTTCGTCATATGTTTCTTTTGTAATTTGAATTATTTTGTTCGTTGCAATAATAATAATTGTGGTGTATTCAGTTAATGTAAGTTAGCTATATTGACTGTAAATTGAGTGTATTGTTTTGTGGGTTGACTGTATTGATTGTAAATTTAAGTACAGTATTTTCCCAATGCAGACTAGGGCAGAAGCTAAACAATTAGCCACAAAGATTAGTGTGTAGACTGGCTAGTGGTCTGCCAAACCTAGAGCAATAAATTCATCACTTGACCACATAATACTACTGTTATCTCAACCAAGATTCGAATCGAAAACGTTACAACGTCTAAAGGCCTATTAGGTAAGATCTATTAACATTACCCAGTATATATTAGGTTGATCACAAATTGGCCAGATATAAGAAAAAAAAACTTGCTGATTACACTTCTTACAATTACAAGGTAGAGGAAAGATTCTTGCGAATAGCCTCTACTACTGCGTTAATATCTACGGCAGTAAATCAAAAAGACTTCCTAAATACATTGATATCTATAGCAAACTAGAAGTAGCAACAGTATCATTATTATCGAAAACACCATAACTGTTGGAAAGCTGAAGGAGTGAGAACTAATGAAGTAATAGAAAAACGAATGTATTGCATTAGTACTGGTATAAAGTTAATGTTATTAATAATAAGAATGCGAAAGAGAAGAAATCTAATTTTAACCTGCAGGGCCAAACAAACAAGAAAGACTAAGTATGTACAGTTGAGCATAAACCACCACCTGCAGGAATCACAAGTTAATTGCACTGATCTTAACACCCTAGACCAATACAATGAAGACATTTTTACTGTATCTTTCTTAAAAACAACCGTTAAAACTAACCATCAAAGGTCTCAAAGATCGTTAAGTTGGCAAACGGCTAAGTTAGTACTACTACAGGTAATAATACTACAAAGAAAGGACCAAATCTTACAGCCTTTAACAACAAACAATAAATAACAAATAACCTTCAACTCTATTTCCTATACCAAATTTTACCCTCTATACTAACCCTTTTGTGGATATTACTATATATCCTCATAGATAGTATACATAGGCTAAGTAGTAGTGCAGTGTATTGTAGGGTACACTCCTGTAGGGTGCACGATAACGTATCACGCTGCAGGCTGCACTATTGCAAGACGCGAAGTGCATTATGCATGGATTGGTCTGGAATGTCTATTCCAGACCGACGGCAATGCGTGGATCGGTTTAGAAAGAATATTCCAAAGTGATACGCTCTGGGTAGAGGGCTTATAAGCTCTCACCTATAGCGTATACATATAAATTCTTTTTCTTAACTAATCATGTTTTATTATACTATAACACAAATTAGTTTGATTAATCTTTAAAAAATACTATATTCACGTGAATATTATAGGGTTAAAAATTTATCGATACTAATTAATGGTCAATTCGATCGCTTATCAATAACCTATGGAAAAAGAAATAAATATACGTTAAATACCTATAAAGGGATATTATAACAGTTTTAATTTCCTGTACTTTGATATTAAGCTTTATAAAAATTATACGGAAGTATAAAATTACGCGGAAACGCTAAGAGATCTGAAGCGTTATAAGATTATAAAATCCGAGGTACCATTAAAAAGAATGGCCCCGTTTCATTAACCGTTAATTTATATTAACGTTCTGAACAAATGAAAGGGCCCTTTTAAAACCCCATTTTATTACGTATTAGGTTATATAAACTAATAACTACTACATTTCGGAACACTTCATTGAAACCTATCCGATTTTCGATAATATATATTAATCGCCTTACTAAAATCGGTTATATCTAAATGATTCAACCGACCGTTTTGATATTATTTTTTACAAAACAAAAAAAACAATTAACCTCTTTACCAAGTTTTACTGTAATATATTAATTCGGATCAATTACCAAACACCGGACTATATAATTATATTTGCTTTACGCTACCTATTTTCATACATTCGTTTTATATATATTAAATTTAGTTTTTATAACATTTATGTTTTCCTTAACCGATTAAGTCATATAATGTTACCAAATGTTAACAAAACCAATTTAAAACTCTTAACTGGTTTGTAATCACGCCCTATTTATCGTTTAAAATTCATTTGTATTAATAAATACTAGTGAACATTATTCAAACGTTTTAAGTATTTTATTTACTTTATATGTACTTAATTAACCTAAAGTTGAAACTATTTTGAACTCTATATAAACTATCCTATGTAAATACACAATAAAATCTACTAATAACAAACATGGTAGAAGTCAACAAATATATAAAGTGCCTTTTTACATATACGTCATTTCGTAATAATACCCTTAAATATTTGTATTTTAATTTTTATAATAATTAAATTGAGGTTTTCATATAGTATTTAAACCTTTATACGGTAAACACGTACGTTACAAATATGATTTTCAATTATTACAACAACCAAATTGAAGGATGCGACTTATTCAAAGATTTTGGGGAAGATTTTACGGATTAATTATTAGATATATAACGAATGGTAAATAGTATAATTATAACAATTATAAGAAAATAATTACAAAGTAAAAGTATTAATATATCCGGTAAAAATGATAACCATATCGTGAAAACCTTATTTATAATGACTTGATTCATATAAATGCTAAAGTAAAAGAACGATAAAGTAAGAAAAAAATGATAAAAGGATATTACTTAAAAAAACGGTAGAAACATTTACTTAAAGTTATAAACCGGAATTATAAAAAACCACTATAAGTTGAGATACGGCGTTTAATAAGGCTAAACTCCTACCGAAAACCGGAAACAAAATTAGAGGAATCGATGAAAAAGGAAAAAACATCGTAACAGTCGTTTAAATGAGGGTTGAATAGAAAACCCCCTTGAAACGGGACTTTAAACCAACTTAAAGACAAAAAGATACCCCGGACGCCGAAAATAACCCGATCGGCTATAACAAAATCAGCCGAAACGCAAAAAACAACCCGTCCCCAAAAACGACAATCAGCCGAAACATGAAGAATAACACGATCCAGGAAATAATAAACGGCACGAAACGCTAATACGTACTGTACGAACCGATACCCATTAACTATGACCCTTATTGCGATCTCCTATCACATCGCTTCTTTACGAATAAAAACGACCTTATAAAGTTAATTAACTTTACAAGGCTGTAAAATGAATATAACAATTATAACGATAATTTATACGACGTACTAAAGAATAAAATACGAATAATACTCAATACATATAGAAAATTAAATATTAAACTATTTTAATTTTATGTCATTTCATCTGATATACGTTTCTAACAAGTTTAAAATAGTATATATATTACTTTATATAGGTAAATATATTTATAAAGTATGATACTTGATTCAAATTCAACTTTCATACGAAAATTAATGATAAACTTTACGATAAAAATTAAATATATATAATTTGGAAATGCTTGAAAAAACAATGAGAAAACGCCGATAAAAACCCATCAGAAATCCTTACCGCCTTATTAGCAAAATTCCGATAATGTTAAATAACCTTCGGACTGGAATACAAAAGCGATAACCTGTTTATTTAAGTAACAACAAAAACTTATCGTAAAAACCTGGATTTCGACTTTATATCTTTTAAACCGAAAAAAAAAAAATCCTTTATGTTAACCTTAAAATATCGTTCGAAACCTTTATACGCCGACAAACGAATCTCGGATTGATATTCGTAACTAATAAAATTGAAACCGAAGTTGAAATTATTAAAATAAACCTTACCAAAATAACTTACCATATTTTCAATGGGATATTCAAAGTTTAACCGAAGTAAAACAAATACTTAAGGTATAGGTATCAAAAAGGAAACCCTACGAATAAGAAATAGGAACGATTATTCGGAAATGAAAAAACCGTATCGAAACTATGATAATACTGACGGAAAAATATACGATGCTTTATAAGTTTATAAAAACGATATATCGTATACAGAAAAATCGGCTAATAATTTAAAAACCATCCCGTTTACGAATGAATTTGAATTAAACGATAATTTTAAACCGAGTGTAATTTTAAGGATCAGATAAAAGCTAATTTTATAACATACATAAGTGAATACGAAGGCATAAATAATTAATTCGATGTATACTTTTACGAAAATACATACAAAAAAACGACTTTAAATAAAAATATACCTACCCATTAGCTTACAACGAAAAAAACGCCTAACATATTTTTACCAGCCTATAAAATACCTCCTTTTTATATATTACAAACTTAAACTACGTAAACGAAATGTTTAACGCTAATTTAGCGTTGTAATTCACCATTTTTGACAAATAAGAAACCAGGTTTCAGGGTATTATACCTGACATTAATGTAGCCGAAATATCGACGGCTGAAAAACAATAATTTGACGTATTTCCGACGAAATTTCCAAAATTTCGGCTAAACCAGATAAGGGAATACCGAAAGGTCCTATATGGTAAAGGTAAAGCGACGTTATTCAAAACGATCGTTATGAGTACGCGTTTCGAACCAATTAAATTTTACGTAGTAAATTTAAAAGTTTTATTTTTACTTTTATTAATTAATATAAACAAATTCGAAATTAAGGTTTGGAATACGATTGATTAGATTATCCGCGTTTCAAATAGCGTATCCATAAAGCTTAAATTTAAGTTTAACTACTTATGTTTTTTACTGAAAATACGCATAATTAAAGCTATTTACTTACAAGCCCCACGAAATTTTAAACTCCACCTTTAAACCGATATAAACTTTAATTACGAGGTAATTATGAATATTACATATTTAAATAGCTAAGCGGTCCTTTACATCGTTAATATAGCTACATTATTCCAAGTCGCTAAATTTATACGAAACGCTTTTATTATAAATGATTAAAACGCTTTTTTTAACTATTAATTAAACGTTTATCTCAAGCTCCTGAACTAAATTATGTACGATACCGATAAAACTTTCAATTTTACTGAAAAACGTATAAAAGTTCGGATAACCGGTAATAAACGTAAGAAAACTCTGGTAAAAGCCTTAAAAGGTATGAAAAAGTGTAAACAATATTATAGACCACTGAAAAAAAGTATATATTATTATGTAAGGTATCAAAAGGTATTAATTACACAAAAAACCATCATTGAAATAGCAATTAATGTTGTTCATAATACTTTTGACATAAGTAAGCTTATCCCTACGCTCCTTGTCTTTAGTACCCACCCGAGAATCCACATAAACTTTACCCTATTACTATTCATAGTATAAAGGGCTAATATTGTAGACAAAGTTATAAAGGCTTTACGTTTATTACGAATAAATATATATATATATATAAAGCGTTGGCTATAAGAAACAGCCTATGTAAGATTAACGTATTAGACCTATTATTATAATCTGAGGTTTTAGTTTAAAAAACGAAGAATAGATAACTTGGTCTTTAAAGGATTGACGGATTTAAAGGCCATAATGTGTTCGTTAACTTACTAAAAGGAATAAATTCGTTTCGTTATATAATAATATAAAAGTACGAAAAAAGTTGGAAAAAAACAGCCTGAAACTGTAAAACAAATAAAACCAACGATAAACGTTACCCTAAACGACGAATTTAAACCGAACTTAATTTTAACCCTACCTTTAAAACTTAAATTTAATCCGATCGTTTTAAACAAAAGTGGTATATTTATATTAAACCCGTTAAAACCTCGATGTCGAAAACGCCCTTTCAGCTCGAAAACATTATTATTACCTTAAGTACTTTATTCGTATAATTTACCCAAACGGAAACTTTAGACTTTATAAATCAAGGTGTATTTCGTTATAAACGTTTTAACCTAGCCGTTTATAACGTTTATACGATTTTCACAACTCATCTCGTTTATAAAGTTTAGGATAAAACCGAAAAACCTTACGAAAAAAACCGCCTAATTATAAAGAAATATAACGATAAAGGTAAAAAGGATATTATAACCTAGTTACCTATATTATAACGGGTTACTTATCGCCTGATTATTACGTTTATTACCTTATTTAATAATTTATATAACTTATATATTCAATTTCAAAACATAACGTAAACTAAAACCTAATTTAAGGAATGGCTAAAACAAAAGATTTACGTCGATATACCTTAAAACCTTAGGTAATACCACCTACTTAATACGATTTTGCGTATTATAAAATCACTTTACGGCCTAGTTTAAACGGGTATTTACTAGTATAATACTTATTAAAAATATTATAAAAACGATTCAAAATAACTAAATTTATCTTTAACCCGTATTTATTAATATTAACGGCCCGTTTAAAGGGCTTTATACTAACTAGTATATAAATAGACTATACCTTAACATTATATAACTCCTTGTTTTCCGTAACTAAAAAAAGGAAACTTTTAAAATCCGGTTTGAAAGTTAAATCAAAAAAGTTCCTAATAAAAGATAATGTAATAGATTTTAATAGGATTACGATTACTTTTCAACCCGGTATTTTAAACCCTATGTAAACAGGGTAATAAAATAAAGTTACCCTCATTATTTAAATAACATAAAACGAGCCGATGACTTTAAATATTAACGTATACACGGATTTTAGGTTACTTTTATTATATAATTAAAGGAATCATTTCATCTTTCGGTCGCCGCGTAATGACAAACCGACCCGACGAACGATTTATATAAGGCGTTTAACAAACGCCTTTTATAACAAATATACAATTTAAAACGAGACTTATAATTCGTAACGTTAAATATAAGTACAGCAAAATTATTTATTTTTATTACCAGATTTTTCGATAATTACAACGACTATAATTTATGAATCGGCCTCATTTTAGTCTTCTACAACGAAATACCAGCCCGGAATGCCTTTATGCTTCGAAAAAATATCATTGATTAAAGCTTTACCAAATATAAAAGGGTTACACGAAACATCCTGGCTTCCGAAATCTATAATATGGTTAAAAGGTTCGATTTAGGGTCACTATAATAATAACAGTTCAAATAATTATTTCTAACCTTAATTTACGCCCTATCCCTTCTATCGTATATATTGACTTTTTTCGCTTTACGAATACCTAATTAAATTAGGTATTATAAACGAAGAACGTTTAAAAATCGATATTATAACTTTACGCGAGTTATATAAATGCTCTAAAATCGAATAAACAAGGTTAATTAACGGAAAACCCAACCTAATAAATACGATAATTAAAATTACGCCGAACGAAGCCTTACAAACACTTATATCGACAAATACATTGTTTATTAGGGTTGTTAAAAAGGTTTTACAACCCTAAAAATTTACCTAATCGCTTTTTCGCTAATTCAAATCAGTTTATCTTATATCATTTACATCTATATACGTTTTACCTTTATTTGAACGGTTTTTCTATATCAATAGCGGATTTTGACTTTATGAAACACGACTATTCATGCCGATTCCCGATTTTTTTACTCTTTATTTAATTTTACAATATCGCGTTGATTCTAGTATATTATCTCCTTTGTTTTGCATTTTAAATTCAGTTTACCACTTTAAACGATCATATTATAAAAATATATAAAAATTACTATATGATGTACTACATTATAACTGGGTACGCCGGCCCAGCTTAGGGGTATTTATCTACTGCTGAGAGAAAAGGTTAACGTCGTCGCATCCTTACCGTTTTCCCCATCGTCCTCCCCCTTTATACTAACGTCACCACTATTACCGTTAACGAAGTTATTAATACTAATGAGGATATAACCTTACACCTTATTAATTATACTTTTAGGTAAAGTTGTAAAGGATGGATTATCCTTTTTGCGACAACGTATGATAACATCGTCGAACTCACTTACGTAATATATATGTAAGCCCTATTTCCAAACGATGATAACGGCTACCGTCTTCTTAGTCCACCGGTTCACGCCTATTACTAATTAATATCGATTTATTATGATAATTTACACGATTGGTTTTTATATCGTTCCGAATAATATATTTTTGCTAGAAGATATTTTAAGCATTCGGTTAAAATTTAGCAAAAAGCCGGCGAGCGCGTAACACGACTTCGACTTACGGCTCTAAAACTATCGAAACGAGGGAGTACAAATTATCAATCCGCTTATAACGGTAGTAATAGATTAAACGGCCCCCGATTTCGTAATGATCATTAATAAATTTACCTACGGCCGTAAATGAAATATATAATACGTAAAACTTATTTATTATCGGCTTAAAACTACGGACTCAGGTACGTTATTTTAACGTTTAATGTGTTAAAAAAAACTTTGCAGCGTACTTTAGCGATATGAAACTCGAAACGGCGGAAAAAATCCGCCTTGTATTCCTTATTTACCAAAAAAATGAGTTAAAATCTTATAAACGAAAAGCTTAAGATATATATACCTTAATGCAACTATGACAAACTACGTTTATAGAATAAAAGGGCCCTTACGGGTAATAGGGTTTTTACCTATAGGGAAAAGGTAAGGTTTATAACTTTAAAAGCCCTCCGCTCTTCCTTCAAACTGGGAAAGGAGGAAAAGGGGAAAGGGAAGGAAAAGGTTGAGGCGGTGATGGCGGAAAAGGGCGAAACGAAAGCGATGGCTAGGCTAAACGACGTGGGGATTGCGAGGCTGGGCGGCGTGGCGGCGGCGGGACTTAGCGGTGTGGCAGTAAGCGGGGTAGCAGAGGCGGGCGACGTAACGGTAATAAAAGAGATTGTACCCGATAAGGGCGGGCTGTTGTAGCTAGTAATGGTGATATTAAGGATAACGGTTGCGGCGGTTGCGGCGGCGGCGATACGCCGACGCTCTCGCGTTAAACAGCGCCTTATAGTCCTATTTTTWCGCGGAATTTATTTAAAAAATAAGTTAGTATATAAGTATTAGCCAAAAACCTACCTATTAAAATGGGTTATTCAATTATGAGCAATTAAGGGTAAAATAGGGTAAGAACTTATATCGGCTTAAATTACGCCTCTAAAAAAAAAAAAAAAGTTTTAGCTAAACCGATAACAATATATCTTTTTATACTACCTTAATACTTAATTACGTAATTAACATTATGTAATTACATTTACGTAATCAACACTTATAACACCGATGTAATTGCTCCTATTAACCACGAAAAAACGCTATTACTAACTATATCGCTTTTATTTAACTATACTAACTAAGCTCAAACTATAAATAATACCTAGGCTAAATATCATTCATTTTAGTCGAATTTGAAATGCTACCTCGGCTGAACTTTATTAATCTTAGTCGAACTTATTAAATTGGACCTTTTACGATTAATACAGCAAATAATACTATTACTACAAAAACTGTTAGTTTAAACCTTTTACGATTAATATGACAATAATATTATTATTACGAAAACTACTAATTTAAACTCATTGTAATTAATGCTAAAAATAACCCTATTACTACTAGGCTATAAATACGAAATATATAAGGAAAAAAGAAAAGATTACCTGTATATATATTATTCTATATCCTTATAAATAGTATAGATAGAACAGATAGTCATGTACTATATTAAAGGGTATACTCTTATAGGGTGTACGATTACGTGTCACGCTACAAGCTATACTCTTACAAAACGCAAAGTGCATTATGTATGGATCGGTTTGAAATAGATATCCTAAACTGACGGCAATACATGGATCGGTCTAAAAGAAGTATTCCAAAGTGATATGCTCTGAGTGGAGAGCTTATAATCCCTCGCCTGTAGCATACACCTTTGGATGCTTATTCTTGACTAATCATCTTCTATTATACTACAACACCAATCATTCTGATTACTCTTCAAAGACCTTATGTTCACGTGAATATTATAGGCTTGAGACCTTACCAATACTTTCCCTTAACATCACTTTTTCCCCATATTTATACATCGTAAAATCGTTAATCACCAAAATCGTCACTTGAAGCGAAAACATAAAAAATCGCCACGTCGCGCGAAAATAAAATTACGCGACCGTATACCAAATCGCCAAATCCCTAAGTTTCTAAATCACCAAATCCTTTTGTTAAAAACACTAATTCCTACGAGCTCAAATCGACAAATTTACTCGCTAAAAACACAAAATTAAGATAATACCCAGTCTAGAACGCATAAGGCTAATTAAAACTCTTAGACCTCTCTTCATCAAAAGACTACAATAAGGATTTAAAAATGAAATAAACATTGACGAAAACTTTACTAAAACCCACCTGATTAAAATTGTTGACCACTATATTGTAGATTGAAATAACGACAAAAAGTTCAACTATAACGCTCGCATCATTTGAAAATTATGAAAATCCTTTGGTAATTAAACAATTAGTATTTGATTGTTTTTTAAAAGATATAAATTCAAATTGAAGGCAAAAATCAACCAATGAGAAATCTATATACTAGAAAAAAACTCAATCAAATCAGTATAAACCTTTTACTACGATTCTAAAATTCTACAAATCCTTTAAAACTTACCACAAAATCGTAAAATTACTTAAAACAGAGCTTCTCACAGCAGGTATACTTGTACACATAATCTCAACACGGAATTTACTATAAGATTTACTATTTTGGACAGGCAACGAAAAAAAAACCCAATATCGCGATTGTAGAGCTCCAATACTTAAGTTAATAGTAAGAAACACCATTAATGATTAGGGAAACTATCTTAACCTTCCTTTTAAACCTGTTCAAATGGTAAATATTAACTACAAATTCTTTACAAACGTTGTTCAAATCTGAAATAACGTAAAAAAGTATAACGGAAAGCCCTGTAATATTCTTAATACAAAGATAATACCTTTTCTGAACATTTGAAAGTAAATTGAGGGTTTTCTTTCATATTTTCACTTACCGTTTCCTAGAATCCTCACAAATCATGCTAAAGAAATACGTAATCTTCCTAACGAGATCAAAAAACTTCCATTAAATTTACTATAAAATAAAACGCCATGTCTAATATGATTTCCACCTTACGCAATATAACACAAATTGGACTACAACAAGGTAAACGACTACAATAGCTAAGAAAAAAAGGGGGGAAATATTAATGGATATCTTAAATAAATATACGTCGGATATAACTACGCAGTTTTTTGTAATGGTGACGATGTCGTAAAAAGTTTGACCAGATTTTACCCTATTATATGAATTTCAAATACGAGGGTTATCAAAGTACTTCAAAACCTAAGAATGTCTTCTACGTCTTTATAAAATCGATTAATATTTACGTCGACAGTAATTTTACGATGTAGTATTTAAAAATCGATTTAAGCACCTTATTCTAACAGGTGTTTATCAGTTTTCATGTTCCCATCAAACCTCATTTCGATTTAATAACGGTAAAATAAATTTTGATTGTATAAGTATTGGTAGAAATGAAGCCGCGCAAAAATTCATAAACTACGGCGCCAGGTTTTCCATCCTTTTGTACGAAACAAATTAACATTTTTTTAACGAAACCTATTTGATGTTCCAATAGCAACGAAAAATAATTTCAAAAATTTATCCACCTACAAATAAAATAAGTTATTCCTCTTTCATAAATAATAAGAATATACTTACTCGACTAAAACTGGTTTGGTTACGCGTATAAAGTGAGGTATTTGGAGAGGTATTTAAAGGGCAGGTGGATTTGTATTGTTGTTTGTTATTTAAGTTAAATATTGCCTGCAGGTACCCCCTTATCCTCCTAACATTCCTCTTATGACCTCGGGTATCCATTTCCCTAGTGTAAGTCATGCTTAGTATGCATCCCGATTCTCCATACTACCATCTATCCCCCTAATCAATGTATAGCTTATTCTCTGAAGTCATATAAAAAAAAGTAAAATAAAAGTTAAGGTTCAAATCAAAAGCTGATGTGGAGTATTGTGAGGTAATAGAAAAAAGAAAGAAAAAAAAGTAATGAAAAAAAAAATAAAGGAAACCTTTTACAATTCTCCATAATAATCTTTCAAGTTTCTCTTCTTCCTTTTTTTCAACCTCCAACCCTTTCAACTTCAATATTTCAAGCTTTCAATATTCGACCTTCCTTTTTTTTTCTTACTTTCAATTACCAATTTTTTAATCTGTTTGACCTTCCTTTCAACTTTTTCCTCCAACCTCAATCTTTGTCTCTTTTCAAATCCAATGTTAATGAAAATCAATATTATTGTTCTATCTTGTTATGTTTTGACTATTAGCGACTTCGTCAAGGTTATTGCTGTTAGTTCCCCTAATTTCTTCAACATTTTGGACTTGATTTATTATCTTGTTCGCGACGTTCTCTTCTCCCCTATTTCTTACCCTATAAATGTATATTTTCAGTAAATTAATGTAAATATTATTCGTTTCTTCCTGGTAATGAAGTCAATAATGCATAACGAAACAAATAAATCAATCTGGTTAATTTACTAAAGCCTTATCAATTGTAGCTTAAAGTTAATCGCCTCAACGTTTTTCAAATATTTGTTCTTGCTAATCGTAAACATCCACAACTTAACATCGCGAGTTTTCAGCGTGCTCTCCCACACCCAGTTGCTAACTTGAAACTTATCGCCATCATTATCATGAAGATTAGTCTTGAATTTAATCTATCGATTTATCCACCGATTGATTTTCTGTTAATGAGAATGCTCCCGCCGGTTGATAAATTCATTGCAAATTTATTCCTCATTCGCTGGCGATTTATTAAACATCGCCACTAATTGTTCTCGGTCTAAGTGAAATAATGCTTCTACAACAGTAGCTTCTGATGTTCTTACTGTCCAAACAATTATAATTTGTAACGGTGTATATAGTAAGTTTCCTACCAATCTGTTGTTAATAGCCCTTATAATATTAGCGAAAGCTTTCGGCCACTTTTCGAGTCGTTTATATTCATGTTCGTGAGCCTATTTCTTAAACTCATTTTAACCAGTTTTACTGACTATTAACTAACCCTAATAATGCAGCTAAATATATAGACGAATTTATCGTTTTCGTTTCACCTTGAAAAAAAAAAAAAAACTTTATAACTATCGATCTTTTAAATCATCTTACGTCATCCGAGTAATATTCCTCAAGATAGCCGAAGACATTAGTAATGGGCTTCCAAGTCCAACAAATCTCTTCGCCTATTGATTTACCTATAGCTCGGCAAAACAAAAACCGTGAAAAAGTTAACCAGAAAATTAAAATTGGTTTTACCGCCGGCTTCTTTTAAACTGATTTTACCATAAAGTTTATTCCTATAATATCTCATTGCCTTGAGGATATCATAGGTACAAAGCTTACTTTAAATAGTTTGACGGTGTTAGATAATACGTATATTACACATGTTTTAATATATTCTTTGGTATCAATATAATGCGGAGGGTACTACATCATTCCCTTCAAATTGTAAAAAGCTAAAGCCACAGCGAAATGTCCGTAAAAATCGTAAACCTACCCCAACACTTGATGTACTTATTTTTTTTTATGAAAACAATATATACTTTACCGAATTCTCAGCTTAATAACACGTCGTTCTAAATGCGAAATTGTAGTAAATCGCGCATCACCTTCCTTCTTACTTGTATAGATAAGTCTTCAATTATCTTATAGTCGGCTATAAATTACTTTACAATTTCCCCATAATAATTCGTTTTGTTGATATATACAATCGCCGTTATCACTCCTCTTAGTTATAACATTCGTTCCGAACTTAACACTCCTATAGACAAAAGAATTCTTATTTTTAGGTATTTTAACATTACTAACCTCGCAAGTAAACATTTCCCCACTATCTATGGTAAGTATCTTATATTTAACTTTTAAAGTTTTGCAGTTAGTGCTGCTAACGTTAAATTCTGGTCCGCGATTTTAATTATTTTGTTTAAGTTGGGGCGTTACTCAATTTCCGTATTAAATATCGCAAGTATATCTACCTATTACGTTATTTTCCCCATGAGTATTTGCAGACTAGTTGATGATAAATTTAGGTTTACACAGTTAATATCAACCATCGTTTGTAAAGGCAACTTAATTACCTATGGCCTCAATTCTTTTAAATATTTAACCACAGCTAATTCCTTTCTCTCAACGGTAGTATATCGCATCTCGGCGTCGTTCAGTTTCTAGGGGGAAAAATCCATAATTATCGTATAAAGTATGAAGTTGTCAATCATCTCAGTACTTGTTAGTAATCCATTTAACTGGAAAGCGATACCACCAATTATTTTACCAAATATATCTGTGGCGAGATAGTATCAAAACGAGAGATTTAAAACTATTATAACATTTTGTAAATGGCCAAGTACATAGTAACGAAAGCCTCGGTATATTCTTCCTAACATTCAAATTTATTAGGTACGTATTACATTTATTTCAAAACTTTTACCCTCGAGGTTATTTTAGGTATAATTTTTATGTAAAACATTTTTAAAATAGTTATCCACAACGCTATTTCAGATATATAATTCGTAACCTATATCATAAGGTAAAGGAATTCGACCAAAAAAAATCAATAAGATAGGGTAGTTTATGGATTTCGCCTACATCTCGCATCTTCTACAATGTTTTTCAAACAGCCGAACCTATCTTCATAACAATTATGTCATGACCCAGACAGCGGTTAGGTCAGGAAAACAGGCCAGCAAGGAAACTGCGCCACTGAGACGCCTGAAGTCTAACACATTAGGCGGGGAACATCTCTTATGTCAGCAGACCCAGGGTTAGGGTCAATGCCAAGGATATGTTGGATATGTTGGATATGAGGTTATCCAAGCTATCCACATTATACAGTACTGAAGACGTATGAAGGATTGAGGATATAAGGACACGGTCAGCACCACATAGATAGTATTTCATTCATATCTCTTCAGTTGTCAATCTAAGTATTCAGTCCATATATCTGAATAACCTAACAGCTAATGATCATCCTACAGCACGGACAAACATCTTCTGATATTGCACCTTTGTTCCTCTGCTACCTTACTGCTAACATAAAACCCTCTGACACCTTCTATATACTCACGGGTATTTAGTGTGATCATTACAAATTAGAGGCTCAAAAAATAAATACAACTTCCGAACAAGATAATTTTGTAAAAAGTAAGACTAATCCTTGCGAATACTAGGCGATTAAAATACTAATAACAAAGAACGTTAAACATTGCATCAAAACCAGGTAACGATGCGTTGTTATTATCAATATAAACATCGAAAGCTATTTTCTAGGTATAGTTATATCCCATTAACGAGGGTAATACTAATCCACTAATTATCTTATTCCTTCGGTTATCTTTCGTAGTGTTTTCGATATTTTTTGCACTATTTTCATTATCAAAGTGATTGATCTCGCCAATTTTCATATTATTATTGTTTGGTAATAGCTATTCAACAAACTTAGTGTCGCTGAGTACTTAATATCTATACCCACTTTCCGTTATTAAGTAAGGAATTATTGAAATTAAATATTATATATTTGGCATAATAATCGCCGTTTTGTATTCATGCTCAAGCGTGAAAAATATTCCCTAGTATCTGCTCACCACGTAGCCTTCAAGGAAAACATTGTGGTTACTTTTAAAAATATATCGAATAATTGATCTCGTAAATATGTTGACTATTGATATTTAATTAAATAACTATTGATTAGATATAGTAATGAACGAATGAGTGTTTACTATTTTTATTCGGTTGGTAACGCGAATATATTATCTATTTCAACTGACATGAAATAAAGAATCCAACCATCTTTATCGCGAGATAAAACCTTTATGCAAAAGAAAACTCGTCTTGTTAGTATTTTGGTTGCTTCAGTCTGAATAGCTTGTTGTTTAGTTCGAGTTCGATAAAATAAGTAACGAGGTCAGTTACTTGTACATCTTTTAACCTGAATACGAATACATCTCTTTAGGTATATACCAGCCTCTTAGCTAATGCCAACCCTCTTACTTTTTTTTTTTTTTTTTTTTCTCGTTGAATTATAGGTATTTCTCGTTCATGAATTCGTCGGCTTCGTTCGTCTTACCTATATCGCCAACATTAATACAAAGACTGGAACCACTTTTTGACAACATTCTGTAACGTATAGTCCAATTCTTTCTGTTTAGGACGACATTAGATATTTTTATTGCATTTACTGTTTCAAGATATTGGTACTTTCACTGTTTAGACGTACGGAATATAAGCTTCTATCGCTTCTCTCTCGCTTTTATCTATTCTTTTCCACCATTATTAGTATTCATATGCCGAAATATTCAAAAATATTTCTATATATTTTTCAACTTTCAACGCCAGTAACGCCAAAAAAATCATCGTTCAACCGTCAAATCCTTAATCAATCTTCCTATCGTAATCCAAAGTTGACAATTTAATAAGTAATGGTGGTAGCGTAAAGCAAATGGAAAGTTCTGCTTTTTATTTATTTTTTCTCAGATTACGAATTATTGTACGCGAAACAGGCAAACGCAATAAATAATTAATAATTTCAAAATATTCTTTAGCAAGCGATCTCTTTACTTAGTCGAACGTAATGAATTTTCCCGATTTTCTTTCTATTTGCTTCTTTTGTCTCACAACCGCAGTTATTGTTTTTGTCTTCTTCTTATTCACATACGTTATCATCTCGTTCTTGTTTACGGGCATCTTATTCTCGTTAGTAGGCGTCTTATTTTCGTTTACATACTCTTCGTTCTCGTTCTCATCAGTTATAATTAAGATGTTCTCAAAACGAACTTTCTTAATAATGTTAACTTCTCCTAAAGCCTTTTTTCTATAAGAGGTCTCCCACAGATATAAGACCCTCTTTATTTCTTGAGTCTTCCTTGTTAAACGTATTTGGCGAAATAAAAAAAGTCAATTGATTTTTATACGTATTTCTAATTTCTTTCGTTGATATTCGATTCTTTCTTGCTGTTACTATCGTTTTTACTATCCAACTCCAAACCGTCCTCTCCACTTACACTCAATTTCTCCAACGACTTACGAAAATATTGAAACTTTTTACTAATTCTAGACAGAATCTCGTCTACATACGCTAGTTAAATATTGAAAGGTAGTGGTTTTACACGGCGTTCCATGGATACAATAACAAAGTATACTCTTTCTCCAACAAAAGTAAGGATATTTCAAATATAATTGTTAACGGCCGAGTAGTGTATAAGTTAATTGCAACTTAACAACAAGTTGTATAAGGGATAATGAACTATAACGAATGCGTAATCCAAAGAGAAGATACCACTAACAAGAAGGGGAAACAAAACGTAAGTTAATAACGTTGTACGACTTTTATCAATTATTGTTAACGTTATAAGAGGATTTTCTATTTAAATAATGACTTTCAAATTGTTTTCTATATTTCATATAATAAGTTGAACTTAAAAAAACCGTCATATACCAAACATTGGCTTATATAAATATTGTAAGTGTGGATATTACTATATACACTCATAGATAGTATATATAGGCCAAGTGGCAGCACACTGTATTGCAAGGTACTCTCCTGCAGCGTGCATGATAACGTGTCACTCTACAGGCTGCACTCTTGCAAGACGCAAAGTGCATTATGTATGGAGCGGTCTAGAATGGATATTCCAGACTGCACGGCAATTTATAGAGCGGTCTGGATTGGGTATTCCAGAGCGTACGGCAAAAGAGCCACTGCTCGAATAGGAGGTTTATAACTTTCTATCCGTGGCGTACATTCTCTGAAATACTACTTCCTGACATATCTATCTTTACTACAACAATACTAATCTTATAATTACTCTTCTACTCTTACTTACTTTATGTGAATAGGTTTAGACCTTACTAACAGTAAGTATCACTGTAAATGTACCCGAGTTAGGTTTTTATTATCCTCGGCATAGCTTGATTCTTCATCGTTACTATCACCGCCATATAAATAGATGCCATACGTTTACGTTTCTTTTACGCGGGTTTTTTATTTGGTTTTGCACGTCGGATAATATTAAGGCTACATATTTTCGCTATTTGCTTGCAAAAGATGAGAATACAATCTAACAGTGATTCGAAAATAATTATAGGGTAAATAATTCGTAGTATATCCGTTAAATTAAAACAGTCTCTAAGATGGCCTAAACATACTCGTATAGAGACAGTATCTTCTATCTTTCTCTTAATGTTTGCTCTATACTTTCTCTACATAACGGTACAAAACTAATTGTAGCCCTCACGAAATTGAGTTTTCTATATTTAGATTAGTAAGAGCATGGTTTGGGATTATGAGGCTTGGTGGTATAGGTTTTAAGATTGAAATGCTCGAGGGTAAAGGGAATTCAACCTCGTACGAGTAAAGGGTCCTCTTTTTTCATCTTTATTACAAGCGTATAGATTTTTACATCTCGTGATCCTAGTGTTACGGCGGTTAAAAACTATGAAGGATATAATGCCTTTAATCTCCTTTCCTTTCCCTTTATTTTCGAGAGTGTATTAACGGTTTTCATACTTAATTTAGGTATTTCATACGTTTTCTCCCGGTATCTATAAGTTTATTATATATGACTGGATAGTTTAATTATTGTTAATTTCTAATATAGGGTGTTAATTTTGACCTGTAAACGCTATATATAATAAATCGTATATCGTCGCGTTTGTTTTAAGACTTATCCTTAATTCCGTGAGGATCGGTTTTTCGACGAATTTCAAGTCTAGGATTTGGTATATCTTTGTCCATAGTTATTGTAGATAAGGATAACCGTAAAGGCAATAGTATGGTTCGTGTATATTTCCGCAAATAAAGTATGTCTACGTATTATTTAAAGCCTTTTATTATCTATTATTCATATTTATACTTCGTTGATATGGACTGCTATTACAAGTACCTTTCGAATTCTCTATAGTCATTTTGGGAGAAAATTAAGAATATGCCTAATGTTGGTCTTAATATCTGTAAGTATTTTGCGAATTATAAGGATTACTTCCCATGTTGCTCCAGAAAGGTTAATTTACTATTTTTGTATTAGCTTTATAGTTTATATGAATTTCGTAAACATTTTTTTATAGAATATTCCTTCGTGTTATTTTGGAGATCCTTTCAAAGGAAAAATGGAATGTCTTTGCAGCCTAGCACTATAGTTGTTAAAATTAACATTTCTTCTACCATATCATAGGTAACTTCGTGTTTATACATTTCGTATTCATTTATAAGATTTAAAAAAACCAGGCGGTTAGTAACTATGGTTTGTAACATTATATGTGCGTCCTATCCATTATTTATAAGATGGGCTAAGAATTCATTCCTCATTTATTTTAACAGTATTTGAGGGCACTATAATGTAAAACTATCCGCTCTCCGCATGTATTCGACCAAATATTTTCGTATGCGTCGTCCGAATAAGTTTATTTTGATTGTTACTCCAGTGTCTCTTGTTATAGGATGGGATTTGAATCCAGTAGTAAAAAGAATTTTTAACCTATCCCATTCTCAGCGTTTTTTTTTTCCTGATATATTCCTGTATTATTTGGTGGTTTCCTCCTTTCGTCCAGTTGCAAAGTAAGTTGCACTTATTTTTTTAAGAAGTATATCGTTTCGGAATTATGTCTCCACTATGATTTTGATATCTTCGATATAGTTGTTTGCATTTTCGCCACGTTCATCAAAAAATATTCGTATAAAACGTATATTATTTAATAATAAAAGATGGTAAGGTAGTATTATTAACGTAAGGTTTTATACATTTATTATCGATCAAGATTTTTGTTTTTCGGGAAAAAAAATTGTAGGATGGTGTATGTGTTAGGTGGTTGCGTTTCTTAAATTAGGTTTACGAATTTGAAAAATTTATCCTTAGCTTGTTTCTCTAACCTAATTCGGTTCATTTTTAACTAGAAATCTCGAGATTAATGTAATGTTTATGGGGTTCTCGGTTTCGCCCGTTTTTTTTCTTGTTTTGGTTCGTTGTTTTCTCGTTTTCTTTCGGTTATTTTTAGTTTTCGTTTAGTACGTTTTCGTTCGGCTACTTTTTCGTTCGTTGGGTATTCAGTTTTGTCATCTTTACGTTCATATCATACTCGTTGTGTATTTTTTTTTTCTAATTCGTTGCTTTCCTCTGGTTTTGACTATGTAATGAGAAAATGATTGCAGGTAGTTAGATCTTTGCACAGGTCACCAGATATTTACGAGGAGAAAGTGAGGGGTTTAAAGAGGTACTCGGGGGGTGGGCGGATTTGTATTGTTGTTTGTTATTTAAGTTTACAAGTGCCTGCGGGTATACCCTTATGTTCCAGACATTCCTCCTATGATCTTAGGTAGCCATTTCCCTTGTGTAAGTCATGTTTAGTATATATCCCGATCCTCTATGCTACTAGAGTCTAAATTTAGCAAATCTTGGTACATAAGTTATCTTCCCTCTTTTCTCTCATTATTACGGCTTTTTTTTTTAATGATAAGGTACTATTATAAGGATTTTACGTTATATTGTCCAAGTAATCTCTTGGATAAAAGCGGACTATACGTTCGATATAAATGAAAGTGAGTTATTTCATACCTAATATATTACCCGGTCTTTCCAAAGATTTGGAAGCGTTAATAACGGCCGTTCAAAAAGGCGTTAAGTAAATTGATACAATGAACTTACATATGAATTTTTTGAAAATCATTAAGAATTTATCATTTTTGTTTGCCTTATATTTTTTTTAAAAACTATATACAAATTTCGTCATAAACTAAATAATATTATGTTTATCATTCGGTAACAATAAGAACGGTTTATGCCCGCCGATGATATTATCATTCTATGCCTACTGATACATTGTAAATCATAAACCAAAAGCTGTTTCCCTTTAATAACTTTACTATAATCGTTAGCAAACCTTTTATAACCGCTCTCTACTGGATATAGCCTTTTTTTTGGGAAGGAGTAGAACTTGGGAAAGGATTGAGGACGAAGGCGGACCCAACAAAAAGGGGGGTAAAGTGGGTAGTGATAGGGAAGTATGTTTACATGGAAAAAAAACATTACTATTATGAATAGAAGGACCTTTAATGTTGATTATAAAGCGATAAATACCATTTATTGATCAGCGTAATATTCCGGTAATATATAAGAAAAGGTTTGTAAGCAAGGTTTATATTAATAAATGTTCCCCTTTTATGTATCCTATTTTAGGCGCACAATATACGGGTTACCAAACGTGTAGGATACACGTAACAACACTCTATCAATAACTAATAACACACGTATATTCAACCACAACTAATTTCACTTTGACCCCTTACGCGAGCTAATTTTATATATTTATACTTCAATGGTTCCTTTTCTTACAAGCGAATACAGTCGTATTCCCAGTGCATATAGGAGCCGGGTGGGAACTAAAAAGGCTGCGTTTCTCAGCTGGATCAAAGTTATAGTTTACACGCTTGCAGATCTCTAAACTGTAAAGCATCTTAAAGTCTTGTTTAAAAGGGTAGCTTAGAGCCTTTATAGCCTATACAGGACTTCGGGAGATCCGGTTTACGATCCCTCTCGCTGGTATCTACAGGATTATTTCGTAGCAACTAGTGTTATACTCTATATATTGGATGATACAATAATAGTAAAATAAAAAAAAGAAAAGGAAAAAAATAGGTACTCACTTCTGACTAGAGCACGAGCTAAGCAATTAGCTATACAAATTAGTATGCAGATAGGATAGCGGTCTAACAACCTAAAAAGTAACATATCTATCACTTGACTACGTAATACTACTATTACTTCAACCACAATTTGAATCGACAACGTTATAACTTCTAAAGGCTCATTAGTGCTAATTAAAGCTTATTATATTAAGAGAACATAAGTTAGGTAGAAGAAAAGACTACTTTCTAGTTACATCCTGCATTATATTATAAGGTAGAGGAAATATTTTTACGAAAGGCTTCTACAAACTGGGGCGGTTTTTACAGTAATGGATAAGGAATATAGTTGAATTGCGGCGATTAATGCGGAAATTTAGAGGTGGCGCCGGTATTACTATTGGAAACGACATGAAATTTTTATTGAACACTTTTTAAAAAACATTGAAATTAACGGTTAAAGTCTTAAATCGTCAAGAAAGCAATTATCAAGTTGCCAAGTTCTTTGCAGCTTTTTTATTATTATTTACTATCTTTGGGCAGTACCCACTATATAGATAGTATAGTGTGACCCTTGCTAATGTGAAATACATACATATACCAGCGGGAAGGCTTGCAACTCAAGTATTCCTATCCAGAAAAACCACCCTATTTGAAAATTACTGTTGCTTCCAAATTGTACCGTATAATCCATTGAATAAACCATTAAAAGCATCCACAACTAAATAAATACATAAGGTTAGAAATCAAATCCTATATACATGTGGCTAATTTTCGGGCAATATATTATACGTATATGTTAAATTTCATTAGCGTCTTATAATTCACTATATTAGTTATTATTACATGATAAAAACTTACCACGACTATAAATATGAACCATGTTTTTATAAGTTTGTCCACGTGCCACACGAAATAGGAAAGCTACCATTACGTGTTTCGAAAAAAGGATTTTAAACGAATATACTTATAAAGAAAAATCTGACGCCCTAAATTTTATTTTTAAAACGAAGAAATACACAAACAAAAAGGGAAAGCCTTCCAGAAATCGAACCTTAAACTATATTTTTAATCAAGACCTTAAGGTACCCTATGGTTTAGAGACTTGTAAGGGCGTGAAAATTGTAGCCCTAGTCGGGCCGTACTATATGGCCATCTTAATTTACGCTCGATACTTACTCGTATTGAGGATTTGATAGCCCTAAGAGAGAAAAGAATATAAAATAAATATATTTTTGTTGAAAACCTATAGCGGTTGGTAAGATATACTTCACAACTCGGTGAAGGACGTACTTTACAACTTGGAAAAATCATGACGCGAGCCACCTTTTTGCCATGAACCGTAAATCTAAGAAGTATATAAAGAATCATAAAAAGAGTATACCATTAAGCAGGTGGTATGCCATAAAAGGTCTTTTGTAGACAGCTAAAGGTATTTAAAGTATAGTTGAAGGCTCTATTAAGCAAGCAGGATGCTGGTATAAGTGACAATACCTTCAAGATAAATAGAGAAATAAAGAAATAAAAAAAGAAATAAAGAAATGAGGCAATAAAACAGTAAAGAAATAAAGAAATAAAGAAATAAAGAAATAAAGAAATAAAGAAATAAAGAAATAAAGAAATAAAGAAATAAAGAAATAAAGAAATAAAGAA
>JASMMZ010000004.1:5811665-5954577 GCA_038502455.1 Anisogramma anomala | reverse complement strand
GAAATAAAGAAATAAAGAAATAAAGAAATGAAGAAATGAAGAAATGAAGAAATGAAGAAATGAAGAAATAAATAAATAAAGAAATAAAGAAATAAAGAAATAAAGAAATAAAGAAATAAAGAAATAAATAGATAAAACCATCAAGTGTAAGCACTTGTAATAAATGTATTTCCTTAAAACCCTAAAACGTGAAAGGAATTAAATTTGTATTACAGTTACGGTATAAGTCTATGTTTAAAGGCTCCGTTAAGCGTGTAGAGTACTAGTATAGACGGCGACGGCTCAAAAATAAATAAATAGATAGATAAATAGAGCCGTCAAGTGCAAGCGTTTATAATAAAGGTCTAGACCTTAAAGCGCAAAAGGAATCAAACTTGTATTGCAATTGCAGTGCAAGTCCAAGTCTGAAGGACCGCGTTGGTACAAGTAACGAGGAACGGAATCGCTGGTTATGAGGGCTGTTCTCTGGATGCACCACTGCGCGGGCGGTGCACCGCGCCGACGACGATCTTCATGGCCAAAAAGGGGTCGCCGGAAAAGATTCAAGTGGTGATAGAGCCGATTAATGATGTTGTGGTAGAATAGGATGCATATGAAGTGATGGTGTTGAGAGCGGCTAAACCTGAAATTTTTTCTTAAAAGTGGGCACTGCTAGAGTTTCTAGTATAAGCTCCCTACCCTTCTTAACAAGGTGGTCCGTGAAATCATGCCAAGAAAGTTGATGTAAGGTCGAAGATGAAGTTCTTTGCAGTTGGCAAACGGCTAACTCGTTACTATTACCATCGCAAATCACTAAATCTAAAACCACTACAACAAAAAACGACTTTAATAAAAAACAACCTTTAACCTCACCATTTGCACGAAATCCCACCTCCTACACTAATCGTTTTCTTTCCCCAATATCACAAGATCATCAATCTAATACGTTTAAAAAACACGTCAAAGTCGTTACTTTAAACGAAAACACTAGAAATCGTTGAGTCGCGCCAAACGACCACGTTACATTGCATTCAAATCAATAAGTTCCCTTACACAATTTGATAAATCACTACCTCACCTAAATTAACGTTAATTTACCAGCCAAAGCATCAAAATAATATCGTAAAACTTCAAAATGAAAACTGTCAAAGAACTTATATCTTTGTTTACCAGGTGTTATAACAAAAACCTCTGGTTCAAAAATATTAACAGCGACTTTACGAACAAACATTTGACCAAATTCATCGGCCAATTTATACTTGATTCAAATTCCGACAAGGTAAACCGGAATAAATAGACTTTTCAAAAATTCTACAAATACTGTACAGATGAAATCATTAAGATATGGAACCAAACCTTGAAAAAAACCAAAGAAAAACTGAAAACAAACCTTCGTAATCATAGGATATTTATTTAAAATAGGAAGGGATACCTATTATACATTCTATTCATATTGTATTAAATAGATAAATTCCACTCAAATTCCAATTCAAAAATAAATGGTAAAGGAATGATGACTGTTCATGGTCGTTATCATATCCGTTATAGGAGACCAACCTCTAATACCTAGTAAAGTTAAGTTATTATCTTACTATTGAAAAAAAACTAAAACTATTAATTTGCTAGGTAATCCAACTTCATTTCCTACTCGCGATATTGCGCAGTACGCATTCGGAAAAAATAAAAGCATATAAGGTAACGGCTGTTAATACGACAAAGGGAATTAAAGTCGATGACATATAATGATCAAGTAAGTAAAACCGTGAGATCTCTCAAACTTTCTCTTCAAATCGTATTTTTAAAAAATAAACCTTTATGAGGAAATTATATCTACAAACGTAAACCCGTTACAAGCCTTGCTATAGGACTTTACCCTTCAAATCAAGAGACTGACAACTATCCTTATTATCGAGACTTTAAAAATACAGGAGTTAAATTGGAAAGAAATACCATCGACAATTAGAATTATTCACATTCATGGGCAGCGCCCACATTTGTTAGTGCTGTCACCAGATATATATACGATATCTTAAAATCGCCAGCGAAAATTCTTTAATAGCCCCCTCCATGGCCAACGCCAGAGGGGTCAAGCTGACTACGCACGCCTTTAGCATGCCTGCAAAGGCCACCTGATATTTGCAAAGTACTAAAAGACCTTAGTAAAAGCGCCATAAAACTAGACCACCCCTGGCAGAAAAGGACACCGTTACACACCACACCCAACGCTTTAATGTCGAGTCCTTTTGCAAGGTCCTCAACATGCAAAGTCGCGATCTAGAAGTTCTCGAATCCATATATAAGGCCTACGAATAAGCTATTAATACCTTCATTGCATACTTTAATTAGCATAGCCTTACTAAACACTATATGTTAACATTATTCATCGTGGCGCACGCTACCAATCACCTTGTTAACGAGGGCCAAGGAATATAAATAGGTGGGTCCGCGCTGGTATACAAGCCCTCATTTCCTCTCCTTTCCCTTCCTATATAAATCTAATAGGTATAAGGACCCCCCCCCCCCAAAGGGCTTTTATACGCCCTTCTCTATCGCTTATACAACAACTTCGAAATTACCAACTGTCCTAATAAATAAGGGTATAACGCCCTTCATTCCTTAAAACTTAAATACTACGTAAACTACAATGAAAATCGTAATAGGACGCCAGTCTTTTTAACGTCCTAAAGCCTTTTGATATTTATCAAAAGCCGTAAAAAATTATACGCCATAACCTAAAATACCACCCCACATAACGTACTATGTTACAAAAAGCGGTGAAGGAGAAAAAATCGCGGGTCTTTATTAAAATCCCCAAAAATTTTAAACGTAACGATAAACGGTTTTCCCTCCAATACGTTTTCGTTTTTTCCCCTCATTTACTATCACTGAACAGAGCCTACTATATAGTTAGTATAGTATGACCTTCGCTAATGTTAAGTCACATATTCCGGTGGGAGGGCTCATAAACTGATGTTTCTACCTTACAAAACCACCACCCTATTTAATTCCCCGTTTCTAGGTTATAACCTTTAAAATATTTAAAATAACACTATTCCTTATAATATAAATATATTAACTGAAAACGTATCCTTTACATCTGTGGCTAATTCTTTATCTTTACGCCATATGTAGTTGTTAAATATCTGCTCAAGAGGCCTTATAATAATTATATATGTCCTTGCTTCATAAATAGATTTTCCCCTATAATAAAATGTGGATCGCATTTTTATTTGTATTATATATGTGGTACAAAAGAGACAATCCACTACTTGGTATATCAAATATTATTTTATAACCTATCACATCTATAATATTGAGAATATAAAGCCTTAAACCATAGAAAATTGTTTAGTAAGACCCTAAACGGAAAACCGGACTTTAAATCAATCTTTTAACTGAAGCTTTAAAGTACACTATCGTTTTGAGATCCATCAGAGCGTGAAAACTATAACTTTAACCGGGATGTGTTGTATGGCTATTTTAGTCTATATTCGAAAAATATTCGCATTGAAGATCATATAGTCATACTAGATTAAAGGGCTTATAAAATACATATTTTAGTCGAAAGCTCGCAGCTATATGGAAGATATGCTTTATAACTCAGTGGGGAAACATTTATAACTCGAACTATCCTTTTCCCATAGGTTACGAGCCTGAGAAATGTAAAAAAACGTAAAAAGATATACTACGAAGCGAGTGGTATGCCGAAAGAAGTATTTTGTAAATAGAAGAAAAAAAATTCAAGTAGAGTTGAAGGCCCTGTTAAGCGGGCGGGGCGCCGGTATAGGTGGTGACGGCTTGAAAGTAAACAAATATATAAATACATAAATAGAGTTGTTAAATGCGAGCGTTAATAATAAAGGCTCTAAGACCTTCAAACGTAAAAACTAGACTTTGTTTATACCGTAGTACAAGTTTGGAAAGCTACGTTGGTATAAGAGGTAAGGGATGGAATCAGTACTTGTAAGGGCTGTTCCTTGGATGCACCGCTACACGAGCGGTGCGCCAGGCAGACAATGATCTTTATATCCAGAAAAAGGTCGTCGGGAAATATTCAAGTGGTGATAGAGCCGATTAGTAACGTTGTGGTGGAATGGGATACATGTGAAGTAATGGTGTTAAGAGCGGCTAAACCTAAAAAAAAATATTGGAAGTGGGCACTGTTAGAGTTTACAGTGTAGGACCTCTACCTTCCTTAATAAAGTGGTCCGTGCACTCATACCAAGAAAGTTAATGTAAGGTTAATTATGTATATGTTTTCATTAAACAGGTACAATTAAATATATTCACTATTAAATTAATAGATAAAACCTCTACGAGATATGCTATTTGCTTTACCAATATCAATATTAAAAATAAGTTTTTTTTAAAAAAAAATCCGGTATTGTTCTATTAGTTTAAAAGAACGTTCGCTATGCTCTATCAATTCTAATACACGTATGAGGTAAAGTGGGTCTTTTACGTTATTCACCCTCCTTTTAAAAAGATCTTAATCGAGGCACCTAAAGTTATAATAAAAAATATCAATTCGAACTGAAATCGTACCGATCGATGTTTACCTATCGGTATATAATAAAAATGTTTATATGTTTTTAATAATTTGGATCGTTTCGTTTTTAAAACCTATTACATCTTTTCGTATCTTCGGTATTATTAACTAGTTTGAAAGATTACTAAATGTTATCTTCTGTAATTTTCAATGGCGTGTACTTATAATAATGTATTAATTCACATTGTATCCAATTGGATAGTTACTTCAATTATACTGTTCCAACGAAGAAACACGTTCTTAAACCATATACAGCCACTCCCTAATACTTTAACTATTATAGTACGACTTACGAAAGTATGCTAAGTAGGTATTAAATGGAGTTAACAATTGAGGTACCAAGGAAGACTAGAGAAAGCTACAGAGATCCTTCGTTCAGGACTTATATGTATGTTCTGTACACAGTCCATCACGTATTCGCGCACGTAAGGTTTGCAGACCGCGCCCGGACCACGCCTGCACCGGGTACTGTATATATCGTTACGTATACGATTATGTAAAATAAAGACTTAATAGCTAAAGACCTAATTTTATAACCTACCTTTTTCTTTTTTTAAAAAAAACCTTAAAGTCACGGTATCCCACTAGTTAAAAAATAAGTACAAATCTTATTCGTATAAAATGCAGATTAGGTACGAACTGCACGCGGACCGTATAACGTTATTTTTGGTAGGGTCTGCTTATTCAAGTGAATATAAATGAAGACCAATCAGAAAGATTGGTATTGTAGTAAAGATAGATAAGTTCAGGAAGAAGCATTCAGAGAGTGTACACCATGTATGAGAGGTTATAAACCTCTCACTCGGGCAGTGGCACTTTTGCCATATACTCTGGAACGCCCCTTCTAGACCGCGCCACGTATGATGTACTCTGCAAGAGTACAGCCTACAGCATGACAGTTTATCGTGTACTCTATATGAATACACTTTGTAGTGTACTGTTACTTGACCTATGTATACTAGCTGTAGAGGTATATAATAATATCCATATAAGTATTTCCCTTCCCCTTTCTTGTACGTTTCGTATTTATAGGTTGGTAGCGATAGTGTAGTTATGAAAAGTCCGTATCCGTAGTCCTGTAATGATAGTATGATTGCGGTACTAATTACAAAGATTCGAATTAGTAGTTATTGTAATAATAATATGGTTGCGGTACTGATTATAAATGTTTAAATTAGTAATTTTGTAATAATAATGTGGTTTTGGTACCAATTGTAAGAGGTGGAATTAGTAATTCCTGGCCGCGGTAATAATTTAAAAAAAAGATTGGTTGATATAACTAATCAATAGTGATATAATTATTTACAACTTTATTTGTTATTTTCAATAAGTGTGTAATGATGTAGGTATGATTACGCTGTTACGTATTTTAAGTTAATATAAAAAGATATATCGTTATCGGTTTAAGTAAAACTTTTTTCTTTTTCTTTTTAACAGCGCATACCTCAAGTTAAAGTAATTTCTTTTACCAATTGAAATTAACTTTTTGTTTAATTGACTATTTTAAACCGCTTCGATAGGTAGATTATTTTACTAATATATATATATTAACCATACTTTTAAATAGATGTCGCATAAAAACAAGTTTACCAGGCGCCGTTTAGCGCGTAAGCGCCGCCGCTCCGTTATCGTCGCTGCCTTTACTTCCATTACTGCCAACACCACCACCGCTACTATTACCTATAGCCCCCCTTTTTAGGGTATTATCCCCTTTATCCTCACCTCGCTTTCGGCTTTGCCGCCCGCCGCCGCCATCGTCTAAGCCGCTACTTTTTTCCCTCCCTTTTTTTCCTTCCCCATTTTCCTTAGCTTTTAAGGGGGGGAGTGAGAAGCTTTTAAGGTTATAGACTTTACCCTTTCCCTGCTGATAAAAACTCCTTTACTCGCGGGAATCCTTCAGTGTCATAAGCGTAATTTGACGAAGTTATACCATGGCTTATATTTAGTAGATTAATCCGTTTACTTGCTTTTAATACTTTATAAACGAGGAGGTCGAGGCGAACTTATTTCGCTGTTTCGAGCTGCGTATCGCTAGGCTGCGTCGCGAGGCCTTTTTGACGCATAAGGCATTGAAACAGCATACTTAGGTCCGTATTCTCAGGCCGCTAATGGATACGCCTTACGTGTCGTATGTAGTATCCGCGGCCGCAGGTAAATTTATTAGCGATCATTATGCAAGCGGGGGTCGTTCGGCCCGTTATTATGGTCTAACCTACAGTGGTAAGCCAAATAGGTACCAAATGGGGTTTACTATTAAGGTACGGTTGAAGACTAAAAGAGGCTACCATGGCCCACTATGTAGGACCTATGGGTATGGCCAGTACTTGGCCAGTGCCCATTCCGTTACGTGACCTTATACGTACCATAAACGGACCATAACCAGACCGTACCCAAACCGGACCTGGATTAGGTACTGCCTATCCCATTATATGTACAGTTATGTAACGTATAAACTTAATAGCCTATAACCTAAGTTTATAATATACCCCTCTTTTCCTCGAATATTATTATGGTTATGGCGTACCATTAGTTAAACGCTGGATATGGGCCTTACTCGCTTAATATGCGAGCTGGGCGCGAGCCGGTAACGCGACATCTAACGCGCCGTATAATATATCGGCTGATCCGACCCCATGTTGCCAGCGCCGTATAACACGCCACTAGGCCTAGCGTGTAATGTATATTTTTTACCGCCGGTGCCGTATAATATGCCTTTAAACGAGCCATATAACGTATCGATCCGTTTTTACCTCCGCCTTTTTTAAATTAGTTCATAATATATCGGTTGGTTTAACCCTAAGACGCTAGTATTATATAACACATCCCTTAGCTTTACTGTCGATACCATATAACGTAACTTTAACTCGTCGTATAATGTGTTTTTCCTGCCATCGGTGCCGTAAAACGCGTCGTATAATATCGCGTTCCTACTTTTAGTACCGTGTAACGCGCTCCGTATAATATGTAGCTATTGTCGAATCTATCTGCTAGTCTTTATAAATACGAATGCCCTCATAACCTTTAAAACTTCCTTTTTTTCCCGTTTATACCGCCGCCCTCCTTTACCTTTTACCCTTTTTCGTAATAATTTATCTTCCTTCTCTTATATCAAAGCAATTTATTCCCGTTAATATTTTTTAGCCATTTCCCTATTTCGTTTTTATAACCGATATATATAACGGATCTAACTTAGGCTGCGTTATCGTCGAAACCATTAATAAAAATGACGAGTCGTTTTATAAGGTAAGCGGCCTTATTATATACGAATACCTTACTGTTAACTGTCTTCTATAACCGCTTCGCATTATAGGAAATCTTTTTATCTTTAGTAACAATGAAGATGAAAGCGAATTCCATTTTTTATAAACTAAGAAAGTTTATATATAATATATTAACCGTCCTTTCAATTTCGGCCTTTCCCATATTAATATTTAAGTCCATCGGACGTAAATCTATTATAGGTACCGAAATGTTTATAATAAAACGAATTTTCAAATTAACCTTATAAAAACCTAACCATAAATTAACCCTTTTTCGTAATATATTTTAAAAATACGTTCATTTACGGCTTTATCCGGATCATTCGCTTTCTTACGTCAATTAATTATTACGATTGAGGATAAGTGTTATATTTTATCATTTATTCGTAAACGTTAAAAAGATAACCCGAGTTATCGACCTGTTTCTACCCCCGCCTTTTTAAATTAGTTAATTAATTTATCCGGTTTCGTAATATCGTTCAGGTATAAGATATCCTTATGGTACTGGTCGTATAAGTTATTATCCCTTTAGTTATACGTTTTTATCGTCCCCTTTTTTCGGGTTCGTTATTCCCCCAGATTTTTCCGTTATTTTTCACGATATCACCCATTTATAAAAATAGATTATTTTCAACTAACCGTATTTTAACGCGTAACGTTTTCACTCTGGCTCTCTTTAACTACCACCGTATATCCTTTTATAATTCTACATAAATAACAACATAATATGATTACCTAAGTTATATTTTTTACAAATAATATAAGTTATGGCGTATAATATGTGGTTGATGATATCCAAGGAGTAACTATATAAGTTCCGATTTTACCCGTATTCTATTGATTAAACTTCATTAGGAGCGAATTAATTAAGTCGACCGCAAATGGGAATAAAATCGTATCCAGGGTAATCGCGTTATTTAGGCCTAAACTAATGTATTGTAATTTTTAGTAACCCGTTTAAAGGGTCGCTTTCGCTGCTTCGTCTTTCGCCTTACTAATCATTAACCGGTATCGTCAGCTTCATTTAACGCCTGTTCTTCTTAACGTTATCTGTTATCATTGAACTCCCCTAACTTCAATAACGCTGATACTTGTTAAACCTCAATAAGGATAATGATAACGAATAGGTAAAACTTTATCGGGTTACGATAAAAGTCATTTTACGGTCGGATATATATCTGAAAAGGTAGGGCAATATTTACCCGGTCCTACTTATTATATTATAGCCTTATTTAGTAATATATTATTTTAAGGGTAAGGGCAGCTCGTTCCGCGTTTATCTTCTAATATAAATTCGACGTCGACGTCGAAATACCGGTTTATTACAAACTTAAATATCTCTCCATTCCGTTTCAAATTTATCTAAAGCTATGGTATATTAGCAATTTTCTAACAATTCTCACTCCAACTTTTAAAAGCTTTTTCACTTAACTAATATAAAGTGAACCTTACCCCACCCCGTTTTTACCGCGAAAAATTCTTAAATTTCAAATTCCTTATATATACCTTTCCTCATATCGTTAACGACTAAAACTTATTTCGGGTGGATATCGGATAAAACTTACGAACAAAAAGGATTCGAAATTGTTTGTTTAATTAAGTTTACGTAAAGTATAATGTATTCACTAAAGATATTTAAAAACATATTAAATGGGTTCGAAATATCGATAATTTGGTATTAATTGTAAAGTTAATCGAGCCTTTTACTTTGACGATTGATTTTAATATTACGAAAACTTAGCGAAACCTAGTCCCCCACTTTATATCGTTTTGCCGAACATCGCCTACAGTTCGCCGCCATTTCCATTTACTATTAAATATAAATTATCGTCGCCTATATTAACTTTACCCTTTTATATAAATAAATTAAAAATATAATAATTCGCCTCATCGGATGAGTTAACGATTTCGTATCCCCGTTTACCTTTAAAATAAATAATATTTATAGCTATTTATTCAATGGTTAGCATTAAACTCGGTAACCATTAATTTCCTGTAATTTAACGCGAATTAATAAGTGGGTAAATATAAAGCCTAATCGTATTACAAAAAAACGATGATGATACGTAAGTATTTTTAAACTTTCTAATTTTTCCGTTCAATATTATTGTTTATTTATGGGTAATACGCCGTAAATGAAAATCATTCAACTTTTACCAAATAATATAAGGTAGTTTCAAATACGTTTACCTAAATTTAACCGCGATTATTAATGATAAAAACTGGGAATTTATAAATTATCGACTATATATCCTGAAAGCGCTTCGTATACGTATTGGCAGTTGTAAACTATATAGCTTTAAACGAGACAAACTTAAAAATGATATTCGTAATAACTAATGAATATTAAATACCACCTTTAATAGTTAGTAAATCAACTATAACGTCGATAAAAATATATACCTAATACCTATTTGAAATAAAAAGGTGTTATAAAAGGCTTCATTGTAAAGTAAAATAAGGTTTCATACCGTTATATTACGTATATATTCGATATAAATATCGAATATTTTCAATTATTCCTTTCCAATAATAATCTCGTTATAGAACATGAAATAAAATGGTTTTGTTTAGATAACTTATAATAAGCGAATCGTAGGTTTATAACAAAATTTTCGTCGTTAACTATTCCTAATTCAGTATTTATAAACGGTTACGTTAATGTAACATACCCCGCAGATTAATACCGTAATCTACGATTTATACCGATTATTCTACCTTAAGTAAAAAACGACTAACGCCTTTGAAAACCTTCGGCTTGCCCTTAAAATGCATATCGTCGTAATCTAATAACTAAACCTCCATTTCGCCAAATTTATCTACATAACCCGCTGCGATCTGTATTCCTTTAATATATAGGTTTATTGATACCACATTTAATACAACAATGGAAATAGGTTAAAAAAACCGCGTACGATATTTCTTAAGTTTAAATCTATTTCATAATTTACGGGTTAACGCGTCTGACTGAGCGCCTTAAATTACGAGCCTATACTGTAAAAGATATTAAAAAGCGAAAGGACTTCAACTTAATAAGTTTAACGTTTCGAAATTGAATGTAGTAAAGAAATATTCCAATTTTTGATAATTCGTTAAGATCGTAACCAGGGTGTGGATACTATGTATTTCGAAAAATCACGCTTTTAAATAAAATATTACCGATAAAAGTTCCTTATTGTAAATAGTATGATTACGTTTCGCATTTATTAATCGTACAAAATGGTAAGTTATTAGCTTTAGGAAATTATCCTTATCTTATTACGACAAATATACTCTTAACGCCGTTTCCGAATAGTCGATTTCCATTACCGTTAGCCTATTAAGATCCAAATTCGCCAAAATTAGGGCCATAATAAATATACCTTTTAAGGCTTAAAATGTATATTTTCTCCGTTTCGTCTAAGATTGATAAATTCATTACTTCGTTGGTGGAACGAAATAATCCGCTAATTCGGAAAATTTACTAATAAAATTACATTAAAAGTTAGTAAAAACTAAAAAACTTCGAACTTCTCGGATAGTACGTAATAACTCCCACTCGCAAATTAACCGGGTTTTTTCGAGGTCGACCCGGATACCTACCCTTACCATTACAATAAAATCCAGGTATTTAATCTCCTTAACTACAAAGCCGCATTTCTTGAATCTAGGTTTAACACCGTATTAAGAAGACGTCCTAAAACTATACAAACTTTCATTATGTGGTCCTATTTAATACCAGAAGAAAAAACTAAAAAGTCGTTTAGGTACGTTATAATGAAATTATTCAAAATATCGGCTATTACATAATTAATATATCGTTAAAACATTACCGGCGATTCTGTTAGCCTAAAAAATGTAATTAATTATTCAAATAACCCGAATCGATTACGAAATGTCGTTATTTTTTTATCTGAATATAATCCAAATACGGTAAAAACCGTTCGAATATCTAACTTCGTAAGTTATATCGACTTCGACAACGTACGTAAGGTTTTTTAAATTGAAAGTAAGGGAAAATATTTTAATTCTTTACCTGTAATCAATACATAATAATTGACATAAAACCTCTATCCCCCCGCCCCCCCCATTTTGAAAACGAGAAATACCGGCATTATACCCGATAAGAAATTTACCCGAACTTAGATTTTATTAATTAACTCTATCACTTATCGTTGAAATTTGAAAAGTTAATTTCGTTATATCGAATATAACGGCCTCCAAGGTCGTTTTAGTAAATATTTATTTTCGTTCGGTTTAATATAAATATGGTAATCGAATTTCCCCTTATATAAAGGTAAAGCTATAACTTTATCCTCATCTAATGAGTCGCTAAATTCTACCAAATTCGGTAAAAACCGTAACTAATATTTTTTCTTCTTAATTATAGTCGTCGCCATCGTTTACAAAATCAGCGTTATTTCGAAAAAAACTGGTAACAAAAACTAACCGAAACGGATCTCCCGTACGTTATACCTTTCCGTATGAACGTTTTACCAAACCGAAAAAACCCGAACTTACTACGCCCCATATATACTCCAACTCAAAACGTATTATTATTGCGTTAATGATTAATACTCCATAATCCTAAACTACTAAACGATTACCGCTAACGTTGAAGGTTACTTATTAGTATTATATTCGGAGAAATTTAAAAAAAATATCAAGCGTTATTTCGGGAATAATAAATATTGATATAGGGTTCGACTATTTATTGATATTTATACGAAACTTATCTAATTAGATAATACGCGTGTTTTGTCGTAACCCTAATATCGTGCCAAGATTACGAAAATATAATAACCAAATTTACTTTACCATTAACTATTATATTAAAACCTCATCTATAATATAATAATAATTATAGTTAAAATCAACATAGATATCAAAAAATAGGTGTTATTAAAAAGTATGAAGATAGGGAATAAATTTTCGTTTATACGTATTTTAATTAAAACAAATTCCTCTGTACACGATTTTATAATTACATCACTAAGGTTATATGACCCTTAAATGAAACTATATCTAAAAGCTAGTTTTTTTTCGTTAACTTTGATAAAAAAACACCTTTTTTACCTTTTAAACTTAAACCGCATATACTTATGTAAAAAGTAATACCGGCTGAAGTTTAAAACTATATTGATAGTTATCCGATAAGCCATAATATACGTAACACTCCAAAGTAAGCCTGGCTTAACTTTCTTTTACCATCGCTCACGTCGCCTTACTTTTTTGATTTTAAACGCGTACCGAACGGGTTTGCTAAGATAACTGGTCGCGATATCTAGATAATTAGCCGCGATTACCACGATTTTTAATAAAGATATTGAAAAGTGTAAACCTTTGTTATTACTGTATTACTATCCACTTATTAAACTCATACTAGTCCCGTTAATTAACAATTAAAACGTCGCTTTAAGTTTAAAGACTTGAACTCGTCGATAAGTTTTCGGTACTTTTTTAGGGTTACAACATGATCCATCCGACTAACACCTACCGTAATAAATTTGTCGAGTATACGTAACTATATACGGAAGTATAAGTAATTATACCATACGGCCGAAAGCCAATTTAGGCCGCCTGTTTAAGTTAAAAGTGTTTCGAATTTAATAACGAATAGTACCTATAGGTATTTATCACTTATAACTAAACTTTCTAATTCGACTAATATCTTATCTGTGGGATGAAAGTCGTTAAAAAACGCCTTAATGTAATCGAAAACCTTCCTTATATTATATATACCTTCGTATCCTCTGGCTTCGTAATACGCTGTAACTGCCTATTTTACCGCCACCGTATAACATTCCTATACGTAAAAAAACGTATACCGACCTTTTCCAATTTATATTTTATTGGCTTTTGGTATAAATTTGATCGTTTAACGCGTCGCCACCTACGTAAAAGCAAACCCATTGAATTACTGTTGTTTATATCGTTTTTACCTATTCTAAGCTAATGTAAAACCAACGCAATGTAATGATCACACTAAATACCCATGAGTATATAGAAGGTGTCAAAGGGTTTATGTTATCAAGAAGGTAGCAGAGGTACTAAATGAACAATATTGTAACCGTGTGAGTAATGATCAAAAGCCGTAAGGCTATTCAGATATATAGACTGAATACTTAGATTGACAACTGAAAAACTATCTAATGAAGCTACCTAATATGGTGATGACCATTTCCTTATATCTAGTTCCTTCAGTTGACGTGGTAGCGTAGGATATATTAGATACGTACGCGATCCAATATATCCAACATATCCAGTCTCCGGTTCTTAGTGTGCCGAGTGGATCCCTAACAACCCTAACCCTGGAGGGTTTGTGGGACCAGATGCCTGCCGTCAGGCTGTGTTCAACTAATTTCCTTCATTAATGCTGTGGACTGCTGCTGGTGTAATCCGTAGCTGTTGGGTCATAACACGCGAATCGCGGCTAATTCGGCTTTGAGTTGCTGAATTTTAACTATAACATAAACAAAATTAAACGTAAAGGCGATAATTAAAATTAATTAACTCAGTTATTATAATTACCTTATAACCGACGTAATATAGCTTACGGTATCCTATAAACGAGAAATATCGGCTTAAGTCGGCCCCAAAAGGGTAAAAGTTATATTTATAAAAGTGGAGGATTAGATATTTGCCGGCAGCTTATTCTCTCTGATAACTCTAAATTGCAGCACAAAATTATTAACGTTTGCTATCGATTCGTTTATTATAGGTCATTTTTTTTAACCCCCCCCCCCCCTTAATAATATATTATGGTTCGGCCTACAGTGGTAAACTAAGTAAATGCTAAATATGGGTTACTATTAAGGTACGGTAAAAGATTAAAAGAGGCTATCGTAGCCTACTATATAAAACCTATAGGCGTGGCCATTTCCCGGCCAGTACCCAGCCCGTTACGTGACCTCACGTACCGTACACGGACCGGGTACTGCCTATCCCGTTACATGCACAGTCACGTAACCTATAAACTCAATGGCCTATGGCCTGAGTCCATAACACCCGTTACCACCGTTACGAGCGGACTGGTAACGGATATACCCTCGTTCCGTTGGTTTTGGAGCCGTAAACCGAAGCGATATTACGCACCCACCGGCTTTAAGGTAAATTTTTACCTCTTTTCAAATTCCCTTTTCGTAAAAATTAATATTTAAAACGTTTTTAAAAATAACCACGTTTGTAAATAATTAAAATAAACCGATATTAATTAGCAATAAGCGTTGACAGGCGGATTAAGGAATCGGCAGCCGTTATTACCGTCTGGAAACGGAGCCTGTGTATATATTACATAGGTCAGTTCGAGAAAGTCATTTTACGTCGCCGTAAGGAAGGTAAAGACCCCTCTGCGCCTTTATCTAAGGGTATATGGCCTAAGGAGTAGGGCCACCTTCTCGATTACACTAATGGCGGCGTCGATGGCGGTAATAGTGGTGGCGATAACATAAAGGGGAAAGGCGATGGAGAGGATAGTAAGAACGCAACGACATCGTATTTTCCTTTTTCTTTTATCAGTAAATAGTTCTTCCTTTAGCCGGGCCGGTGCGTCGGTTATAGTATAATACATTTTACAGTAATATTATTACTTTTTATGAAAACAATAATAATATAAATAATGATTATAAGAGGTAAAGTAGGCTAGAAATATAGAAAAAAAAAATGGCAATATATTAAAAACGGTATAAAGTCGTGGGTTTGAATAGGAGATTGTAAATAGAAAAAACTTAGCGAAACTAAACTACGTAAAGTAGAAGGTAATAATATACCGGAAGCGGTACGAAATCGTAAATTTAAATATAGGCAAGTTCGTAAAAGCGGAATAGGTATAAGTCGTATACTGTTATATAATTCGGGAAGCGGCGTAGATGATGGGTTTCAGGTCGCTTGAAATCTCTAAAATTAGTATAATAACGTAAAATAAAAACAAATGTAAAAACGAAATCAAAGCACAGAATACTACCCTTATTATGGTCGTAAAATCTTTTTCATAACCTCAATAAACAAATTGTTAGTCTATATAAGCGTTTTTAATACTCCGTTTAAAGTGCCTTTATTTATCGTATCTGTTGAGTTGGATTTCCTATCGATTTACCTTGTTTTCTCGATTTATTAGCGTTTATATAACTCGCGTAAAGTTATAGTATTAACGATTAAACTTTTTTATAGTACTAAGTTGAACTATATATTTGTAAAGAAAAAAGAAATAAATAGTTATAACTAAAACGATAAATTGTAAATCAGTGTTGGAAATAATTATCCAGATCGTTATTACTATGGTAATTCCTAAATTAAAACCTCGAATAGTATTATAGATTTCCAAGGTTAGTACGCTTTTTATATATAGTTCATATTTAGTAGAGATTTAATACGTAATGTTTTTATGAAAGTAAAGCCGTTTCGAGTCGGTATTTCGTTACTGAAAATCAGGATAAAGCTTATTTACGAACTGTAGTTTTTATTATCAACGAAAGAGCCGATAGTAAAAACAAACAGCTTTGAAATACGTATATTTAATGGTATAAACTGTAGGCCGCATTTTGGATTATGTATTTTCCGCGTAAGGCGTTTATTAAACGCCTTATATATCTCGTTTAATAGGGCGGTTTGGTATTGAGTAGCGACCGAAAAGTCGAATACCGTTTCCGGTTATATTATTCAAGCAATCCAAACGTCACATACGAATTAACCTTTGTATTCATCGTCCTGTTTTACGCTATTTAACACGATAAGGGCAACTTTATCTAATTTCTATTTTTATGTAAGACTCAAAACGCCGTTTGGTAAAGTAATGGTAGCGCTATTAAAGTCGATTATATAGTTTTCCATCAGGTACCTTTTCCGTTTTACCTTTGGTCCGCCTCCAAAAGTTTCCTTTTTTTTAATACGAAAAACTACGTGTTACATAACGTTAATGTGTTGTTCATTTACATGCCTGTTAATAGAAAGCCTTTGAAATAAGCTGCTAAAATTAATAGGTATAGGTTGAGGGTTAAGCTATTTATTTTAAGCCGTTCCTCATAATACCGTTAATATGTATTATACTAGTAAATACTAGTTTTAATCAGAACGTAAATCTGCTTTATAGTATACAAAATCGGTTAAAATAGGTAATATCTTTGAAAATCTGTGAGCATGTCGATGTAAACACGTCGTTTAAACCACTTTTTAAATTATATGTTAGTTTATGTAATATTACGATATTGGATATGCAAATTATCAGTCGTATTGACAAGGTTATAAATATAATGATTATACGATATCTAGCCTATTATAAGGTGGGCGATTAGGTTATATTATAATTTTTATTATCTTCTTAATATATTTTTCTAAATAAATTAGTCTTTTCATATAATGTTCCTATCTTAATTTTAATTTCGTATACGAGGCGAATAGGAAAAAATCTGTAGGCGTCGTAAACCGTTAGATCGACCCGTTTAAAGCGAAAAACGCCTTAGTCGACTAAAGTAAATATTTCAGTTTAGGTGTATTATTCGAACTGAGCGTATAAAGCGGTAATAATATCTTCGCAGCGAAGCTTTAAATTAAATTTACAGTTTACTATTCCTTTTTAAGTAATAAAAGAGTTTACGACAAAGTTTTCAGGGCGTTTTTTTAGTTTTTAAGCTAAAAGGGCGGCCCTGGCGACGAGGTATTAATGATATTGGTGCGGGTGGGCCGTTTTCATGTAATGGTAACTAGTCGGACGTACGGCTTAGGGGGTGTATTGGAATTGAGAGCGGTTTAGATTCGTTGTTATAAAAGTGTTCCCGTCGGTAATATCATTCGAATTGCGGCTTTACGCCGATCATTTTCACCTCCTCTTTATTATACTTCAGCATTATAATCCAACGAAAAGAGCTTATATTATTTGGCAAATTAACGAATACATTATAGCCTTCAAACTCTTTGGTTTTTTAAAGGCCAGTTTATTATTCCTTAGTTTTCCAAACTAGAACCTCGGATTATAATAATAGGTTTAGAATACCAGATTTACGTGTGTTATTCCTTATGGTTAGCTCTTTTGAAACATCGTTCTTGGCCCGTAGGGAACGTAATGTTGTCATAGCTTTCGTCACAATATTCGCCCTTTATACCATGGTTAGCGATAATATAAAGTCTGTATGGATCCTTGGGTAAATATCAAAAATAAGGAACATGGGGATTAGCTTATTTGGACCGGAAGTATTATTAACTATGTTAACCTTTATTTATAAGATAAATTCTTTAGAAATCATACCTTTTAGCGTTTTAGATAATACCGTATATACCCCTTTGAGCTATTTATAATACCGTTTATATTTATCAATACCCTATAGTGCTTTTATCAATATTTGTTTACATTCGCTACCTATCATCTGAACGACTCAAACATGATGGCGGGTCAGAAAGCAAGCCAGTATGCAACTGAGCCACTTAGAGCCTGAAGTCCAACACATTAGGCGGGGAACACCTCTCCTTTGTTAGCAGGAAATGACTAAGCCAATCACGTGATTAGGATCAGTGGGATCAGTACTGATCCAAGTGATACAGGATCAGCGGGCTCAGCACTGATTCAAGGGATCCAGTACTGAAGACGGTATGAAAGCATAGATATATAAGGATACAGTTATCACCACATAGATAGTATTTCCTTTATAGCTCTTCAGTTATTAATCTAAGTATTCAGTCTCAGTATATTCTGAATAGCCTCACGGCTTTTAATCATCACTTGTACGGTTGTGATATTGTTTACTCAGCACTTCTGCTACCTTCTTGATAACATAAACCCTCTGACACCTTCTATATACTCACGGGTATTTAGTGTGATCATTATATCATCCTAACTTTAGTATTCTATTTGAAGAATTAAAAGCCATTTTAATGTTGCAGGTAATTTAGTCCGGAGGCTTTAAGTCAATGTTTAACTAATAGTTAAGCGTTTCGTGTAAATCTGGTGACTTGTAATAATATTGTCGCGTAGATGGTATGTAGTACCGGCTAGCTGTTTAAGTATATAATATCAATATTTATCTTATAGTTAAAGTTTACGTTGTTTTGAATACGGAATTTAAATCGGTTTGGGGCTTGTAGGTATAATTAGTGTTTATGGAAAACCTTTTTAATAGCTTTAGGTAATTTTTTTTATATTCGTGTAACCCGCGGTATAAAGCAACCGTAAATGGGGTCTTATAGCTAGGTATCCGAATCAGCGGTGTAATATTCGTAATTCTGGCTATGTTAAGTAAATATATTTAATCGTACGTATTACGGGTGAAAACTATAAATAACTGAATTTAACCCGTAACGGTACAGATACGCTATCCGAGGTGCGAATAAGCTAATTAGTCATATTGCGGACCTTAATTCTAAACTTATTTATAGTAGCTAATAAAAGTAAGAATAATTTTTCAAAGTCCATTACGTAAAATTTAACTGATTCAAGTGGCATATTTACAATGATTATATTAAACGACTACATTTTACCTTTACCGAATAAAACATTCGGTATTTTCTTATTCGGTTAAGCTAAAATTTTGGGATTTTTATTACAAACGTGTCGAATTATAGTTTTCCAGCCGTTAAGATTTCGGCTACACCGATATTAGGTATAATATCATGAAACCGGTTGTCGTATTTATTTAAAAGCGTGAACTACAACGTTGTATAGGTGTTTAATATTCCGTTTACGTAGTTTATGCCTATACTGTACATGAAGGAGGCGTTTTATAGGCCTGTAAAAATGCGTTGGATGGTTTCGTCGTTTTAAGTTATTGAATAAGGATTATTACCTTTAAAGTCGTTTTGTTCAGATATGTATTCGTAAGGTTCAGTGTTATGTCCATCTTTCACGCCTTTTTATTCGGTTATGTATATTGTAATATTGGCTTTTATCTGGTTTTGAAATAGGTAATGGGTTTTTAAATACGTAATGGGTTTAAAACTGTCGTTCAATACGAATTTACTCGTAAATTCAGTAGTTAGTAAATTAATAACCAATCTTACTGTACACGATATAACGTTTTTACCAATTCCTAGGGTTTCGTATACCCTTTTGTAAGTACCGTTATAGCCTCTGTACATTTCGTCTTTAGCTATAGGATGGTTTTCAATATTAAATATATTGCCTTCTATTTCAAAAACTCCCTTTCCAATACCTTTTTTTCGATGACTGTATTTGGCGTATTTACTTTGCCTTGAATACATTTTAAACTTTTGATTTAAAACGTAGTAGATAGTTTCAGCGAGGTTTCCTTTAGTAATTGGGGTTTCGCTTTTAGTTTCATCGGCTACAAATACTATTTCAGAATCCTTTCATTGGTGTATAAAACTTTTGAACGATATTTTAAAACTTGAATTCAAGGCCTTGAAATATTTTTATGGTTCAAATAATATAAGGTCAAATTTTGTATTTTCTTGACATGCCTTTATTATTATTTATGTAAATACTCTATTACTCTTATATTCCGGTTTAAGGGTGGCTTCATACTCTTAGAACTGTATTAGTAAAGCGATAAATTCCCTTTACGTTTTTATTAACGTTTTTAGTTATTTTTTTACGGATTCCTATGTTATATTAGTCCAGTCTTCATCTTAAAGTTTGTAGGCAAACTTTGTAATGAAATGTGATTTTAAGCGATTATAACACGTCGTAAGTATATTTACCTATGTAGGGTAGTATATATATCATTTTTTTAGCTTCTCCAAATAATATAACGGGTAAAATAATGTGATATTAAGATGATTCAATATTTAGCCTTTTACATATATTAAGAATTGTACGTATTCTGTTATCGATTATATTGTACGATTCGCCGCTATAGTTTTCGTTTTTATTTCAAAGTCTGGCGAAGTTGGTAAACTTCGTAGGGTCTCTTTCATTAATAAGAAAACGATGCGGTGAAAGGTTAAAGTAAGGGTCGTAATCGGTGAACATTAGTTTGTAAGGTATATATTAACGTTTCATACTGCTTATTATTTTCAAGGCGGGACGGTTTTTTTATTCGGGTCGCTTTTAGCGTAGTTAGGTTGGTTATTAACGGTATTTGGAGCGTAGTTTTGTCCTGGTTTTTATTTAAAATTGCGTTTCAGAGAGGGTTTGTATACAATCATTATCATAGATGATTTTTGCGGTACTTCTTTCTTTTCCGTTAATTCATCCAACTTTATTTCCGCTTTGTGGCGGGCGTTTAGCTTTGTTAAACGCTCTTTATCTGTTTGTAGAGGCTTTTCTCGTTCCCGGTTTTTTATTTGAAGTAGGAGCTCTTAGCGCTTTTTTAGCTAGTATTCTTTATAAACTTCACTTCTTTAACATAATCGCTTATCTGTTTCTATACTTATATAAGTTATGCCATTGTTAACAAAGCTTTTATTATAAGGCTATTGTTTTCACTGGTTGTATTAATACTTTTATTTCGTCATTGTTTTCTTAATATTTTGGAAATACTTATATCGACTACGCATTATACATCCAACGTCTAGTTTGAGAAACAATCTTTAAAATCGTAAAAAAAGTAGTGTCTCTTAATGTTATAACCCAGACAACGGTTGGGTCAGGAAATAGGCCAGCATTCAGCTAAGCCACAGAGAGCTTGTAGTCCAACACATCAGGCAGGGAACATCTCTTATATAAGCAATGTGACTAAGCAAGTCCCGTGATGGACCAGTATGGATCAGTTACTGATCCAAGGTAATGCTACATGGGATCAGTAAGGATCAGCTACCGATCCAAGGTAAGGCAGCACTAGATCAGTGGGATCAGTGCGGTGATCCAAACGATTCAGTACTGAAGATGGTATGAAGGCCATAGGATATAAGGACACGGCCATCACCACATAGATAATATTCCCTTAATAGCTCTTCAGTTGTTAATCTAAATATTCGGTCTACACACCTGAATAGCCTAACGGCTAGTGATCATTCTACAGCACAAACAAATATCTTCTTGATATTGCACCTTTGTTACCTCTGCTACCTTACTGCTAACATAAACCCCCTGACACCTTCTATTTACTCACAGGTATTTAGTGTGATCATTACACTTAATTTCGCCGTTATAATAGTAAAAAATCACATTAATAATATATATATTTGCTGTAAAAGAATACAAATCTTTTATTAGTATTTTGATTTTGTTATCCTATAGTTTAAGCTCTTAATACTTTAAAACGTTGGTATAAAAGGATTAGTGTATAACAAGGTATTTTATATATTCGTTGGGTTTTGCTAAATTCATTATTAGTAAAGCTATAGTTACCCCTAGGGTAGGTTATTCCTACGTACAACTATGATATTAAAATGGTGTAAATTATTAGTTTTTCATCGTAGTTAGGATTCGGGTACGTTTGAGTTTTGTTTAAGAAGCGTATGAACGTGTAAATACAAAGTAAATAAGGTATTAAACGTTTACAAATGAAAACGAATTTCGAAAAAAAAAAAAAACCATAAATAAGGTATAATTATAGCTTAATTAGGCGTTTAAAATTGGTTTTGTGAACGCTTATTAGCTTCATACCAGTTAAACAACTAGGAAAAACTTAAACTTCGCAAATACTAAACTTAAAATAAGTGGTGTAGGACGAATATAGGGAAGCAGATAAGGCAAATGTAAAATGAGAAAGGAAAATATGGATATGGAAAGGTGTATGGTGTAATCCGGTATGTAATGTTTGGTTTATGTTTGGTGGATGGTTCGGATTGTTGTGTTATAGCCGCTTTTGGTGGTTGTAAACGGTTTGGATATTGTATTCGTAACCTCTTTTTGATTTCGCAAGCGGTGTGAATGTTGCGTTTGTAATTGCTTTTGGGTTTTATAAGTGATTTGGATATTGTGTTCGTAACCGCTCTTCAGTTTCGTGACCAATGTGAATGTTATGTATATAACCGTTTTTGGGTGTTGTAAGCGGTTTGGATACTATATTTAGATCGGGTGGGTTTTAACGAAGGGTTCCGAAACTTAGTGGTCTTAACTTACATAACCTGATACGTAATAGAACGCTTTTTTAAAAGTGTTTGGGTATATTAAAAAGGCTAAAAAATTAACGGTCAACGAAATAGGGATTTTAATAAATAAAGCACTGATTGGTTAATGATATCGTATTAAAGTAACCCTTTTTAAATCTATTACAGATCTTATAGTCTTGTCATACTTCATATTTTAAAGGCGTTTTCGCGTAATTTTACACTTCTATATAACGTTTATGAGGCGTAATGGTAAAACACAAACAGTTAGGACCGCTATAATATTCCAATATAGATATTTAAATTCGGTTTATCTTTTTTCCCTTAACTATCTATAATCTACCTAATTAGCTACTAGTTAGTGTCGTTAAGGTCTACTCATGTACTTGAATATAAATGAAAAACAACCAAAAAGATTAATATTGTAGTAAAGATAAATGAGTTTAGAAAGAAGTATTTAGAGAGTACATACTACGGGTAAGAGATTATAAACCTCTCATTCAGGTAGTGGCACTTTTTCTATATACTCTGGAACGCCCCTTTTAGACTGCTCCACGCATAATGCACTTTGTAAGAGTGTAGCCTACAGCATAACACTTTATCATGCACTCTGCAAGAATGCATCTTATAATGTACTGCCACTTGACCTATATATACTAGCTGTAGAAGTATATAGTAATATTCACAGCTATGGTTAAATTACAATTTAAGTGTATAGCGCCTTTTATAACGCGTTATATAACATATAAATTTTGCTAATACCGGACTGTTTACGCTGTACAACGCATATTATAACGCATAGTATAACGTATAAATCTTAACGATTTCGAACCGCTTATGTATATAAAAACAGCCCTTGTTGGTAGGTCTTTATCGTTGCAACATAGTCGATTCGAATCACTGTGGTCGAAGTAACTAGTGTTGCGTTGATATTGTTGATTGGGGTGCGTAAGTTCTAAGTTTGGCAGACCACTAGCCGGTTTGCACACTAATTTGTATGGCCAAACGCTTTGACCTATATCCCACTTTAAAATAGGCACCCATTACATTACACTTGCAGTGTAGTCTCATAAACTGTAGCCAATTTTGCAGTCAGTACAATCAACTTTACTGTAAGTAAAGTTGACTTAACTGTACTGCATTCGACTGCTATTCCAACAGCACTCATTATAACTCATAACCATTTTCCTTTTTTTTTTTTACCTTCGTTAATACGTTCTTTCCCGCCTATTCCATTTGAGTTATTTTATATTAGCCAAAATTATATGTTTCATTTTTAATTTTAGTTTTGACATTTATTTCCCTATATATATTTTGTTATTTATTTTATATCAGGTAATGTTTTGAATCATGTTGATATAAGTTATATAACTACTGGTACTCTAGTAGTAACGACTACCTCCCCTCTTGATTTTAATGGATTATTTATGGTTAAATAAATTTACCGTTAATAATATTGCGGAATTACCCCTCGTTATAAATAATCCTTTTATATTTAATGATAACGAAAATAAAGTTAAACTTTCCCTTTTATAGGTAAACAATACCTGTATATTTTATATTGATCTTTTGATAAACCTCGAAGTGGTTTTGATTCATTTTTGTATTTATTGCGTTTGGTAATACCATATTTGATGTAAAGTATACAATATGATAAATCTAAATATATAATTCTAAAGGAAAGTAGAGTAAAAATTAACATATCTATAAACATTTATAATGCATTTAAAAATGAACTTACTACCTTTTTTTTTATTTCCATGCGTTATTACAATAGCTCACAGTATCTTCATATAACGGCGTCTATATCCTATTACCTACACGTAAGTATAAAATTAACCTTTCGGGTTAGTAGCCCGTTTTATCTTTTACTTATTCGATTTCATCGGTGTTACCTAATTCCCGCTCCGCCTTATGTTATCCGTATTCATCGGCGTTTCCTAATACTCGCACTTTTTTGCGCCGCCCGCTTTGGTGGACGTCTTTTAACGCTCAGTGCCAGTTATAATAGGCGCCTAAACATTACCAGCATTCCCGTTTAAAATATTGGGAAACCGATAATAATATCTTATAGGTAGAGTTTAGTAGGTTTCTAATACGAATTGTTTCACAGTAAGATACTTATTCTAGAAAGTCGGGTAGCATATATCCGCCTCTATATATCGTATTATATTATAATAATAATGGTATTTCTACCATTTTAGTTATTAATATACCATTCCTAAAGTAAAACGGACTTAATTGATACAAGTTTTGTAAAACGAATCTGACGCTAGCATCGAATTACCAGGCTATTATAAATTCGTATATTTTCATATATATTTTTAATTTTATCTGAAGTTATAATATATTCATAATTTTGAAAGGCATTTATTCGTATTTGTTGTGTTTGCTTTATTTAATAGAAATGTAACAGATATTACCCTTTTCCGTTCTTATAGTTAAAATATCCTGAATTTTAAATTTCACATATATACTTTCCCCCGTATTATCCCAAACGAAAATTAGGCCCAAGTAGGAATTGGATGAAACCTATAAGAAAAAGAGGATTCTAACTAGACGTTCAAATAAATTTACGTCAAATATTTTTTTTTACTAAAAATAATTAATATGATATTTAACGGATTCTGTACGCTTGTAGTATAATATTCATTATAAATCTAATCGATTTTTTAAGTTGACAATTTTTTTCAATAATACCTAAATGAAGTTAAATCTAACTACCTACCTTTATCATTTTTCCGGTAGTCGCTAACGGTTTACTCTTTTCTTCATCTACTACTAAATATATACTATAATCGCTTAAACTAGTTTTACACCCTTATATAAATATATACAAACCGTAAAATTCTATACCGTTCAACTGAGTGTCTACTTTATATCCTCTTTCACATTAAAAATAAGGGATATTTCGTATCTATTGATTCACCTTTTCGTATTAATTCGGTAACCGTCAATTTCCGCTAATATAATACGAATCAATGAGATCAAAAATCGAATATCCTATTAAACTACAAAAATATGAAGATAATTCGCAAGTACTTTTAACCCCGCCAATTCACCTGTTCGATACCGCCATCCATTTGTAAGTAATATAGCGTCGAAAAAAAATATTTGAATTTTACTAGAAAGTATAAGGTCGTTTAAAAGGCACAAATTCAATTCGAGTCACGATAGTTAATAATAAATATGGGAAACCTAGAATATTACCAATATATGTTGCGAAAACAGTTCCTGGTTATATAAGACTTTGCCTTACGTCGCCGCCTTTAGGAACTACGATTCGCTCTCCGCCAAAGTTACCCTTAAATAATAACGTTTCCGCTTCGCCTATTATTTAAAGACCCTCGACTTACGGTACCTCTTTATATAATGGGTTATGGCGGCAGCCGCCTCCTCGCCATTAACGGTCCCGCTCAAAATCCCGGCTACTACGAAAAACGACAGATAAACAACCAATTATACTGTAGCGGCTCCCCGATGCTCTACCTAAATCTGAACAGCTTTAACGTTACATAACATTCCTGCCAATCTCGAAAACCTCCCCCACCTACAATGGTAACACCTAATGGAAAAATCCTAACTACGCTGATTTATAACCGACAAAGAGTTTCCTAAGTTTTCACGTCTAATTTTATCAACGGTTCAAGGTACTACACAAGAAGATATTGTGTAGGCTTGTAAATTTAAGTATTCTAGAATCCATATAGAGGACTTGATATATGATCAAGTGTATCCTCATAGATATCTCGATCAAAGGTCGAGACTCTATGCTAGTTAATACTAGTGAATACTAGTAAATACTAGTTCTTACTTGTTAGTAAATATTAGCCTAGGCAGCATATCCGTGCTAATATTTCGTACTAGTTAATACTAATATTTACACTAGTAAATACTAGTACCTTTTGGAGATATTTACATTTCTGGTGAATTATTCATCCTTTAGTGTTAAGAGGTTTAGTACTTAAAGTTGTACCAAGTACTAACTAGCCCTATTATGGCCCTATTATTGAGTATGTTTTGAGTGACTGTATCTATTGTATTTTAACACACACACTCAAAAGTTATTGCCCACTTAAAAAGAAAAAAGACCTGAAGACCTGTGTGGTCCGATTTGAACCGATAACTTTTACAGTGTTTCAATATCCCAAAGTTTACACTAAAACCACGCCACTATTTCATACCTGCAATACCACAAGGTAACTTGGAGCACAGAACTTTATAAACCATCAGTATAAATTCAGTTTAATCAAGCTAAGACTTTATATCAATACCTCATACTTTGCCCTCGGCAATAGCTTTGTTAACCCATCGGTTAGTTGTTTATCTGTAGGAACCCACTTGATTTATATGATATCACGCCTCAATTCATCCCTTATAAAGTGTTCTTTAAGTGTTATATGTTAAATGCGTTAGTAATACTGAGGGTTCCTAGACAACTTGATGGTTTCCTCATTATTATAGTATATAGTAATGATGATAGGAATACGTAGCTTTGTAAATAAGTTCCTCATCTAAAGGGTGTTTTGCGTGACTTTTATTACTACTACACTTTCAGCATCTACAAAATAAAGGCATATTTTAAATCCTCATTTGGATGCCCAGTTGATCATACTATTGATGATCTGAACCGTGTATCCATAGGTAAATTTTCCAGTAAACTTGTCCCCCTTCCAGTCGAAATTGTACCAGCAGTTGATTTAAAGCTTTTGGGAATCTTCATGTTTATATTGGCCAAAGTCCATAACGTTCCAATACGGACTAACTAATGGTTCTTCACCATCTACTTTTAATCTATAGTTCTTATAACATTGAAAATATCTGAAAGCGTAACCGACAAATGTAATATTTTCATGTAAAGGTTTATAATAAAAACGTAAAGTATTGATATAAAGAAGGCGATGCACGACCTAGTCTGACACATCATATAGATAAGGGCCCCCACATTAAACTAGTTTTCTTGGTTTATAATATATTAGCCTGATCTTGATGGGGTATAGGCATGGCATGAATAAGGAATGCAAAAGTAATAGGAATGTAAGCACGATGTCTATTTAGTTCCCCTACCCTAAAGTCTGAAAGCCTTTAGATATACGCATCCTATGCCAAAATAATCGCACATGTGTGTTGAAATATACAATAGGTATAGTCACACAGCACACAACTCAACAGCAAGGTCAACAGGGCCAGTCAGTACTTGGTACAGACTTCAGGTACTGAATCCCTCAACACCAAATGATGAGGAATTCACCGGAGTTGTAGATATCTCCACCAGCACTAGTGTTTTACTAGTGCGAGTACTAGTATTGACTAGTACAGAGAATCAGCACAGAGATGCTGCCTGCGCTAGTATTTACTAGTATACATTAGTATTAACTAGTATAGGAGTCTCGATCTTTATCGAGATTCTTATGAGGATATGCTTCATTATATATCAAGTCCTCCATGTAGATTTTGAAATACTTGAATTTACAAGCCTATATAATATCTTTTTGTGTAGTACCTTTATCACGTTGTTAGTACGATTGTTTCTTACTGCTTATTCAATTAGTTACTTCCTTTGATACATATCAAAATGTACGCTTTTTTTGAACCATATAATACCTTTAAGAATACTGGTAGCATGGTGGATTGACATGCATGTCAAGCATGACTTATACTGGGGAAATAGCTACCCGTTGTCATGGGAGGAATGTCTGGGGAACAAAGGGGTATCCGTGGTGCTAGCCAGCTTGGAAATAACAACAATACAAATCCACCCTCTGCTACTCAAATATCCTCTCCGAAGACCCCACTTTTTATTGTGATCATCTGGTGACCTGTGCAGTCTTTGACATACCTTTCAAACCTCTTGATTCGTAGTCAGAGTTAACCAATGCATACAACGAACGAGAAAACGAGTATAATGAACGTGAGAACGACTACAACAAACGCGAGAACGAGTGTAAGGAACGTGAGAACGAGAATTGAACGAGAACCCACGTAACGAGAACGAGACCGAGTAAGCTATGGCTAGCTATTCAAAAATAAAACTGGATCTAATCAAGTTGAAAAAACAAACTAAGAATATATTATCTAAGTTCGTTAACCTGATCCGAGACACACGCCCACTTAACGTTCATATTATACTAATCGATTTTATTATTTTAGAAACGAAAAAATACCAACGGGCTATAACAACTCCACAATTGACTACTGTTATGTATATTATATTATTGAAGATAATCTTTGCAACAATATTTGTAGGATAGCCTGGTAAAAGCGCCAATAAATATATTGAGGATGTAGAAATCACGGTAAAGATACAATTACAAAATGATAACTTTATCAAGAAAATATGAAAAGTTGTTTTAAAACGGGATTAAGAAAAAAGCGGTTAATGTTATAGACTTAGGCTGTGAGCCGTCAGTCTGAGTCATGAGTCATGTAATCAACATGTTGTGGTGCACGATGTTGTATCGTGTCATGTCATGTCTCGCCCTTATAGTGTAGTTAGCGTAATCCAGAACGTCTGGATTATTAGTACTTTTGACATAGTGCAACGGTTAAGAGGGCTGACTAACATCAGCTGATGGAAGCCACGCTAACCGGCTTGAGCTTACTTAGTAAGACCATCACAGTTAAATGGTACCGTAATACACCTGAAGAAGAAATACAATAATGAAATAATTGTAAAACACTTTTCAGAGCCCGTTTTAAATTTCTCTAAGTGATAACTAGTAATAAAGTAGCAGTAAAAGTAAACTTATTCGGGTGACATGCCTATAAGACGTTGGTTGAATATGTGAAAAAAGCGGATAAACTCGTATAATGTCCCTATACATTGTAAAAGAAACTGTGAAACAGATTCCTAGCCCACCTTACGAATAACGGCTGGAATGTCGATATAATGTTACAGACGAGAGTTACCGATCTCCTGGTTTTTGAAGACCTTATAGATTAGAATATGATGTATAAAGAAAAGGTTATATACGATGTTGTGTGAAAGACGCTAATCATAGCAACTGTAGATCCTAATTGTAATAATGATCTTTTCTTTTTAAAAGACGAAAAGCAAAAAGATAACTAAAAGTATCTGAGGAAAAAAAATATCGCTAAAACTATTATAACGTTAATGTAAAAATAAATCGGTACGCTAATATTATAACATAATAGGAGGAATACTCCTTGTAACCTGTAAAGTACTCACAAGTATTAAAATTTATATTGAACCTGTTTTTATATTATCCCTTAAAAGATAATGATGGACCCAAAAAACCTATATCAATAGAGAAATGAAACAGGTAATGGATAATAACAGTAATGAACTTAAAACGACATACAAATATACTTTAAATGCGGAAACGTATCTAAACCATACCATATATTTTACAGCTATATTTACATACGACATCTATAATTAAAAATATGCAATAAATGAGATTTCGTATTAATGGGGCGGATAATCTCCAAAGATTTAAATATGGGAAACGAGACGAACGCAAAAATTTATAAGCCATGATTTATGACATTGATAAATTTAAGCGAGTACTAGATTTTTTAGCCTAACTTTAACATTAACCATATTAACTCTATATATTTAGCGGACTCGAATATGAAGGGAAGTAACGTGTAGGACTCTGAGATTGAGCCGGAAAAAGTATAATATAATTGCAAGAAGTCTCTACATATTCGTAAAAATTACCAATATACTTATAAAGATAAAGGAAAAGGTAAAAGATTCGAAGTCATTACGTTTTTGATGGCTGCTAAACGTTGTAACACTCGAACTATAAGGCGTTCAAATTCATATATTCGAATTAAAAACAAGGAGGAAGGTTTATCCAATACTCGTACGAAACTTAATTCCCCTTATTCTCGAGTATCGCAACTTTAGACTATTTCGTCGATAACCCAAGCCAACAAAAAACGGTTTCGCGAAGGATTTTTCCGATTTCCCACCATTATATAAAAGGAGTATAAAGCGAATATTACGGGAAAAATATAAAATACCGTACTTATCCGACCGTTTTTAGGTTATACTGAATAACGATTTATATCCACAAATGCCTTATGAGAAATTTACCTTAAAATCACCTTCGAATAATTGTTAAATCGTAGTCCTGTCCTATGTAAGAAGATGGCAAAAATGTGCGGTTTCGATAGCGTTCGACGCGCGAAAATAAGGAAAGAAATTACGAAAAAGAAACGAAAACGTACAACAATTATACATTCGGTGGTAATAACAGCTATAAAAGATTGTGTAAAGCCACGTATTATAAAAACCCAACTCGGATACATCCAAGGTGATACTTATAATATCTACATTAACAGGTACCTAGTAAATAACGGCTTTCTTATCGAACTTATTACGCGAGATATGGTAACTCATATAAAATTTATCATTTAAATAAATGAATTATTAATAAAACTTACGATAGCCAACGAATGTCGTACTATATTAATATCTTACGTGTTATTTTCTCTTATCATCAATAGTGTTATTTTTTCAATTTATGTATTTGTTCCGGCTGATCATTCGTTATATAACTTATTACGAAGTCATAAGTACTTTAGTTACTACTTAGTTGTTAATAATTATGTCGGAAATATCCTTACACTTGTAGGCGAAGGTGGATATTTAGTTTTTGTGCTTATGAAACGATGTATAAAGCCGTTGCCTTTCAATGTTAAACTAACTTATATAAATCGGTTTTCAGACGAAAACCAATACTCGTTAAATAAGTCATATACGAGTAATAATAGGTAAACTTAGGAATTAAAGTTGGAGGAATAGAACAGTAACGACGAGAATAAGGGTCGAACCTTAGGTGAAAAGGATGCGAAATGTTTATAATAATTAAATAAACTTATCGATTTTGCATAGTATACATAATATCAAGGGAAACTCCCAAATTATGGCAGGCCTCGCACTTAGGAGAGGCTATTCGATAACTGAAAGACCTAGGAGATACTAATATTTATAAACGGATATGTTTTGAGAATATTTTAATTATACCTCAAACGAACGAGAGCGAAACGTTAATATACGAGGATAAAACGAGGATAACACTAGTGATTAGGAGACGTAGTGAATAAATAATAAAATAAAGAAAAGTTATTACGTTTAACAAGGTAAAGAGGTTGTTTACTGGAAAATATCTCGATTTTATTAACTGTTTATTACATTTATGTAATGATCACACTAAATACCCGTGAGTAAATAGAAAGTGTCAGGGGGTTTATGTTAGCAGTAAAGTAGCAGAGGTAACAAAGGTGCAATATCAAGAAAATATTTGTTTGTGCTGTAGAATGATCACTAGCCATTAGGCTATTCAGGTGTGTAGACTAAATACTTAGATTGACAACTGAAGAGATATGAAGGAAATACTATCTATATGGTGATGACTGTGTCTTTATATATCTGTGCCTTCATACCGTCTTCAGTACTGGACCGCTGAAATCGATGTCGCTTCCTTCGGTCCCAACATTGTCGACTGGACCGCGAGCGGTCCTATCGGTCCAAACCCTAACCCTGGGTGCTTACATAAGAGAGATCCCTGGCTTGATATGTTGGACATCAGGCTTCTGATAGCGCAGCGGACAGCTAGCCTATTCTATAACCTGCAGTTGGTCTTTAGGTTATAACAGTTTACCTATTTTACATATATTAATTTAGCGTTTAGGAAGAAAAATAATTTTTTTTCATCATTTTACGTTATTATTATCGCCTGCTAAATTATTAATATTTAATTGTAATAGAAAAACTAATTCTGTATCAAATGGATAAGATAATAATATTTTGGTGTTACGGGTATTGTAAGGTGAAAAGGATAAGGAACCATCCTTTAATGTTTCGGTATACCAATATTAACGATAGTGGGGAGGAAACGGGAAGAATAAGAGAGAATTTGAAAAAGTTTGCTTGGTACATAGCGAGATGGAACGAGTACTAATAACGTAAAATAACAAATTCGATAGAAATATTCGACGTTATTTTAGATAGAAAAAAACTAATAACGCGCTGAAAGATATTATTAAAGGATAGTTCGAAATTTCCGGCATCGATGCCGAAAATATAAGCAAAATGAATGAAACGAACGAATTCGTTAATAAGAAATACATATAACTTTGCAAAAACAAAGGAAAAGGATTACTATTAGCTAAAATATCGGAATACATTTGGAGAGTAATATTCGTCTTCAGTTTAAGTGATATACGAATAATTAATAGCGTTACTAAATTTATCGAATTCGAACCAAATAGTAAACCGTTTCGGTTAAAATAACCGAAATACTTATAATATAAAGTCGTATTTATATAGAGGTTTTATCTAGTTATGGAGGTAACAGGATTTTCTGTATTAGGTTAGTCAGAATAGGGTATGAACTTACGTTACTTATTAAAGAAAAACGGTGAATGTCGATTCGTTTGTAACTATATTCCAGTCAATAGTAATATAATTAAATTATAATGTCTAATATAATTACTATATAAAATATCTAATACCTTTTTAAAGGTAACTATAATGTTCTTTCCTAAGGCGACATAGCGAACAGATACTAGGGGATCCTTATTACCCTAGGTTATAAGAATAAAACGGCATTTATTACACCGAATATGTAATATTTAACGTTTAGGATACTTTAGAGAATAACAAAAAGTAGATTTACTTATTACGTGTTCAGCGATATTACCTTTGGTAAATATCCATTATCAAATGAAGAGAATGTCGTAAAAATTGACGAATATACCATAAGGCGGGACCGAAAGAATGTAAGAATTAGTGGATTAGTAATACCTTTATTAATGGGATACAACCATACTTGGGAAACGGTTTTCAATATATATATCGACAACCATAACGCTTTATTTCGTGGATTTGACTTAATGTTTAATTTCCTTTACTATTAATATTTTCCTCGTCTCAAATTTGAAAGCATTAGTTTTTCTTTTTATAAAACTGTTTTATTCGGAAGCCATATTTACTCGTTAAGATTTAAGTTGTTACGAGATCAAATTCCGCCGTTGACAAAATATCGGAAAATATTCAAAATATAGGCGAAACCTAAAAATAACCCTATTTTATTAAAGATGTTAGATGAATTTATTTACCTTATATTATAAGGTACGAGTTATATACCTAGCAGAGTATTATGGAAGTCAATACTCAATTTTTTTTACATGAAAATTACCGAAAATAACCTCAACGGAAAAAGTTTCGAGGCAAATATAATAAGGGTTTAAAGATTTTAAGTATAAAAGGTATATGTTAGGGATTTCGTTATTATATACATGGCCATTCAACAAAACGTTATAATAACCCCGGATCGTTCGTTTTAATATCACTTTGAGACGGATGTATTTAATAAAGGGATTAGTGGTGTCGTTTTTTAACTGAATGGATTACCGACAGGTACCGAAGTTGTCTACAATTTGATACCTTACGTGAGAATTCTGGTTTTTTTCCCCTGAAAACTAAATAATTCCGAGACGAGGTATACTATAGGCGAAATGGAAGTATTGGCCGTAGTAAGATGCCTAAAAGAAGCTCGACCATAGGTAATTATATCGCCTCTTCCAATAATAGTATATATTAACTACACAAACCTGATTTTATCGTTAATGAGTCCGACAATACCCATAGGGAAAATCGCGTAATAGACAGATTTTTCCGAAATTTTTAACGTGAAAATCGTGTATCGCTCCAACTCGAACAAAATGATCAGAATCGCAGACGGAAATTTAAAATTATCAGGACTAATTGTAAAAACTTTAAACTCAGATACGAAAAGAATACCGTTGGTAGTAGGAAAATTATTACTAGCGAGACCAGCGATGCTAAAGTATTCAGAAACGGGAATTCTCTTACCTATAGGAGTGCTAAACCTAGGACGAATACTACGACTTGGAAAAGTAATAATGGTAACCGTATATATCGACAAGACAAACTAATACGGGGATATTATAGGATAACTTATAAATACCTAAGGAATAATAGAAAACTTATCGATACAGGTGAAAATGAAAGTAAAGCGAGATTAATCATGGTTTTACATTTAAAAGGGCATGTTATTAGGGCGAAAACTTAATAATTAATACTCTGTTTGCGTAAGGAAAAGTAAAGTACTTCGAATATTAAAATAAGCTTACGATCTTTACAGATATTTTGCGGTGTCCTCTACTTTTTAGAAATTGAAGGAAATACTATAGTGGTTAACACGTTATCGTATACCCTACAGAAGTATACTCTGTAATATAATACACTACTACTTAGTCTATATATACTATTTATAAGGATATATAGTAATATCTATACAAGTAATCTTTTTCTTCTTCCTTATATACTTCGTATCTATAACATAGTAATAATAGTGTTATTTATAATGTTAATTATAATATGTTTAAATTAATAGTTTCCGCAGTAATAGTATTATTACCGTATTAATCGTAAAATATTCAAATTAACAATTTCCGTAATAATAGTATTATTTATTGTATTAATTGTAAAAGGTTCAATTTAACAATTTCAACCAAGATTAACAAATTTTAGCCAAGGTAATATTTGTAGTTCGAATCTAATTTATATAATTAAATAAGGGCGATATAGTAAGTAATAGCGTTTTTTTATGGTTAATAAAGTTAATTACGTTGGTATTATAGGGTTGATTACATAAGGGTAATTACGTAATTACGCATTAAGTTAATATAAAAAGACGTATCGCTATCGTATTATGACCCAACAGCTACAGGTCACACCAGCAGCGGCCTATAGCACTAATGAAGGAAATTAGTTGGACACAGCCTGACGGCAGGCATCTGGTCCCACAGACCCCCCAGGGTTAAGATCTTTAGGGACCCAATCGGCACACCGAGAACCGGAGACTGGATATGTTGGATATGCTATATATCCAAATGATCCAGTCTAGATATATTGGATCGCTCACATATCTAACATATCCCACACTACCACGTCAACTGAAGAAACTAGATATAAGGACATGGTCATCACCACGTTAGGTAGCTTCATTAGATAGTTCTTCAGTTGTCAATTTAAGTATTCAGTCTACACATCTGAATAGCCTCACAGCTTTTGATCATTACTTGCACGGTTGCGATATTGTTCACTTAGTACCTCTGCTACCTTCTTGATAACATAAACCCTCTAACACCTTCTATATACTCACGGGTATTTAGTGTAATCATTACATATCGGTTTAGGCAAAACTTCTTTCATTTTTCTTTTAAAAACGCGTAATTTAAGCCAATATAAATCCCTAACCCAACTTAACCTTTATTCACCACAATTAAACAAACCGCTCTAATAAATAGATCTTTAGCCAATACCCATATACTAACCTATTTCTTAAATAGATATCTCGTAAAGATAAGACTGTAAGGCGTAGTTTAACGCGAAAACGTCGGCGTATTACCGCCGCCACAATCGTCGTAACCGCCACCCTCAATACTATCACCACCAATAGTAATAGCCCGCCCTCATCGGGCATGATCTCTTTCAATACCGCTACGCCACCCGCCCCCACCACCCCGCTCGCCGCCACACCACCAAGTTCCGCCGCCGCTACGCTGCCCAACCTCGCTGCCCCCATGCCACCCAGCCCAGCCACCGCCTCCGCCTCGCCTTTTCCCGCTATCGCCGCCCCGACCTCCTCCTCCTCCTCCTCTCCTTCCCCCTTACCCAGATTAAGGGAGGAACGGGGGGCTTATAAGGTTATAAACCTTACTTTTTTCCCACGGGTAAAAACTTTATCATCCGTAAAAGCCCCTTTACATTGTAAACGTAACCTAACGTAATTACATCAAGGTATATATATTTAAAACCCTCTATTTATAAGATTTTAACTTCCTCTTTTATCAATTAAAAATAAGAAATGGATTTCCTCCGTTATTTCGAACTCCGTATTATTAAAGTACGTTATAAAGACTTTTTAACGCGTTAAACATTGAAATGACGTATTTGAGTCTGTAATTTTAAGCTGTTAATAAATACGTTTTATATATCGTATATTGTATTAGCGACCGCAAATACGTTTATCAACGATCATTACAAAAAAAAGGGCCGTTTAACTTATTATTACCGTTATAAACGGATTAGCAATTTACACGCCCCCATTTCGGTAATTTTAAAGCCATAGGCCGAAATCGTATTACACATCCATTAAGTTTTTATAAATCTGAACCGATTCCCTGACATATCATTTAATAAAAATATACCGTTTAAGGCGACATAAAAACAAATCGTTATAAATAGCTAAAACAAACCGATATTAATTAGTAATAAGCTTTCACCGGCAAATTAGGAAAACAGTAGCCATTATTACCGCCTAAAAATAAGGCCTACATATATATTACGAAAGCAAATTCGATGACTTTATTATACATTCTCGCGAAAAGAGTAATTCCACCCCTACACCTTTACCTAAGAGTATAACTAATAAAGTATAAAGTTGTATCCTCGTTAACATTAATAATGTCGTTAGCGGTAATAATGGTAATATTAATATAAAGGGAAAGGATAACAGGAAAGATGATAAAGATGTAACAGTATCGCTTTTTCCCTTTAACAATAGATAAATACCCCCGGGCCGAGCTGGCGTACACGATCATAATAAAGTATATAATATAGTAATGTTTATGACATTTTTTAACATAATCGTTCAAAGTCTTAAACGTGATATAAAATGTAAAATAAAAAAAGATAATATACCAAAATTACCGTGATATTATAAAATTAAATGAAAAAATAAAAAAATCGAGGATCGATACGAAGAATTATATTTGATAAATTCAAAATCCGTAATTGGTACGAAAGAGCTGTTTAAATGAAGGTAAAACGTAAGTCGACATAAATAATATAAAACGGGCCGATATGAATTGGCAAAAAAGTAATTAAATAATTTATGAAAGTCGTTAAACCTTTTCATTAACCCTAATAAATAATATGATTATCGATATAAGTATTTTTAGGCCTTCGTTTAATGTAATTGTAATTATTGTATTTACTAAGTTGGATTTGCCGTCGATTTACCTTATTTACTCGATTCTACGGCGTTCATATAATCCGAGTAAAGCTATAATATTAATTATCAAACGTTTTTCATTCGTAATATCTAATTTAACCAGGTATTTATAAACCAAAAAAAATTATATATACGATAAGAAAAACAAGGCATAAATTAAAGTTTAAAGTAATTATCCGAACTATTATTATTATTATAATACCCTAATTAAAGCTTTTAACTATGCTATAAATCTCGAAAACCAGGACGTTTCGTGCAACCCTTTTGTACTTGGTAAAACTTTAATAAATAATATTTCCTCGAGACGTAAAGCCGTTTTGGGCTTGTATTTCGTTGCCAAAAACTAGGATGAAACCGATTTGTAAATAACAGTCGTTATTATTAGTAAAAGAGTTGTTAGTAAAAATAAATAACTTTGCTATACCTATATTTAACGGTACGAATTATAAGCTGCGCTTTAAATTATATATTTGTTACAAAAATTTTTCAATAAACGCTTTACATATATCGTCCATTGGGTCGATCCTAGATCACGCGGCTACCGATAAATTAAATTCTACCTTTAATTATATTATAAAAACATTTTAAACACTACTTACACATTGATATTTATAATAGTCGACTCGTTTTACGTTATTTAAAATAATAAAGGCAACTTTATTTAGCTACCCCTTTTATATAAGATTTAAAGTACCGTTTCGTAGGGTAATTTTAATACCATTCAAATCGATTACGTTGTTTTTCATTATGAACGTTTTTAGTTTAACTTTTAAGCTGGCTTCAAAAAAAATCCTTTTTTAAATACGGAAGATAAGAAGTTATATAACGTAGGTATCATCCGTTTATATATCTGTTAGTATTAAACCCTCCGAATAAGCCGTTAATATTAATAGGTAAAGGTCGAAGGTAAAGTTGGTTATCTTAAGTCATTCCATATAATGTTTCTAATAAGTATTATATCAGTAAACACCCGTTTCAGCTAAGCCGTAAAGTGGTTTTATAATATATGAAATTTTATTAAGTAAGTAATATTACCTCAAGTTCCTAGGTATATCGATGTAAATTAGTTATTTTTACCGGTTTTCTAATTAAGTATAAGCTTACGTTATATTTATAAATTTAACATATGAGTTATTTAAACTATTAAAAGAGGTAACGAACATGAGAATTAAGCGATGGTTCACCCATTATAATATAGATTACTAGGTTGTAATATTTTTTTATCTTCGTCATTATATCTTTTTTCAATTAGGCGGTTTTTTTAGTAAGGCTTTTCGGTTTCATTTTTAATTTCATAAACGAAATGGGTTTGAAAGATTTCATAAACGTTATAAAGGTTAGTTTAAAACGTTTAAATCGAAATAAACCTTAGTTGATAATGGCGAAGATTTCCGTTTTAGTAAATTATACGAATAGGGTACCTAATATAGTAATAAGACCTTCTCGATGGAGTTTTAGGTTAAGCTCGCGGTTTTCCATTTCTTTTTATGTGATAAAAGAGTCCGTAATAAAGTTTTTAAGGCGTTTTTTAGTTTTCAAGCCGAAAAGGCGTCCTTGACGTCGAGGTTTTAGCGGGTTTGATATAAATAAGCCGCTTTTATTTGGCGTAATCGGGTTGGATTTACGTTTTAAGTGTAAAGCCAAAATTAAATTCGGTTTAAATTCGTCGTTTAAGGTAACGTTTTATAAGCGGTTTTACTTATTCTGCGGTTTCAAGTCGTTTCTTTTTACCCTTTTTTTACATTTTCGTACCATTATCCAGCAAAAAGAATATATTCCATTTAGTAAGTCAACAAACATATTATAACCTTTAAATATGTTAATAATTTAAAGGCCAATCTATCCATTCTTCGTTCTTTGAACCAAAACCTTAAATTACAATAATAGGTTTAATACGCTAGTTTCACGTAGGCCGGTTTTTATAACTAGAGTTCTAAACACATTTTTTTATTCGTAGTAAGCGTAGAGCAACCACAACTTTAACTATATTATCAGCCCTTCATACTATAAATAGTAATGAGGCAGAATTTATATAGATCCTCGGGTAGGTATTAAAAATAAGGAGCGTAAAGATAAGCCTACTTAGGCTAAAAGTGTTGTTAACAGAGTTAACCGTTTTTTAAAAGATAGATTCCTTAGAATTAATACCCTTCAATTCTTTGAATAACACTCTATACCTTTTTCTAGTGGGTTATAATATCATTTACGCTTTTTATACCATACAGGACTTTTACTAAGGTTTATTTATACTCGTTACTGGTTATTCAAACTTTCGTACGCTATTCGGTAAATTTGAAAGCCTAGCTGGCGTTATACGTAGGACAATTTAGGGGCTTAAGGTAAACGTTTAACTAACAATCATCTAAAGCTTTTTAGTAATTTATAGTAAAAGCGTTTCGTTTAAATTCAAGGACTTAAAATCATGTAACCGCATCGATGACGTAAGGGACCGGTTACTTATTTAAATATATAATATTAACAATTAATTTGTAGTTAAATTTTATATCGGTTTGAAAACGAAATTTAAACCTTTGTAAAGTTTATAAGTAAAACTAATACGTATAACAAAAAAAATCGATAGTTTCAAATAAGTCCTTCCTACATTAATATAACAAACGGCATAGAGTAAATATAAAAAAAATTAACAATTAGGGATTTGAATCGTCTTCATGAAACTTATAATTTTAACTAAGTTAAATAAATAACTTTAATTATATATATTTCCAGAAAAAACTATAAGTAACCGGGCTTAAACCCAAGCGATACAAATATGTTATTTAAAACGCGGATAAACTAATTGATCGTCCTCCGAACCTTAATTTCGAATTTATTTATATTAGCTAATAAAAGAAAAAAATAGCGGTTTAAAATATATTACGTAGAACTTAGTCGGTCCGAAACGCGTATTCATAACGACCGTTTCTAACAATGTCACCTTGTTTTTACTAAATAAAACCTTTCGGTATTCCCTTATTCGATTTTACTGAAACTTCGGAAATTTCGTCGTAAATGTATCGAATTATCGTTTTTCGGCCGTCGAAATTTCGGCTACGTTAATATTAGGTATAATACTTTAAAAACTGGTTTCGTATTTATTAATAAAGGTAAATTACGATATTATATTAACATTAAATACTTTGTTTATGTAGTCTAAGCCTGTAATATACAAAAAGAAGGCATTTTATAAGCCGGTAAAAACACGTTAAGCGTTTTCATCGTCGTAAGCTAATAAGTAGATATTATTTTATTTAAAATCATATTTTCCGGATATATTTTCGTAAAAGTTTGCGTCGAATCCATCATTCATTCCTTTGCATTTGGCTACGTATATTGTAAAATTAGCTTTTATCTGATCCTTAAAATTACACTTAGCTTAAGATTATTATTGAATTTAAATTTTCTTATTAACGGAGTAGTTTATAAATTAGCAAACTAATTTACCGCATACAATATATGGTTTTTACAAACCTATAAGGCATCGTTTATCTTCTCGTAAGTATTAATATAGTTTCGATTTTTTTTTTTCATTTTCGAACAATCTTTTTCATTCTTTACTATTAAGGTTTTTCACTTAATACCTATACTTTAGATATTAGTTTTACCTTGGGTAAACTTTGAATTTCCGGTTTAAAATATGGTAAATTATTTTGATAAGGTATACTTTGGTAATTTGAGTGTCTCCTATAGTTCTATTTGTTACAAATCTTAATTCGAGGCTTATTCATCAACGTATAACGATTTTAAACGATGTTTTAAGGCTTATATAAGAATCCTTTAAATATTTTTTCGGTTTAAAAAGTATAAAGTTGAAATATGGGTTTTTACGGTAAGTTATTATCATTATTATTTAATTAAATAGTTTATCGCCTTTATATTTCGGTTCGAAAGCAATTTAATATTTTTAGAATTTTTCTAATTAGTTGGTAAAGATTTCCTGTAGATTTTTATAAGCGTTTTTTTATTAGTTGTTTTTACGAATTTCCAGGTTACATCGATCTAATTTTCATTATAAAGTTTATGATTAATTTCCGTGTTAAAATGAGGTTTTAGTCGATTATAACACTTTTTAAATGTATTAACTTACTTACAATGATATATATATTATTTTTGACCCTAATCGAAAAATATACCTGGTAAAATAATACAAAATTGAAATAGTTTAATATGTAATCTTCTATACGTATTGAATATTACTTGTATTTCATTATTAAGTACGTCATATAACTTACTATTATAATTATTATCTCTATTTCATAATTTAATAAAGTTAGTTAATTTTATAAAGTCTTGTTTATTTAGAAGGAAACGATATAATGGGAAATCGCAATAAGGGTCGTACTTAATAGGTTTCGATTTATACGATATATATTAACGTTTTGCGCCGCTTATAATTTCCCGGATCGGTTTATTATCCGTGTTTCGCCCGATTGTCGTTTTCCAAGGCGGGTCATTCTTTACGTTTCGGCTGATTTTGCCATAGCCGATCGATTTTTTTTCGGTGTCCGGGGTATATTCTTATTTTACGTCGGTTCAAAGTCGCTTTTTAAAGGGGTTTTGTATTCGACCCTCGTTATAAATAATCGTTACAGTGTTTCCTCCTCTTTTATCAGGTTTTATATTTTTTTTTACGTTTCTCGGCAAGCGTTTAACCCAACTAAACGCTGTATTTAAACCTATAATGGTTTTTTATAATCCTAGTTTGTAACCTTAAATAGGTGTTTCTAACCCCTTTTTAGGTAGTATCCCTTTATAAATTTTCCTTTTCTTACTTTATTGTCCATCCACTTCTGTATTTATATTAGCTAGGCCGTTGTAAATAAATCTTCTACGATAAAGCTATTACTTTCACCGGGTGTATCAATAACTTTACTTCGTAGTTATTTCCGTAATTCTTTAATAATTATATTGTTTACCATTCACCATATATCTAATAACTGATCCGCAAAATCTTCCTTAAAATTTTCGAATAAGTCACATTCTTCAATTCCGTTATTATAATAGTTAAAAATCATATTTGTAACGTAAGTATTTACCGTATAAGGGTCCAAATCCTCCATTAAAACCTTGATTTTGTTATCTCAAAAATTAAAATCCAAATGTTTAAGAATATTATTAGGAAATGACGTATATATAAAAAGGTAATTTATATATTAATTAACCTTTACCAGGTCCGTTCCTAGTAAAGTTATTATATATTCTTATGAAATAGCTTTTTTTTTCAACTTGAAATGGTATGAATTTTAAGGTAAATAGGTAAAATTAAAGTAAATGAGGTAGTTAAAACGGTTGAAATAATACTTATTAGTATTAATTAGTATAAATGAATTTTAAACCTTAAATAGGGCGTAATTACAAACTGATTAGGCGTTGTGAATTAGCTTTATTAGCGTTCAATAATGGCACGTTAATTAAACGGCTAAGTAAAACTTAAACGTTGTAAAAACTAAATTTGAAATATATAAGGCGAATATAGGAAAGTAAGTAGGGTAAGGGAAATGTAATTATATAATCCGGTATTTAATAGTCGGTTTAAATTAGTATATTGTAGTAAAACTTCGTAAAAGGATCGGTTAGGTCTTTGGTTTATAACCAATAATATTAATATAGTTAGTTTAGTTATTCTATGTAATCGATTTTATTGATACGATTGGTGTATATTATCGAAAATCGAATAGATTTCAGTAAAAGGTTTCAAAATTCAGTAACTATTTACTTGAGTAACCTGATACGTAATAAAACGCCTTTTAAAAGAGCTTGGTCACTCGTTTAAAGCGTTAATATAAGTTAACGATTAACGAAACGGGTTTATTTTTTTTAAAGTTATTTCGAATTTTCTAATCTTGTAACTTTTCGTGTTTTTCGACGTTCCCACGTAATTTCACATTTCCGTATGGTTTTTATAAGGCGTAGTATCAAAGTCAATGTAATTATAGCCGTTATAATATCCCGTTATAGGTATTTAACGTATGTTTATCTTTTTCCCTAGGCTATTTATAATCGACCGAGTCGGTTACTAATTAGTATCAGTAAAGTCTTAAGTTTATAATATTTACGTAAATATAAGGTCTTTAAAAATAATTAAGATGATTGGTGGTATAGTATAATAAAATATTATTAGTTAAGAAAAAGTATCTAGAGGTGTATACCACAGGTGAGGGCTTATAAGCCCTCTACCCAGAGCGTATCACTTTGGAATACCTCTTCTAGACCTATCTACGCATTTTCATCTATCTAGAATAGCCATTCCAGAGCGATCCATGCATAATGCATTTTGCGTCTTACAAAAGTGCACTACTACTTAGCCTATGTATATTATCTATAAGGATATAAAGTAATACCCACACGATTATTTCTCGCGATTTTTATTTTTCCGAGTCACAAGTAAACCAATAGGCGAGGAAGTGTATCACATATGAAAACCTATTGCTAATATTTTCGGCTACTCTAAGGAATGTTATTCGAATGATGCAAGGTACTTCAAAACCCTAACGGTTATAAAATTCCTTCTCAAAGGCGGGACAAAAATGATAAATATGTTTATATATTTAGCCATATCATTGGGATTAATTACAGTATTGGTAAAATTAGTTAAACAATGGGCTAGAGAAATGGACTTACGAACGTGAGTACGAATAATTCGAAAAATAGCCCGAAACTTTTGCCAATATTGTAAGGGAGATTAACAACAAATTCATAAGAGACCTGCTATATACACTCTTACAAATCATATTGGGCTGGCTAGTAAAACCCTTGGGGGTTTTCATTACAGGAACTGTATTAAACCTGAATCAATAATAATCGTTATTGTTAGTAGGCCTTTATCGTTACAACGTAGTCGATTCGAATTACTGTAGTCGAAGTAACTGGTGTTGCGTTGATATTGTTGATTGAGATGTGTAAGTTATAAGTTTGGCAGACCGCTAGCCAGTTTGCACACTAATTTGTATGGCTAAACGCTTTGGCCTGTGCCCCACATTGAAGTGGGCATCTACTGCACTGCACTTGCAGTGCAGTATATTCAAATCCCACAAACTACAGTCAATTTGAAGTACGTACAATCAACCTTACTGTAAGTAAAGTTGACTTGACTGTACTGCACTTGACTGCTATTCCAACAGGTAACAATATTTAACTAGTCGCAAGTTAACTAAAATGCAATTTGTAATAAATTCGTTAGTTGACGTGATAATTCCCATCGACAAATAGCCGACAGATGGATAAAACGATGAGTCGAGTCTAAAACTAACCTCAAAAATGATAGCGATGGATTTAGAGTCGGCGACTAGGTGTATAAAGTCGTGCCGAAAACTAGCGACATTAAGTTAAAAAGGTTTCTGGTTAGCAAAGATAAAAACAAAGATCTGAAAAACATTTGTGCGCCTACCTTTAAGCCGCGATATACGTGACTATGAGAGGTTGATAAAGTCGCATCATTTGTGTTATTTTAAATCGTTAACCCCACCACCAGGAAAAAGAAAAAGAAATTTCGCGTTAATTAGTTAAAGCTATACGTTTAGAAGGAAAAGAACGAAGGAAGAGGCGAAAAAAAGGTAAAAGAAACAAGGGAACATTACGTCAGCAAAATTGACGACGATGATTACGGCAATACCACCGATCAAAACATGCCGCGATAAAATGGTAATATTGATCTTCGTTAAGGTTAAGGTTAAAAGGGAAGCAGAGATTAAAAGATCGAAAAAGGTTAAAAAGAGAGGTAAAAGTTAGAGTTAAGGGTGAGGTTAAAGTTGAAGGAACAAAAGAGTAAATTGAAAGATTATCGTAAAGTATGGTGGAAATATTGTTTTACTTATTTGTTTTTTTCTTGTTTTATTTTTTTTTAATTTTTTTGTTATTTCATTTCCCTATTTCACTCCACATCAATCTTTAATGTAAATCTTGACTTTTATTTACCTCACTTTCTTTTATATGGTTCCAAGGACTCAACTATACATCAATTGGAGTATAAATGATAGCATAGTGGATTAATATGCATGTTAAGCATGAATTATACTGGGGAAATAGCTACCCGCTGTCATGGGAGGGATATCTGGGAAACAAAGGAGTATCGGTGGTGCCAGCCAGATTTGAAATAACAACAATAAAAATCCACCCTCTACCCCTCAAATATTCTCTCTGAAACCCCACTTTCCATTGTGATCAATACCCTATTAGCATTCCCAGAATTCGGCCTGTTTCTGATATTAGAGTTGTCTTACGGCAGTACCAGTAATGATGGTCTTCCTTTACAAAGGACTATTATTGCTTCCGGTTCCTTAAGGCCCACAGGTTTCTTTTCTCCGGCTGAATCCCTATCCATTCGATTCCTACACTCTAGGGCTACTCCCGTTACTTTAGGAACTTTGGAACCTAAAGATTAATTGCCGAAAACAATAAAGAAATCTCGTCAAGCCCGTAGAGCTAAGATTAAGCAAGAAATCCATGCTATTAGTGCTAATGATCTTGTCGATAAAGAGTAAGAGGCTCGTGCTAAAGCCACCAGTTCTCTCGACCCTACAGAATTAGCAAGTCTTCAGTTAGTTATCGACTTGTACGAAAGACTGTTAGCTAAGCTTGAGGAATGCCTAAAAATACTAAAGAAACCGGAACTATACAAGTCGACAGGTACTATTACATTAGTGAAGAAGAAGGAGAGAAATAAAAAAAAAACCCTTTTAAAACGTTAAAGAAGAGAAATAATTTACAAAACCTAAGTTATAATTACCAAATTTTTTTTTAAAGGTTAACCTATAAAAATATCAATGTCAAACTAATAGCTATGAAGGGATGTGTTCTTAACAATTACTGTTTTAAAATCTTAGAAAGTATTTTTAAGATTGAGATAAATATAGTTTTTATGGAAACATATTATATTTATTTATTTTTGCCTATATACTACAGTTATACAACGACTTTCAGGACTATATATATTCGAATATGTGTTTATAGAATAATTACTTCTTTCATTACTTTAGATCTTTTAGTAATTATCGTGGGTATTAAGAACTCTTGTGAGGCCTTATTAAAGTCAATTGGTATATGCCAATGCACTGGACCAATTCAATATTAAAAACTGTTTGAAAAACTTCTTTTTCTTTGCCCTTTACATTATTTAGCCTTATTTTTTTGTGACAGAGTTTAAAAAAATAAAAGGAGCTTAATCTATTAAGATCATGAGGTTGAAATATTAAGTATTCCCTACAGTTTTAAATATTTATTAAGCTCGAGCTTCAACTTTACATAGTTTGTATACAAAATAAATATAAGAAAGCCGTCCCTTTATTACTACGTAAACTGTAGTCAGACTTCTTAGACGAAAACCAGCTTTAAGAAGAAAAAGAAACATTAAACCCCACCCTTTAAAGAAGATAAAATAACAAGTCACCTATTAACTTTAACTAGCGTATTAGTTAGTTTAAAAAGAACTGCCTTATAGGCTTTTATAAGGGCTATTCGGTATAGACTTATTAGGCATTACACCTAACTTTACGGCCTTTCAATGTTGGTAAATCTAATAGTAAGGAACGAAAAACGGACTTTATTGCAGTTTACAACTGCAAAGTAAAAGGCCTTTTCCATTTATAACATTATAGTTTTATAATGTTATTAATATTAATTATATAGTTAGATATCCAATTCGAGAGGTTTACTATATGAAACCATATATATCACCTTATATTAGGGGATTTTAGCTAATTAAATACCGTATCTTACATGGGTGTACTTTCTTTAAGGTATTTATTTTCAACGTTAAGGGCTCCACATTTTACGTTGATCTGCCAAAACTACCCATTAGAGGCCGTACTATATGCGGGTATTATCGTAATATAGGCCTTACTTTTAACTTTTCATCTTTAAAACTTAACGCTAAGTCCTATGTTTCTTCCTATCTTTTTACGTTATAATATTATATTGCAATTGTTAAAGTCTAGTTTCGAGACTTTATTAGAACTAACTTAAGCTTATATTGATATATTTTGAACTATGAGAAAGGCTTTTTATATTTTGAAAAGTAACGCGAAAACTACCTTGGATTACGAACAAAGGGTATTATCATTTAGCCTATTAGTAAAGAAATAATTATTATATAGATTAAGTTTGAAAAAGGTTGTAGTTCAAGTACTCCGACTTTTCACGACTGGTTTTATTTCCCTATATTTATTACAAACCTTAATAGCTTATGAAACTTTACAACTTAGGTATTGAAGTTATGAATTTATCTTAAGTTAACTTTAAAATTAAAGATAGAGTTGTTACGATAAATAGCGACTATACTATTATTTAAGTCACGTAGCAGTTTTATTATAACCTTATTGCCACAGTTTTCACTACCTTTTTCGATACTTTCTTTTGGAATACCAGGTTTTGTTATACCAGCCTAAAGTTAGTAAAGAAATGATTTTAGTTATCAGATGGCCCGAAAAAAAAACTAGGAATCGGAGTATTTCGATTTTATTTGTATCCTTGGTAAACTTTCTAAAAGTACTTGGTAACAACCAAGTCTCTAATACGGTATCTTATAAAAAGGGGGGTTTATTTAGACCCTTACCAGATATTGAAAAAACAATTACTATCCTAAAAAGAAAACGCCGTGACATAATAGTGATAAATGTTAATTATAACCATGAAGTTTGTAATATAGTTATTACATCCTCGCGAAATATATTGAAAGTCATTTGTTATATACTAAACGAAATGATTAAAGGGATAAATTATACTATGTATTTTTTAAATCCTCGAAGAAGGTAACGAGCTTGTTAATTATTCAGTTATGAAGATTTCTATCAATTACATCTTTACCCTTTTTTTTTCACCGTATACCCCTGAAATGAATTTTCGACTGTTCTAGTAGAGTAATCTTAGAAAAGATAAGGATTTAAATCATTGCCGGAAAGGTTTCATATCATTTGTAGTCCTACCTGTTTTAAATAGCCGTTATTATAGCTAACTTCATAGTTAATAACAGGAGCAGGATTTAGCATACCACGTCCTAAAAGGGTTTTTACTATGGAATGAAGAGGTATAGGGGTTATAAACCCAATGTTGAGTTTACCTTTACTCCTGGCATTACCGTTATCGTTTATATACACTTTTTAAGACAAGTAAAGAGTTAAAATAATAATTTGATAAGAGAGGGAAAAATATTTTTCTATGGCAGTTTTATAATATCACCAAGCCCTAGCATATCTTTAAGGTTTATTTATCAATCCGGTCGGAGAACCCGACGAAGAAGATTGTCAACACTTCTAGCCTAACGGTCTTCGAAAAAAATATCATGGGACTTCGTAAAGTAGTTATAAGGGAAGAACATATTAAATCTATTAAGGTTGGTATCCCTTATAACATTAGAACAGCATTTCCAAACTCTAAACAAAGGGGAAATATTTACTAAGCAGTACAGAAAATAGAAAATAACTCGCCGGAAATTTTGCCGGAAGATACTATTGTTGATAAATACATAGTCTACTTTGTACTTTTAACTAGTAACTAAATATATATATATATATATATATATAAAGGAAGTTTTGGAAGACTTAAATACAAAGCACTGGAAAAAGATACTCTATAGTAAAATACAGAGTTTACTATCCTTTAAAGTCTTTAAGGCTATTAAAGGGGATATTACACGCCATACCCTAACCGCAAAAGGAGTGATCAAGGTCAACACTGATTCTAAAGGTTAAACCAAAAAGTACAAGGTTAAGATTGTAATTCGAGGGTTTAAGTAAAGGTATAGTATTGACTATACTAAAACTTTTCCTGTTACAACAAAGTTTTGTATGTGGAGAATCCTTATTACACTTGATATTTTCTACGGATGTGATATCGACCAAATCAACATCGACTCGGTTTTTCTGAACAAGGAACTTAAGAAAATAGTGTTAATAGAGATTCCAGATACTATCAAAGGCTTCTTTTTGGAGTATTTAGATAGATATATTTTGGGTTTTGATGCTATAGTTTACTAGGTATTTTGATTACTTGTTTTATTTAAAAGTCCTAAGTATATTTTAACATAATGATTAAAGAGGTTAAAGGAAGTATTTAACACGTCTGAGATTAAAAGACTGAGTTGTAACAAATCTATACATATTAATTATTACTATAGACTTATTATATATACGTACGTTAATAATTTTCTGATAATAGACCCTAAGTTCAACGCTATTAAAACCTTTAAAATAGATATTGGGAAGCAATTTTAGTAGAAAAACATGAGATAGGTAGAGTAATTCCCAAGGATACGTATCTTAAAAAACAGGAACACACGTACGATTATCTTGATACAAGATACGTATATCGAAAGGGTATTGAGTTTAAGGGTAGAAGAACCAAGCAAACGTTCAGCCTACATCTCTATTGTAATCAAATCACTCGTCCATGCTATATTACATAAAAATTAAGCTAATATTTCACAAATTAATAAGTATCAGTTAGATGTGTGGGCTCTTGTATAAATAATCTGTTAAATTAGGCTGGATATCACCTTCACTATATTAGTACCTTTACGTTTTTGCCATAATATTTTATATAAAAATATTATACTTTTGACTTACGCCTTTAGATACTTTAAACAGTATAAAAACCATATATTCATCTTCGATCTTATATTAAATTTCCTGGCATCTGTGCACGAACCACCTTGTTAAGGAGGGTAGGAGGCCTACACTATAAACCCTAACAGTGCTAACTTTCAAGAAAATTTTCAGGTTTAGCTGCTTTCAATACCATCACTTCACATGTATCTTATTCTACCGCAATATTATTAATCGGCTTTATCACCACTTGAATCTTTTCCAGCGACCCCTTTTTAGCTATAAATATTGTTATCGGCCCGGCGCACCGCCCGCATAGCGGTGTATCTAAAGAATAGCACTTACAACCAGCGGTTTCATCCCTCGTTATTTGTGCTAACGTTGATTTTTAAACTTAAATTTGCATACTGTAAGTTTGATTCCTTTTGGGTTTTAAGGTTTATAAAAGACATTTATTATAAGCGCTTGTACTTGATGGCTTTATTTATTTATTTATTTATGTCTTTATTTATCTCTTAGCCGTTGTTATCCACACCGACGCCCCACTCGTTTAGTGGGGCCTTTAAACTTGGACTTGCAACAGGTTCTTTACTCTTTTTGGACCACCGTCAAATCGTCGATACGACTAGGCGTCGAGCGGAGACTGAGGTGGCTGTATAGCATGGCCCAGCTAAGGCTATAGTTTTCATACCCTTACGGGTCTCTAAACTGTAAGGTACCTTAACACCTTGATTGGAAGGCTAGCTTAAGGTTCGATTTCTGAAAGGTTTTCATTTTTTTTTATGTCTTTTCGTTTTTTTAAACAAAGTGTCATGACCCAGACAGCGGTTGGGTCAGGAATGAAGGATCATAGCGATCCAAGATGATCCAGAGAACGGAGGATCATAGCGATCCAGTATGATMCAACCYAGGACAGTACTRAAGACGGTATGAAGGATAAAGGATATAAGGACACGTTCAGCACCACATAGATAGTATTTCCTTCATAGCTCTTCAGTTGTCAATCTAAGTATTCAGTCTCAGTATATTCTGAATAGCCTCACGGCTTTTGATCATTACTTGCACGGTTGCGATATTGTTCACTCAGCACCTCTGCTACCTTCTTGATAACATAAACCCTCTGACACCTTCTATATACTCACGGGTATTTAGTGTGATCATTACAAAAAGGTTGTGACGTCAGATTTTTCTGTGTAAGTATATTCGGTTAAAATCCCTTTCCGAAACACCTAGTGGTGGCTTCCCTCTTTTACATGAAATGTGGAAAAACTTATACAAATATGGTTTATATTTGTAGCCATGATGAGTTTGTACCATGTAATAAGGACTTATATAGTTGATTATAAAACCTCAACGGCATTTAATATATATTTACAATACATTACTCGAAAATTAGCTACAGGTGTATAGAATTAGTTTTCCAACCTTATGTATTTGTTTAGTTGGGGATGCTTTCAATAGTTCATTCAACGGATTGCACGGTACAGTTTGGAAGCAACAGTATTTTTCGAATAGGGCGGTTGTTGTGGGTAGAAATACTTGAGTTGCGCACCTTTCCGCCAGTATATGTATGTATTTCACATTGGAAAGGGTAACACTATACTAGCTATATAGTGGGCATTACCCAGCGATAGTAAATCATAAAAAAACATGTATTATAAATATATGGTAAAATAATATTAGTAAATCCACATTATAACGTTATAAACTTTAGCTAAGATTACTATAAATAAATACGAAGAATTTGAATTGATGGTTAGTGCGATTCCGACTAAAAGAAGGATAAGGCCACTTGAAAATTTACTTATAAATAAATAATTCATATCGTTAACAGTATAGTTAACTGTGTATTTAAAGGGGGATACAGAGTGTGCCTCTTTTTTATAGATGCTGGAAATGTGGAAGTAATAAGAGTTACTTATAACACTATATAAATAAGAAACTTGTTCAAAAATCTACGTATTCCTATTATCATTATGATATAATATGATAATGAGGAAGTTTTTCAGTTGTTTAAGAACATTAAGTATCACCAGTGCATATAATATACACCACTTAAAAACCATTTGATAAGGGATGAAGTGAAACGTGGTACTATACAAATTAAGTAGGTTCCTACTAATGAATAACTAACTGATGGTTTGATAAATTTATTACTAAGGGGATGAATTGATAAAGCTATTACTAACGGCAAAATACGAAGTGATGATGTAACCTTTTAAATTATTTAACATAAGTTTAAATTAAATTAATGGTTTATAAATATTTATGCTTTAAGTTACAATATTATATTACTGGTATAAAATGGTGGGGTTGTTGTAGTTTAAACTGGAGATATTGACAAATGAGATATTGAAAAGGTTATCTATTTTAATCGGACTATATATATCTTTTTGCTTTTTTCATCTACAGATTTTTTATTTTCTCCTCATTACACTTCTTTTAATTTACCCTTTACCTTTTGTTTTTCTTACTTTTCTTTGTGGATTTTTTAAGTGGACATTATATTTTAAGGGGTTGTGTTGAAATATACAATAGGTACAGTTACATACTACATGACACAATAGTAGGGCTGATAGAGCCAGTCAATACTTGGTACAGACTTCAAGTACTGAATCCCTCAACAATAAAGGATAAGGAATTAACTGGAGTTTTAGATATCTTCATCAGCACTAGTGTTTTACTAGTGCGAGTACTAGTATTAACTAGTATAGAGGATCAGCACAAATATGATACCTGCGCTAGTATTTACTAGTACTGAGGAACTAGTATTTACTACTATACACTAGTATTAACTAGTACAGGAGTCTCGATCTTGATCGAGATTCTTATGGGAATATGTTTGATCATATATCAAGTTCTCCATGTAGATTTTAGAATATTTGAATCTACAAGCCTACACAAATAGTCTCGCGTGAGCCGTTTCTTACAACCAACGCTTTGGAAATATCATTTTTAGCCCGTAAAAAACGTAACGTTTCCATGGCTTTCGTTATAACATTTGATTTTTATACCGTAGTTAACGATGGTATAAAGTTATTGTAGATCCTTGGGTAAGTATCAAAAAAAAAAAAAAAAAAGCGTAGAGATTAGCCTACTCGGGTCAGAAATGTTATTGACGGCGCTAACCGCTATTTGTATAATGAATTACTTAAAACTGGTACCATTTAGCTTTTTAAACAATAATATATACGCCCCTTTAAGCGGTTTATAATATCTTTTACATTTTTTAATACCTTATAGTGCTTTTACTGGTATCTGTTTATATTCATTACCGGCGATCCTAACTTTGATACGCCAATTAATGAAATCGAAGGCTGTATCGACATCGTGAATAATATAGTTTGAAGGCCCTAAATCGAAGTTTAACTAGAAGTTCACTAAAGAATATTAGTAATATATAAAGGAAATGTTTCGTATAAACTTCGCAGCCTAAAATAATATTACTATGTCGATAGCGTATAATACTAGCTGGTCGTTAAGGTACATCATATCTATAATTACCTTGTAGTTAAAGTTTATATTATGTTAAAGACGTAATTTAAACCGTTGTAGAACTTGTAAGTGTAGTTGACACCTATAGCAAAACTTTTCGATAGTTTCGAGCGTTTTCTTCCCTATGTTTGTATGGCTTGTAGCGTAAAGCAACCGTAAAAGGCGTTTTGTAGCTGGGTGTTTGAATCGGCGGTGTAATATCCGCAATTCCGGTTATGTCAGGTAAATTACTTTAATTGTACGTGCTTTAAAGAATAACCATAAATGTTCGAACTTAAGCCAGAATAGTACGGATACATTATTCAAAGCGCGAATAAGTTGGTTAATCGTATTCCGAACCTCTATTTCGAGTTCATTTGTATTAATCAAAGCGAGTAAGAATAGAATTTTAAAGTTTATTACGTAAACTTCAACCGATCCAAACTGCTCATTCATAACGACTATGCTAAGCGACGATGCTTTGTCTTTATTAAACAGAACTTTCGATGTTCTTTTATACAATCGAGCTGGAATTTCAGGAATTTCGCCGAGAACGCGTCGAATTTTCATTTTCTGACCGTTAAAATTTCGGCCGCGCTGGTATTGGGTATAATACCCTAAAATTGGTTGCCGTACCAGTTCAAAAACGTAAACTGCGACGTTATATAGGCATTTAACACGCCGTTTTTGCAGTTTAGGCCTATATTATATAAGAAAGAGGTATTCTATAGGCCTGTGAAAATACGTTAGGTAGTTTCGTTATTAAAAGCTGTTAAATAAGTATTATTACCTTCAGAGATTTATTTTTTGGAGGTGTATTCGTAAAAGTAGACGTTAAGCTTATATTTTACGTTTTTGTATTCAGCTACGTATATTGTAAAATTGGCTTTGATCTGGTTCTTTAGGTACGTAATTGGCCTAAAACTGTTGTTTAATACGAATTTACTCGTGTATTAGGTGTTTAGTAAACTTTTAACAAATTTTGCTGATATAGTGTAACGTTTTTGGAAATCTGTAAAACTTCGTGTACTTTTTCGCGGGTATTGCTATAGGCGTAATAGGCTTCGCTCTTAGCTATAATATCGCCTTAGATAATAGATATTTTCCCCTTTATTCCGAGGATTCCTTCCCAATACTTCTATTTTTGGTAACCGTATTTGAGGCGTTTACTTTACTTTAGGTATACTTTAAACCTTCGATACAAAATGTGATGAATAGTTTTAGAGAGGTCTATTTTAATAATTTGGCCTTTTCTTTTAACTCTATCAGCTACAAATACCGATTCGAAACTCGCTTATCGATGTATAAATATTGCAAGTAATGTTTTAAAGCTTATATAAAAAGCCTTCGGTTTATTTTATGATTTAAATAGTATAAAATCGAAATGTAAGTTTTCGCGGCACGCTTTTATTATTATTTAAATGAATAATTCATTACCCTCCTATATCAATACAAGGGTTCTTTGAAACTTTTGGAATTTCGTTAACAATGTAATAGAAACTTTTTGTAGGTTTTTATTAACGGTTTTGTACTAATTCTCAACGGATTACTATGTGATACTAGTTTAATCTCTATCGTAAAATTTATAATTAATTTCTATATAGAAGTGGGATTTAAGGCGGTTATAGTACTCCGAAAATGTATTTATCTACTTAAAGTTACATATATACTACTTTTGAGCCTACCCCAATAATATGAAGGGTAAGATAACATAGAACTATAACGGCTTAATATTTAGACTTTTATACGTATTTAATATTATACGTATTTTGTTGTCGAATACGTCGTATAACTCGCCGTTATAGTTTTCGTCCTTATCATAAAGCCTAGCGAAGTTGGTAAGTTTTATTAGATATTTCCTATTAATGGAGAAACGGTGTGGTGAAAGGTTACGGTAAGAGTTACGGTTAGCGAACATTAGTCTGTAGGGTATGTATTGGCGTTTTACGGTATTTATATTGTCTTGGAGCAAACTGTTCTCTTTATTTGGACCGCTTTTATCGTAGATAATCTGATTATTAACGGTATTTTAAACGTGGTTTTATCTTTTTTTTTTGTTTAAAACTTCGTTTCAGGAAGGGTTTGCATTTAACCCGCGTCGTAGATAATCTCTACGGTATTTTCTCCTCTTCCGTCGATTCCTTTAGTTCCGTTTCCACTTCGCTGCGTACTTTTAGCTTTCTTAAACGCCTCTGATTTTCATTTATTGAGGTTTTTCTCGTTTCCGATCCGTAACTTTAAAAAGGTGATCTTAGCATTTTTTTAGCCAGTGTCCCTCTATAAACTTCCTAACCATTACTTTATCGTCTGTTTACTTTGGTATTTGAGTAAACCGAGATATTAATAACAGTGCCTCTGTAATACAGTTGTTGTTACCATTGGTTGTATCAATATATTTACTCCGTAATTTTTTTTAATTTTTTTGAAATACCCTGAAAATTATACTATCAACCACACACCCTATTTCCGGCGTACAGTTTTCAAAATTCTTCCTGAAATCGTTTAATAACTCGAGTCCTTTAATATCGCCGTTATAGTAGTTAAAATCTATGTGGACAATGTATGTATTTTCCTTAAAAGTGTTACAAGCTAGTGCCTGGCTAGTATTACCAGGGATCTAACCTTGGTAGTTATATATGCTCCTGCGATGCTTCAGAGTAGGGAGAGAGCCGCTTAAAGACACGTCACATGACTGGGGAGAGGGCTGTACTATCTTAGCTCCATAGACACTCCCTAGCAAGAACTTTTTCTCCTTTTTTTCATCGAGGTTTATAGACAGGGTCCGATTACTTTAAGCGATAACTCCAGCCTTAGCCCTTTTACATATAAAATTCAATCCTCTTTACGACGGTGTTTTAGCTGTTTTTTTTTTTTTTAGCGGTTATAGCCTAAGGTTATATCCTTATCCCCCAACTTACCGAAATTGGACCTTTAAGATTTAGAGAAATTCCTTAAAGCGCGCGTTAAGGGGTAGCTTTAAAGCGTTTTAACGGTTTAACACGATTACTTTACAACTTAATACAAATATTTTACCGACGCTTTGCGTGTAAAACTTATCGAATAAACTTAAGCCGTTAGGAAGTACGTTTTGTATTTAAAATAAAGAAATACTAATATATTAAACGCTTTAACGAATATAATCCGATAATTCAAAATTATCGGTACGCTTGCGGCTTCGAATCAACTTTCCCTTTAAAAGATTTCCTTTACATATGTTACCAACGACGTCGTTATTATATATCTTTTCATTAAGGACCGCGTTAATTCCCTAAATAACGACAACTTTTTTTCATTCTGATTACGACGTTAATACCCTTCTTAATAAATATTACCGATTTAAATGTAAACTTTTTAATTAGTTGATTATTTTTTTGGTTTGAAGTTATGGTTTTTAGTATAGAAAGTGATAATAATATATAAATTACGTTAAAATTAAAAGTCTAGTTATATAAAAATAAATTAATTTTACGTTATCTCTTAATAATTAAAATATTTTGTAAAAACCATTGTAAAAAGTTATTACGTTTACGAAAGCAACGACTATATTAACGACTCCAACACCTTTTTAGTTATACTTCGTGTTTAATATTACGACCTTAATACAGCTAAAATAATTATTGCTAGGTTTACAAATATAAAAAAGAAAATTTGTAAATGATTATACGTTTTTTAATTTTTTTTCAAAAAACTCTATTCGCAAAAGCCAGCGATATAACTTGGAAATCCGCCACCAAACTCCTTGTTTTAAATGAAACAATTAATAATATACTTACTAATACTTTACTTCCCCTACATATACCAGCAGATTATAATAAATAAACTATTCGTATTTAAATTATCGACGGGCGCTTTTATAATTTACGTATTCGCTACAATGATATTGGTATTATAATTACCGAAAGCCCCTTTCGTGGTAGGAATAATGGAGGTAATACACCTGTTCGAAATAATTATGACGATGTTATTATAATTGGCGTAAACGCTTTTCGAGCCGCTGTTAAATGGCGCGACGCTTAGGTCAACTACGGGAAACTTTCCCGCCGTAAAAACCTTGGGTTATATTTACGCTACGAAAGGAACGGTTACCAAATCCGTACCTATTTATAAACCCCGGTGTAACGCCTAAGCAGTTTTAACGACAAAGCTATTATAAAAATACATTTTATTTCGGCTAAAGACTTTATTAACCTCGAGAAAAAAAAGCGTAACTTTTATCTATAATCGCGTATAAAATTTAATAAAACTTTAGTTTGATTTAACTAATCCGCTCTAGTTTTCAAATAACTTTTCGTTTATAATAAATGTACTTCATGGTTTTATTTGTTTCATTTACGTTGTCATAAATATGGGTTATAAATATTATAACCTCGCGAGTAAATATCTTATTAATCGTTTAAAATTACCGATTTTTCTTTTTCGTTTACTATAATTCAGCGAAACTATAATTTATACACCCGGTTTTCTCTAACGATTCATTTCCTTTGTAATCTTTTTAAACGTTGATTTCAATGAATACCATTATCTAATATAATTTTACGTCGTCCCTTTTTACTAATATAACGTTACAAAATATATATTACTTTTAAAACGAACCAGTAATTATCGCGTTTAAAAGCGAAAGTTTACGCCCATTTGAAAAGGCCGCAAGGTGTCAACGCCATTATATTTTACGTTATTTTACTATAAACACGTAAAACCGAACCGTTACTACATAATTTGCCGCTGTTTCCTTCGAAAATATTAATAAAATACTCGCTTTGAAACCATTTTTTTCCGTTTACGACGAACTTTTTACTAATTTTAAGGAATTCACACCTTTATTCGATAAAACCTTCGGCAACAAGTTACCCCTTTACTGTTTTAAAACGAGTTACGAAATCCCCCTTTGTATCGATAATCAAAGTTATCCTTTAAAAATATTGTAAATCCTTTTATACGGCATATTAAGTAAATAAATTTTCGTATTACGTAAAACTTTAACCGAATTACTTAATTAAGGTTATGTTTAAATAAATTTTCTTTAAACAGGTGTTTTGACACTTTTTGTTAAAAAAACTGAAAAAGGTTACGATTTTATATCGATTATCGCCAACTTCATACTATTACGAAAGTAAATTATTACCCGCTTTCTATCATAAAAAAGACGTTCGTAAATATTTCGTAAGTTAAGTAATTTACTAAATGATATATTGAAATCATTCTTTATCAATTCCGTATTAACAAGGGAAATAAATAAAAAAAACTGTATTTTGTATACGTTTCGGATTTTTTAAGTAGTTTACTACTTCTTTCTATTTTTTTTAACGCATTTACTACCTTTCAAAGGTATGTTAATAATTCGGTACGCCTTTTTTTTTAAAAAAAAATATTTCTTTTACCTCAATAACTTCTTCGTTTATTTTCATGATACTTTGAACGATTATATAACGAAAATTAAATAAATCCTTAACGTATTAAACGTCGCGAGATTTAATTTGAATATCTTTAAATACGAGTTCGGTATTTAAAAAAAAGTATTTAGAATTAGTTATCAAAGTTAACGTCGGTGTTCGTATAAATCCAGAAAAGCTACGTGTTATCCGGGAATAAGCGGCTTTTACGACGGTTTTAAAAATACGAGGCTTTTTAGGGTTCGTAAATTTTTATTAATATTTTATCCATAATTATTCGACAATTATCGAATTATCATTACGACTAACACGTAAAGGTACTTTATTTACTTAAAGGTTTAAAGAAAAGATTTTTTTTCAACGGCTTAAACTTCATTTTCTTTTTAAACCCGTATTCGCTTAATAGGATTCTAACCGCGATACCTTTTTCGAAGTCTATTATTTTGGATAGGCCCTAAGAAGTTGCCTTTTTCAATATAACAACTACGGTAACCTACGCATAATAACATATTACTCCCGTCGTCAATCTCCCACCGAATACAATTACGAAATCTACGATAAGGAGTTATTAGAGATTATAAATTATTTAAAAACATAGAACGCGGAGCTCCAAAGCACAGCGCGCCTCTTCATTATCCTACTGGACTATAAAAACTTGTAATACTTTATAACAATACGGTGGCTTTTTGAACGATAAATTCGCTTACTTGAACGAATTTCTTAATTTCATTTTCAATTAGTATATAATGAAGTAATAAATTACGTGCGATCTGACGTATTATCATGAAGAAATTATGATGTTTTTAAGGGCCTTTCGAACTTACGTTATTTAAGCCGAAAACTTTAGTTATTACGTTTCAAATGGTTTATTATAGAGCCATTTTCGCGTACGTACGTTTTCTGGTTAACTGTCGTCGGCGAATTCATTTTAAAAGACTATAAAAATTTTACTAACATCGACCTTAAAAATTATTAAAATACTATTATTATATACGATACTATTTACTCCTGTTTAATACATACAATACGTATAAGCAACAGATACTTTTTAACGGATATTAGTATTGACGACGACCATACGTTAAAAGTTTCAATTTCGAAATATTTGGTAAACGATAATATAGTTTTAAGGTTTCGCGATCGTATTGAGGTACCTATTTACGAACCGCTTATTACCGCGTTAATTTAAGGTACCTACGATTCGTTTCTTACCAGTTACCTAGGCTGCGATGTCACTATCGCTATTTTTTAAAACGTATTTATAGTTAGGCTTTTATTATACGGTTCGTCGCCTTTACCGTAACTACGACGTTTATAATCATATAACTTATTAAAAACACCGTCGAGAAAGGCCCTTTAAAACCCTTTCGGTTTTTGAACGACTTTAAAACGAGATTTTCGTAGATTTTATAATTAATTTACCCCAAGAATACGAAGATAACCTACCTTACCTTATAGTAATTACGGAATGTTTCAATATAATCGTTACCCTCAAAGTTATAACTATTATAAACATTAAGGCTTATACGAAGCGGTTTTCAAATTGTTATAAGCAATTTTATAGATTTTTGCGTACTTTTATTAACGAAATTGATTCGAATTGGACTAATAGGTTTTAAAACCGATTTTACGACATAATCAGGATAAAATAACGCTTAAACACCGCCTTTCACCCCGAAACTAACGGTGTAACCGAATGCGTAAATTAAAAAGTGTTTACGTATTTACGTTTATTCGTCGTTTATATATAACTCGGTTAAAGAAATTTATTACCCGGTTGTTAATTAGCATTAAATAATGAAAATGAGAAGATGATCGGTATTAACCCGTTTTTTATAACTTATAATTGTTACGTTAGTTTTTTTTAACCGGTATAATGTTTTTTTCATTTCGATGACGATATTACGTATAAAGGTTAAAGACTTTGTTTAACGAATCCGTAAAGTTACTAAATTCGTATAAATTGTAATGATGGCTATACAATAATTTATAAAAGAATCGTTAATAAGCGAAGTTTTTCTTCAAAATATTTTTGAGTTGGCGATGATGTTTAACTTTTTTTTTTTAAAAAAAAAGACTATAAGCTAAACAAATTCTCTAACAAGTTAAGCTAATTTTACGATAAATATTAGGTAAAGCGTATAATTGACTTTTACGTTATCAAAATTGATATATTAAGCGAAAAGTATTCTTAATTTTATATAAATTAAATTACCATAGCTGTTTCGAATGTGCTTTTAAGTTAATAAACTTGAAACTTTTAGTCGTGAATCATAATTGTTAAAGACGACAATAGTAGATCGAAACCGGAATATTAAGTCGAAAACATATTACGGATTCGTAATAAACCTTAAGTCGGATGTACCCGATTTTGTGATTAATCGAAACGATAAGTTTTAATTAAATAGATAAGCTATATATACCTAACATAAAAGCCATTTTTAAACCTTTTCAATACCATACCACTGGATACCTTTAAATCGCATTATAAACAAGTTAAATATAATAATAAGCCTTTATTCCTAACCCATAAACCGGTATAATTTTACACTTTACTTTATCAAATGGAGCGGCGTATAAGTTGTTAATGAGCGAATATTAAATAAATATATTAATATTGACAAAGACGAAAAACGAACTATTATAATCGGGCCTTTACTTAAATATGTCTTCGAAATCCTGGTCCGAATCCTTATCCAATTTTTTTAACCTATTTCAATAAGTTGACTCAGTTTAGTATTTATACGACCTAGTTTAATATTAATACGCTCTGAAACCTTAACAAGATTTTATATTACTTTTAATAACTCTCCCTAACTACTCGCTAACCGCGCTCTTTACGTTTTTACCTTGTTATAAAAAACCTACCTAAGTATTAGGTTTTTCGTTTATTAATTATACAGCTTATAGGCTCTTAAACCATATGGGAATAGCGGAAATAACCCCTCCCCTCGCTTCGGGTATTAACTTTACGTTACGTAATATGATGGAGTTTTATAGCCTTTTTAGTAGCGATTACCTAAATTTGCATGTTTTTTAGCCGCTTATTAGTATTTAGGGAGTGATTTATGGTACGTAGACTTACTTCGGATTTAAAAGTCGAATATTAAATACGTTTTCGACAACTTTTTAATAACTTTATTTATATCCGGGTTTAAATTTAGCAGCGTATACGTATAACCAAAATTACGACCCGTAACCCTAATAAAATAACAACGATATCGGGCCCTAATGTTTAATTACTCGTTGGTAGCTTCCTTATAACTATTAAAACCACTTACCTCTAGTCTTTTGGTAAAACTTTATAGGATTATAAGTTATTTTATAAACGTATTTCAAATATGATTGTTTTCGAATCCCGGGAAGGTATATATCGAGTCTTTAAGGTAAGGACCTTTATACTCGTTAATAAGTATTGAATAATTTTAAAACATATAACATATATTTTAATAACTGCATTTGTTTCGGTGATTAGTTAAGGATTTATCGTAACGTTACTAATAAAGGAAATATTAAGATTACAAAATGAATAAGTGTTATATTAGTAATTATCATGACTCATGTTTTATAAAAACGTTAAAGGTAAAAAAAAATGAAGTTTTATCTTTTGTATTTGGGATTTTAGGGATTATTTATGGGAAGAGAAGGGTGTTAAAGCTTTTTCCATATAACGTTGGCTTAATGCCTTTTATATGGAACCGTGTTATTTTGAAAGTCGTGCGTACCTTCCTTATACTTATGGCGCCTTGCATCACAATAAATAAAAAAAAAACGAGAAAAGAAACGATATGAGTATCTTTAGGGGTAATGTTATAGGCTATTGTCTAGCTAGTATTACCAGGGATCCAACCATGGTAGTTCTACATGCTCCTGCGATGCTTCAAAGCAGGGAGAGAGCCGCTTAAAAACACGTCACATAACTGGGGAAAGGGCTATACCATCTTAGCTCCATAGCCGCTCTCTAGCAAGTACTTCTTCTCCTTCTTCTTCATCAAGGTTTATAGACAGAATCCGACTACCTTGAGCGACAGCTCCGGCCTCAGCCCCTTTACAAAAAGTTTCTAAATCCTTTACGAGTGTTTCGATTTTATTATCCTTTAGTTTAAGGTACAAATACATTTATATGCTACTGCGAAATAACTTGTTATTTGTAAAAAGGCATTCTATATATTCGTTGGTTTTTTCAAGATCTTTTATTATTAAAGTTATAATTGTGGGAGTATAAAGTATATTAAAGCGGTTTGGAGGGAGGTTTTTACATGTACCTGGAATATTAAAGCAATGTAAATATCGATTCTACATAGTTAATGGAATTCGGGTACGTTCGAAATACAGTGATTGAGGTAAATTGGGTTAAATAATATAAAATTAAAAGCATACAAATACGTAAATACAAAGCAAATAATATGTAGTAAATCGGTTAAAGTAAGGCGTTTAATGATTATTAGTACAAGTGAAATCTAAATAAAGTATATATAAGGCGTAACTATAGATTAGTTAGGTATTTTTTTAATGTTCTATAAATGTTTTATCAGCCAAGCGGTTAGGAAAACACAAACTTCGTAAGTAATAAACTCATAATAATAGTATAAGGCGAAAAAAAGGAGGCAGATATTATAGATAGGAAAGGGAAGAGGGGGAAATGTAGATATGGAAAAGTGTATATATGTAATTTAGTATATGAAATTCGGTCTGTATTTGGTAAGCGGTTCAAATATCATATTATAGCCGTTTTTGTCATTTACGAGCGATTTGGGTATTATATTATAACCGGTTTTGGGTTTCGTAAACGGTGTAAATATTAAGTTTTAACCGCGTTTAGGTTTCGTAAGAGGCTTAAATACTACTTTCAGGTCAGACGGGTCCTAATGAAGGGTTTTATAACTTAGTGGTTTTAGTTTGCGTGGCCTAATATATGATGTGACTCTTTTTAAAAAGTACCCAGATACGTTTAAACCGTCAAAACGAGTTAACGAATAATATAATAAGTCTTTTAATAGGAAAAACGCTAACTAGTTAATAATATCATATTGAAGTGTTTTTTAGGTTATTTCGAACTTTACAATTTTACTACTCTTAGGGTTTCAAAAGCACCCCCGTATAATTATCCACCCCCGTATAGTTTTTCTAAGGCGTAATATTAAAATATAAATAGTTCGGACCGCTATAAGTTTTTAACTTCGGGTTATCTTTTTTTTTTAATATGTTGTTTAAAGAGGACTTAGTTGGCTACAAATCAGTATCGGTAAGTTTTCTTCTCATTTACCTAAACGTAAAAAAAATTAAAAGAATAATCCTAAAAATTAGTATTGTAACAGTAAAGATATCTAAGGTAAAAGAAGCATACAGAGAATGTACGCCATAGGTAAGAGGTTATAACCCTCTCATCCGGTCAGTAGAATTCTGTCATATACTATATTAATCTACCTTCTGGGCAGTGGCACTCTATTGTATACTTTGCGAATGTTACTTCCAGCTAGTGTCACGCTATCATAGACTCTGCAGGAATGTATTTTTCAGAGTGGTAGGTTACCTTGCACTCATGCAAAAGTACATTCCGCAGAGTAGCTACTTACTAACTATAGGGATATATGGTAATATCTACAGCTACAAAGATTATCTACCACTCTCATCGAATAAAAACCCTTTCGGAAATATACTTGGAAATAAAAATATAAATAAACCCACTTCCCGAATATAATTAATAACCAGTTCAGTTATAACAAAAGCGGTCAGGACGAGGAAAACGGCCCGCCCAAAAATATGATAAACGGCGTAAAACAATAATACAACCCTTATAGAACAATATCCATTAACCATGACCTTTATCGTAACCTCTTATCACAGATTTTCAATTGATGAAAACGACCCAATAAAGTTTACCAACTTCGATATATTATAAGATAAGGAGAATAATTATGATGGCGAGCCGTATGACGTTCTCGATAATAAGATACGTGTAATACTAAAGACATATAAAAGACTAAATATTGAACTTTTATAGTTCCATATTATCCTACCCGGTATATTATTTGAGAAGGGAAAAAGTGGTATATGTCTCAATTTACGTAGATGAAAATATTTATAAAGTATTATAACCCTTCAAAAATACAATTCGATATAAAATAAAACACGAACTTCACGATGAAAACTAAACTTATATTACCTAGAAATTCGTAAGGAATTGGTGCAAAAACGTTCATCAAACCGTATAGGAAATGCTTACCGCATTATTAAAGAAGTTCCGAAAATACCAAGTGGCTCCTAAACTAAAATATAAAGAAGATATATTATTATTCCAAAAAATTACAAAAATATACCGAAAGAAACTAAACTTTAACCTTACCTTATCCAAATCGGGAAAAACTTAAAATATTTTATAAAGGTTTTATAACTTCGCAAATAACATTGATATGTCAATAAGTAAGCCTCGGATTAACATTTGTAACCGAAAAGACTGAAATTTAGAGTCAAATTACCAAAGTAAACCTCGCCGAAATGATCCACCACGCCTTGGACGGATAATTTAAAGTATATCAGAAATAACATAAACGCCCTTAATAAGGCTATCGAAACGAAAAACACTGAGGAAAAAGCCCTGGAAACTGAGGACAAAATAACAATTGACTAAAAAGACCCTATAACTAAATACAAAACTTACCACGTATATAACAATACATAAAAAAAGCATACGAAGCTTTATGGGGTTTTAAAAACATATATTATATAAAGTAAGATCGGCTATTACTCGACCCATTACTATACATATAGATAAATCCGAATTAAACGCTAATTTTAAGCTAGTTATCTACCTAAATACTAAATAAAAGTCAGTTTTATAATATGCATAACCGAGTACAAAAGCTTAAAGAATAAATTCAACACTTACACATATAAATATACCTATAAAAAGAAAAACTCCGAAAAGAATAGGATATACTTAATAGCTCAGAATAAGGAAACCGACTTGCGAATATTTACAAACCTATAGGATACTTTATTTATATACATCGCAGGCCTAAATTATGAAAACAAAATTCCAAACGCTCATATAACATCATAATTCGCGTTCTTGAACAGGTATGACAACTAATTCTAGAGTATTATGCTCAATACCGGCGTAATTGAAATATCGACCGCCGGAAAGCGACAATTCAACGCATTCGCAGCTAAATTTCCAAAATTTAAACTCGACCGAATAGGAGAATACTGGAAAATCCTATTCGGTAAAATAAAGCATTATCACTTAATACTATCGTTATAAATACGCCATTCGTATCCGTCAAGTTATACGTAATATGTATTAAAACGACGTTTTTGCTATTACGAGTTAATATAAATAAGCTCGAAAATAAAATTTAAAATATGACCAATGTTAGAACAGTATTGCAATGGTATTGCATACATGTAATGATCACACTAAATACCCGTGAGTATATGGAAGGTGTCAGAGGGTTTATGTTATCAAGAAGGTAACAGAGGTGCTGAGTAAACAATATCGCAACCGTGCAAGTAATGATCAAAAGCCGTGAGGCTATTCAGAATATACTGAGACTGAATACTTAGATTGACAACTGAAGGGATATGAAGGAAATGCTATCTATGTGGTGCTGACCGTGTCCTTATATCCTTAATCCTTCATACGCCTTCAGTGCTGGATCATGTTGGATCGAAACATGATCCCAATGATTNCAGTGCTGGATCATGTTGGATCGAAACATGATCCCAATGATTCTGGATCTGTTGGATCGAAACATGATCTCAATGATCCTTAGTGCGTAACCCTAGCCCCAAGGTTGCTGACATAAGAGATATCCCCACCTGATGTGTTGGACATTAGGTTCTTAGTGGCTTAGCCCCATACTGGCCTGTTTTCTGACCCTCCGATGTTCTTGGGTCATAAAAATACAGTGCAGTAGGTCAACTTTACTTGCAAGTAAAATTGAACATACTACAAGTGTATTGCTTTGTGCGGACTTACCGCATTGAGTGTAAGTCGAGTGCAGTACGCTGCACTTCACTCTAGGGCACGAGCCAAGCAATTGGCCATACAAATTACAGTGTAGACCGGCTAGCGGTCTGCCAAACCTAGAATAAAACATCCACCATCTGACTACTTCAATACTATTGTTATTTCGACCAATCGAATCAACAACATTGCAACGTCTAAGGCCTACCAACACTGATCAGTGCTTATTAGGTTAAGTATAGATTAGCTAAATAAAAGAAGAAAGCTACTTTCTGGTTACACTTTATATTTTTTAGGTAAGGTAGAGGAAAGGTTTTTGCGAAGGGCTCCTATGCGTTGTGAAGTTGTTCGCGGTAGCAAGTAAGGAAGATTTATAGGCTGTGTAGTTGTTTGCGGCAGTCTATAAGTAAGCGACGGTATCGCTACTCGAAAACACTAAGAAATCTTTATTGATCTTTTTTAAAGGCGTTGAGATTGACCGCTAAAAGTCTTAAAGATTACTAAGCCGGCAAGTTGGCAAACAGCTAAATCATTTGCTACTACAGGTACTACTACTGCAAATCGCAAGAAAAACGACCAAATCCTCACACCAAATAACCTACACCAATAACGACCTTCGACTGTATCACCTATACCAAATCTATGCCTATAATTTACTCTTTTTCACTCCTTCCACCTTAGTTTAATCGTTAAGATCGCTATTCGGAGCGAAAACATGAGGAATCACCAATTCGCGCTGAGAAAGCCACGTTGCGCGACTCTACATTAAAACGATAAATCTCTACGCCCCCAGATTATCAAGTCCACCACCACCAAGCCTTACACCAGCCAGATTATTACGATGGCCTTAAAACGTACTGAAATCGATGCCGTAACTAATCCTGTTAGAAAGGAAGCAATTATAGCCCTCTATATCTTTTAAGATTGGTTCTGTGACTAGAACATGGACATGGACAAATAGGTAGGCAAAAACAAAACTAAAGGTTAATCTGTTTGCTCGAGGCGTCGAAATCAATACGAAAAAAGGAAAGGAAAGTAACCTCGCCATCTTACTCTACGAATACGCTACAGATAAAGACCCCCAATAGATATCAGCAAAGGGCAAAGAGGTTGCTAGCAACAATAATCTACAACGACTATACATACGTTCGTAAAAAAACTTTCTAAAAGGAAACGATAGATTTACATTCTCCAGGCCCTTAGATCCACCAATCCATTAAACAGGAGCCTCGCCGGACCCCTTAATACTAAAAGAAGTATCACCAAGTCCCCCACAGCAAAAACCCTTGAGCCAAATTCCCCTAAGCTCTTTAAAAGGTTTAATTACAATAACTAAGCTAAAAAAAGACCGAGTTCACACGTGAACCTATTATAAGCACGACTACTGGCTTTTCCCTTCCAAACCTAGCCAAAGGTAGTAATTCTACCCATTAGCACTAATAGCAACCTTAGTTCCTTCCTCGGCTAAGTGAAAAAAAATTAATACGACTAATATATTACCCTTTCCCCTTGGCGCGTCCCTATAAAGGATACGAATTGTACGTTAATCACTAAGTTCGTTAAGATCTATAAAGGAAAATAAAAGTATAACGGTAAGCCGTACAACCCCTTTGATATCAAGTTACGCCTATTCTTTAACATTTACCGCCAAATAAGAGTTAAGTTACCAGGTTTTCACTCGTTTTTTCCCAGTATATTTACCGGCCAAGTTAAAAACTACTACCTTTGATAACTAACGAACTATATCTCTTTCCGCGAAATTTATAATAACATAAAAGGCTACTTCGAATACTCAACCTTGCCCAGTATTATACGAACTAGAATATTATGAAGTGGTTTTATATATTGGATCACAAAAAAAAGTCGGAAAGCAATATAGACCTTTTAAATCAGATGTTTGACAGGCTAATGCTATACCAATAGGTAATAGGGAACGTGGGAGCTGGCGAAGGAATTTTGCGCCAACAAGTCCGGAAAGCAGTTACGGGTTATAAAGAGTTCGAATACGCCTTGTAATGCCTTAATACCACTTACGAAAGGTTCTTTGTCTAACTACGTTCCTCGCTAGCGACCATAACTACTCGAATCTCTGGCTCGACCGGTATATACTTATAAGCTTCGGAATTCAGTAACGAAAAAAATCCTTCCAGTTCGTACTATATTAATCTATAGTACAGACGACCTGGTAAATACGGTTAACAAAAGGTTTAGACCTCTACTTACGGAAAAGGGTATTCACCCTTCTTAAAGTCTTTAAATCAGCTGAGCAAGTTTAACTTAAACGCTAAGAAATGTTAAACTTACGGCAAATAGGGTTATTAGTTAACACGTCACATTATCATCGAACATGACGTAAAACAGGTGATATACTATGCGTAGTACCCCTTTACCTTAAAATGAAACTATATGGAACGTGTTACGTAATTTAAAGAAAGTAAAGTTAAGGAAGAGGAAAATAAGCCAAAGGTTATCAGCTAATACGAAGATACCAACATTAACACTGGTATTAGCCCGAAAGCCACGTAATAACTAGCTGACCACGTATTTCTATACCGCCTTATAAGTAAAGACCCCTATCGCCATCATAACGATAAAGACCCTAGCTCTATATACTTCTTTACCATTTAAAACCAGTATATGAAGCAAGTCTTTTAAGGGATTATACCGGATATGGGAGCAACACTATATTTAACAGGAGGCTATTCGTAGTATATCGCGTTTCGAAAGGATACTAATACTATTACGGAACTTAACCACGCGGATATTAGTAAGGCCAAAGTTAGCTTTAACCCAGGGAAAGAGATATCTTTACTAGGATCGACGATAATAAAAACTGCTGTTAGCCCTATTATTTTTCATATCTTAGAATCCCCTACTCCCTTCTTCTTTTTCCTTAAAGACATAAAAAACCTCGACGTTAATGTTAATGTTTATATTAATAAGTTGATATATATTAAGGTCAACAAAAGGTTTTCACCTAACCTTAAATGGGGGTATCTTTGGTTTCATTTTGAAAGACTAAAAGTAGTGATGTTACATTTGATAAAGGAAAAACTTCGTTAAATATATCGTAGGTTTAACCACCCGGTAACTAATAGGCTATATAAGGTTTTAAAGGCAGATGGTAACTAAAATGTAGATTTACTAATATTAAAGGTAGTTAAATGCTTTTTCTACTATTACCAGATATATTTCTAAGCCCACTCAAAGTTTAAGTTTACGTTAAAGAAAGATTAAGAATTTAACTCAGAAATTTTCGTGGACGTGTTTTATCTAGACGGAAAGCTAGTACTATACGTCATAGACTTCGCCATGGCTTTTTATGGCATTAAGTTCTTTAAAACCATTACGGCGAAGGAAATATGGGAAGTAATACGTAATTTGTGGATTAATATGTACCTTGATTTACCAGATGTGTTAATTTACGATACCGGTACCAACTTTACTACGATGAAGTTTTAAGCTAATATAAAGTCAATAGGGATTTAGTGTAAATAGGTTATTATAAAAGCTTATTATGGTATTAATAAGGTTAAAAGGTTATACGTACTTCGATAAAGGGCCTACAATATCCTTACAATAGAAATCGAAAGTTTTACAAGCTAAGAGGCACGGCTTTAGATAACGGTAAAAGGTTTTAACTATACTATTAGCCCTAACGGACTTATACTAACTTTACTGGTATTTAAAGCTTACCTACGTATAACAAATAAGTCGTTACCCTTATTAAACCCCTAAAAGCGTGTTATAGCATACAATAAAATACTAAAGGAATTAAGGAAGTAATCGGCACGCCGTTAGATCAATAATGCCCTTAACACTAAAAACGAAACTTTAACAATAAACGTGCTTTTACTCCCCATTTAAAGTAAAGTCTTTACATGAGGTAAGCCAGTCAAATAGAATAAGCCGTATAAAATCCTAAGTATTACTAATTTAAACATGGTGGTTAAAACTGCTAACGGCCCCGTAATTTTCCAAATTATATAAGCTAAGCCGTATAGAAGACCACTGAAATTTAATGAAAATCCTAACGTTAACAACCTTCGAGTCGAGCGAATTAATTAATATAACCCTCCCTAGCCAACTATTGATAAGCCGATGGAACGCCGACGGCGTGAAAGAGTACTTAAAAGTAGAATACATACTAAAAAGGAGGAAAACAGAGATTATAGGCTTAGCAAGGCATATACAACGGCGTGTGTGTTTTAAAAGGAGAAGTTTAACGGAAAACTTATCCTTAAGCTACGTGTCGAAGGTATTATTAATATACTGGGAAAAACTTTCAAGGAAAGTGACCAAGTAGAAATTAATGGCCTCCTATGATGGGGGGTCGTACAATTCGTGCCGTTAATGTAATTCGAAGGCTAAGATATTACTATCTTTAAGTCTAGGATAATTTACGAGATTAAGGGCAAGACTACGAACCGGCCGTATAAAAAGTTACGGCTAATCGTCCAGAAATACGGTAATAAAGGTAAAAACTAGATTTTCACTTAATCGCCCACAATTTAAAATATTAGCTAGCGTTTAATTGTTATTATCGCTACCAGTTTAACTGTTAGCGTAAAGGATAAGTTTACATTTAATAGCAGAGATATTACATAAGCGTATACGTAATTTGCCACCGATTTTCAGCGGATTATAATATTAAAACTATTACAAAAACTAAGGGATAAGTTTCTAGCTGGCACAATAATACACTATATTAAGCCTTCATAAAAACTAATTAAAGCTAATGTCCACTGATGTTTAACGTACCAGGTATACTTTAGAAATAGGTTGGATATAAAAACTTTAATATTTAACCCATACCTATTAATTAAAAAGGGCAAAAACTTTGGTATCGTAAGCATATAAACTAACGATACCTTTTTTTCTCGGCGATACTAGATTTATAGCGGTTGAATAACGTACCATCGAAAAGTCAGGCCTTTAAAAGTGTAAGCCAGTTAAAACGTTGGTTAAAGACACATAATTTGATTTTAACGGATCGTCACTCCTCATCTATAGTATTAAGGCTAAAAACGGCATTTATATCAGCCTACGCAAAAAAATGTAAGACGAATACTTTGACAAGTTGAATAAGCGGATTTCGTAATAAATGGATTATATAAAAAGAAGAATTAATATGGTTTCTGTAAATTTGATGAAAGAGAAACTAATAATCTTTAAGAACGGATTATTTACCAACAATACTAACCTTATATCATAAATCGGTTTTCTAATAATACTCGTGAACGAAAATAGGTTTAACGGATAATTTACGATTACGGGAAACCTCATATACTGGATATATATTAAGTGTAACGTGTAGTCTGGAGTATACTAGCCTTAAAAGTTTACAGTATAATGTTATGCTTTAACATCAGCATGATAACTGATGGCATATTAAGGATTATTACCAAACAGCTAGGTTTACCACCAATACCTGTAATAGTGTATACCGACTCCCGGAGCCTTTACGAATGCCTATTAAAACTAGGTACGACTAATAAAAAACGCTTGATAATAAACGTAATAGCGTTAAAGGAGGTATACAAAGCCCAAAAAATCGATAAGTTCTAGTGAATTAATGGCAAAGATAACTCTACCGATGCCATAACCAAAGCCACGACCAATAACGCCCTAAAAAGGTTTGTAAATAGCAATACGCTAACCATACGAATCGAGGGATACGTAGATCGCCTAATATGTGACACTAAAGAACAAGGTTTCCCTGGCAAATTGGAATACTGCAAGGGCGGTGGCGGTAACGATAGCAGTAGTTTAAATTACTGGCAAAATATATGCAAGTGGTAACGTACTTGATTTACGCAGGTCTGTGGCGAAAGATCTATGCACGGGATTTGAGGAACGGAGGCCTCGAAAGGGTGGAGCAAAAGGGCCACGAAGGGCCGTAATTATGGTTGTTTCCGATACAAATTGATCGGAATTAACGAGGGTCTAGCTTATGGATTAAGGAGGGATTTCAGAGGTTACCACCAATTGATGGCAAGCTACGCTAGCGTGCAGGCACAAAACAAAAAGCCGCCAGTGTTGAAACAGTATTACAATGGTATTACATGCAATGCAGTAAGTCAACTTTACTTGCAAATAAAGTTAACCGTATTGCAAGTGTATTACTTTGTGCGGATTTACCGCATTAGGTGTAAGTCAAGTGCATTACGTTACACTTTACTCTAGAGCACGGGCCAAACAATTGGCCATGCAAATTACAGTTCAAACCGGCTAGCGGTCTTCAAAACCTAAAACAAGACATCTACCATCTAACTACTACAATACTACTGTTACTTCGACCAATCGAATCGACAACGTTGCAACGTCTAAAGCCTACCAACAACTAACTAACTTATCCACGCTATAAACAACGTATTCATACCACTCTATTGTAAGTTTAACCATTGATAGTTTGTTTTTAAACCGCGTACAATTCAATTTGTTTACCTAATATAGTCAAAACTAAATATATTATACCGCCTATTTGAATAACCAGTCGCGAAACACCTTTTACGACTGCTCCATACCTCTAAGTATACAAATGTAAGAAAAGAAACGCTAAAATCCATCGAAAAGTTTTACCACAAATATCAACCATACTTATAAACCTCACAACGGTTTAACTTCCGCCTTGAAAATGATATAAATTTCAATTACAACGTAATTGAAAATATAATATACCTTAACAGCTAATCAATACTACATACCGTTAACGTACCAATATTATTTTAGGACGCTAAATTTAGGGGGAAAGCTTCCGTTAAAAACTGTTGAGGTACACTGGTGAATTACTAGTCAAACATCTAATTAAGACCTCTAAACCAAATCAATTACAATGTTGGTAAAACCTTCAACTCGACAGAATAACGCATCAAGACCAGCATAATCAGCAATAAATGTAAATTGATATGGGTGAAATCACTATAAAGCATTAGAAAGTAAAATTCAAGCAATACTACAAACACCTTAAAAATATATATAGTGTTGTTTGAATAACCAAAAGGTGTCAGTATTAAAAAATCAATTTTGTAAATAGAGGTTATCGTTGTAAATAACATATCTGACCCGAGTAAGCTTATTTCAATACTATTTATTCTCGTTGTTTACCCTAGAATTAACACACATTTAAGATTATCGTTAGTCACAATACAAAGGAAAAATACTATAGAAAAATATATAACAGCATTGCGTTTCCTACGGGCCACGAATAATGTTTCGAAAAAAGTAGCTATAAAAAACGAACCTCGTGAAACTGGCGTTTTAGACCTACCATTACAGTTAAAAGTTTTGGTTTAAAAATAATAATAAATATGAACTAGCCTTTGGAAAATGAACGGGTTCAAGGGCTATAACGTGTTTGTAAACCGACCAAATGGTATAAGTTTATCTTGTTAAATGATGATACTTAAATATAAAATGGAAGTAGTAAATGATAACGGTCTGAAAGAGAAATTTAAAGTGTAACAACTACAAGACCACTCCCAAAAAAAACCAATTCAGGCCGGCCCAAAACCCTATACACTCCCCAAACAGCCCTTTACAACCTTTACCACTCTACGAAACCCGTCCGCCCACATTGATAAAAATAATACCACGTCGCCGAGGGCACCCACTTAGTTTTAAAAACAAGAAATATTTTAAAGCCTTCCTCACAGATTCCTTTATTACGTAAAAGGAAACGGAAAACTGTAAGTTAAGTTTAAAGTTGCTCCAAAAAGGAATTTTTATTAATCCAAACATCCTGTTTAAACAGTTTAACCAAACGGAATTATATACTTCAGGTAAATGAAGTATTTTTCGTTTTCAAAGTTTTAAACTAACTATTTACGGCGCCTACAAATTTTTTCCTATAAGCTTAATTTACGAAGTAAAAAACAAAGCTAGCAAACCATACTAAAAACCGCTTGATAGTTGAGGGTTACGATAACGTCAGTAAGAAAAATTATAACTTAATCACCTACTTTACGAAAAGTAGGCCATAGCTTAATTTTAGCACTTACCGCATCTTTACGCACGATTTATAACCTTTATATCGAGTTTCATAATAGTATACATGATTACACCTAATCGAGAAAAAACGGCTTAAACGTCGTATCTACGCATATATACTTACGGAACTCCGAAAGTATTATTTACTCAAAACTACTCTAGGCATTTAAAAACCGCTTTATGAATCTGTTAAGGTTAATGTATATTAGTATAATACCTATTTAAGGCATTATAAAAACGATTCGAAATTACCAGCTTTACCTTCGACTTATATCTATCAGTTTTAACATTATGTTTTAAAGGGTTTATCTTTATTAGCATATAAACAGACGATATACTAAATTCATGTAATACGTCGTTTTCCACTACGAAAAAGAACGAGATTGTAGAGGCCGGCCTAAAAACGTAACCTAAAATATACCTAGCGAAGAACCGCATAAAATTTTAACAGTATAACAATCAAGCTTAAAAACAACAATCTGTATCTCGCTTAAAATTTGCAATTAAATAAAGTTACCCTTTTTAACGAACCCAATACAATATGGAATAACGAACATAAGTGTTAATATATACGTAGAGCCTAAATCGTATTAATAGTATTGTAAAGGGACTAAGGCCAAAGCTGTCGCTCAAGGTGGTCGGGTTCTGTTTATAAACCTCGATGAAGGAGAAGAGAAGTTCTTGCTAAGAAGCTACTGTGGAGCTGAGAAGATGGTGCAACCTGGTTACGTGACGTATGGGGGCGTGTTCTCATGCAGCTTCCTCACTGCTCCAGAGCATCGTAAAAACGTGTAGAACTACTAGGGTTGGATCCCTGGTAATGCTAGCTATAAGCATTAGCCTATAACATTACCCCTAGAAACACCTTGAAACTCCCCCTCCCCTCCCTATTTTTATTCTTTTTATGCGGCGGTACGCGATGTGCGGAAGTTACGCGGGATGGCAAGTACGAAACAACCGCTCCGTATCCATTTATAATATAGTGGTTTCGTGTGAAAGGTGTCAGGCCGAACGATTTTTACGTCACGTGAAAAGCGCCCTAACGCTCCCCCTCCCCCCTTTATAAATAGTTCGTAAATTTCACGAAAAATTTCAAAACTTTCCTTTTACAACATTATCAGTATTATAGTACGCCTAACAGTAAGGTTTCATTTCAATATTTCTTTTTTACATTTGCTTTCATAATCCTTTCACATAATAAATTTTCAATTGCCCATAAAGGTCGATAGTACTATTGAATAAGTAAATTAACCTTATTCGGAAATCACCTAGTCCCTTCTAACGAGCATATAGTTTCTTACCTTATAGGCTATTAAAATGTACCCTAACAAGACTTGTAAACAAATATGCTTTAAATGTGTTTACCGGATAACGTATAATCTGAGGAAGTTTTGTAAGGAAACTGAAGGTAAGTTGTTTATATAATCGCGAAAAATCCGCTAATGAGCAGCTAAATATTAGTGCGCGATGCCGCCTTTATTCTGTCAGTGTTATGGATCGCAGTTTGAGTCATTTATACACGCCTCTGGACTTGAATCCCGACATAAATAAGGCTGTTGAGGAACTGTCAGAGGCTTATTTGGCGTTCGATGCTCATGACCAGAGTAATTTGAGGGTGTTTTCCGCCTGATACGTCGAGTTCAACAATATAGGAGTCGATTACACGTATCATAGGGTATTTGTCATAAAGCTAATCTTAATTTGTTTAAAAAATCATCCGGTTTATGGTTTTTCAGAAAAAGCCAAACGTCATCGCCGACCCGAAAACGTTTTGAAGGAGAGTATCGCTTATTATTGGCTTCCCTTATAGGTTATTACGTAACTTCTATTACGGTTTATACGAATTTTATAGCCTCGCAAATACGTTTGAGATTTTTTTCGACCACTGCGCATAATATATTAACTAAAACAAAAGAACGTTATACCGGTTATATAAAGTCTACATAATAACCGTAGGTTAAAAAAACGGGCTAATACCAATAATAGTCGTATTTTTATTATTTAATACCAATAAATAGTCAGGTAATAAACGACTTTAGTTAAGCTAGGTATAAATAAAGAAAAAACTTAAGTATATTAAGACTTTTTGGTTAGCATGTTCTGTTACGTCATCGATTTCGGAATAAAATAAAGTATTTAGGTGTTATTTCATCCCGGTCAAATCGTAAAGTCGCTTTTAAAATGAATCAATTCAATTTAAATCGCAGTAATTAACAAACGTACAGGAAAATCCGTTAAATTATTAATAGCAATTTAAAACCCGTTTCACATAAGCTTCAAAGTTTATGATAGTTATAGTTTTGGGGGCAATAGCCTTTTTTAAACGGTTCGTAATAACTATAAGGTAACGTAGGTCACCGGTATGTTTCTAGGGTAGGTAGATTATAAAGTTGACAGAAAGTTCGCTTTAAAGTCGTTTGAGAATCAGAAATAATTAAAAAAAACCTTTTTGATAGTGTCTTTAATAGGTTGTACGTTTATAAACGTCGTAGTTTCGGCAAAACCGGAATATTACGTGACATGAGTCAAGCTAAAAGTACGTTTTGTGAAAAATAAGAATAGTAACGTCGCGGCCCAGGTAACCGGTAAAAAGTAAACCGTAGGTAGTTTAAATTAACGTAGTAATAAGATGTTTGTAAATAGGTACCTAAATACGGTTGTGAAATATCAAAACCTTATTGTTGTTTACGAAGTATTTCGAAATTAAACCCTTTAATACTTAGTCGCCGTCGATACTAATATCCGCGGGAAAATACCGATCGCCTATATATATTACACAGATTAATCAGAGTTAAGTGGTATTACGTATAATAACAATGTCCTAGTAGTTTTTAAAGTCGATATTAGTAAAAAGTTTGCGATATTTTAAGATAAATTCGTTGGCGACAGTTAATCGAAATACTTATGTACGCGGGAACAGCTCGGAAACGGCTTATTTGGGGCGTAACAATTAAAATTTTCGGCTTAAAAGATGTAAATGAAAAAGGCCTTTTAGAATATATTGATTTCGTCGTAAAAATGTGGTAGGCCGTATATAATTTGCGGTCTTATTATAAATTAACCGAAAACGTTACTATGAAAGTCTTTTTAACCAGCGAACTTGTCGTTTTAAAAGCATTCGTATATTTATAAAGTATTTTAGATTTTTACAGTTTGCTAAAATCGTAAACAGGCGTACCGTACCCCAGAGATCCACGTTCTATGCTTTTAAATAGTTGAGAATCTCGAATAGTTCCTTATCGTAGATATCGTAATTATATTCGGCTGGAAACAAACGACGAGAGTAATACGTTATTATGTGTATGTTACGGCGGTCATCGTGTTGGAAAAGGTAACCACCTAAATTTTAACTAGAATAATCGGCTTTCAAAAAGGTATTACAGTCGGAGTTTTATCGGGCTAATATATATTCGGAAAGAAAATTAAGTTTTGGTTATTCGAAAACTTTTTATTTTTCGGGCCCTTAATAAAAAGGGGTACCTTTACGGGTTAGTCGAAGTAATAGCCTAATAATCGTTAAGTAATCGCGGGAAAAATACCAGTAAAAGTTCGTAAATTTAAAAAAAAAACTGTATTGAAAATCAAATTAAAAGTTACCTGTTCCCGGATAACGCGTAGTTTTTTCTAGGTTTATACGAACATCGATATTGAAATTAGTAACGAATCCTAAGTAATTCATTTCTAAAACGTTGAATGACTTCTTAAATATATTAAGATCAGTTTTGTATCATTTGAGCCGTTAAATATTCATTTAATATTAGGTATAAAATTTTCAAAGGTGTTGTTAAAGTGAAGAAAAATATATTCGCAGTAAAAAAAAAAAAAAATTGTGTAAAGAATAGTTAATATACCATTAAAAGGTAACCAATGTAACAAAAATACCGAAAAAATTATAAGTTATTCAACACGTCCAAAAAGTATGCCAAAAATAATTTTCTAGTCATTTTCTTCCTGAATATCAAATGTATCAAAAACCGCTTTAATATCCAACTTGGTAAATTATTTAAATTTGAAAACGTTTGTAAACTTTTTTTCAATAAAAGAAAATAGGTAACGGTTCGTTTTCCTAATAACTTTAAGTTGGTGGTAATCGATATAAAAATGTAAACCACCCCTAGATTTCTTCACGAACAGTGTAAGGGTGCCTGCTAAAGAGCTATTCGTTCAAATGTAGCATTAATTAAATAACTAGGTTAACTTTTTTCGTATTATAAAAATATTTTGACGAAATATACCGTATAACGGGCTCTACGGAACTTACAAAAATTAACCTTAGTTATCAGTATAATTTTTTTTAATTTTCTTTAAAGTAGTAAAAGGGTAATTTATCGCTAAAGGCTTTATCGTATAAAAAGATGAATTCCTTAAAGTCTTCGAGAAATTTGTTGTTAACGGAAACGAGTGGTTTTGGGGCGATTGTTTTGTTAATATCTTCGAGGAAAACGGCAGCGATCCGCGTAGTAACAGCTAGGTCCCTGCGGGCCTTTTGCAAAATAGCGTGGAATATAGCGGCGCCGACCACTTTCGACGTTTTTTATACGGGTGCGAACCTCCATTCCCAAATGTAATGCTTAACGGTTCAGTTAAAACGTAATTTATACTTCTAAATATGTTAAATAAATTATTAGTATTATATTTAAATCTTACTTAAAATAATGTTAAGTTATAAGAAACGGACGATATAAGTTTATATTCAGTAACGGTACCTATTAACGTCTTTATTGAAAAAGGTTATAACAGAAATCAGTTATAACGGAAAACCGGGTACATAATATGTCATTTCGACAGATTATCATAATAAGATAAAGATACGCGGTAACTTTAAATGATCAATCAACTATTTATCAGCGACGTTATAGTATTTATAATTTATATATATTAATCCTTCAATGAATGAATGAAATTATGAAGTAAATTTACTATAAATGGAGAGCTATTTAAAAGTTGGAACGAAATTACCAAGTCGATTTAAACTTTTGCGAACTCTTATACGCAACTGTACATAAAATTTACGTTTTTCCTTTTTAAAGGTCGATAAGATTTTCGAATAAAGTAAAATAAATTTTTATAACAGCTTTAACGTTAAAATCACTCGAGCCTTACGCTGGATTTAATAGGTAGGTATAAATACAGTAGCCCCTCGCGCTGCACCGCAAGTATTACCTAGAGTCCTTACAACGGGAGAGTTCCGAATGATTAACCTAGGCGACGCGCCGTTTTAAAGCAACTCGAAAAACGTTCAAATCAGTTATAATAACGTCGCTTTAATTATCCCGAACAGGCATGTCGTTATTATTATTCCAATTACGTAAAATAGTTTTAGTAATAACTCTTATACCACCATAATCAGTACAAAATTATGAAAGCGTTCATTAATAAGTTAAATATAAATAATTTATTCGTTATATTCCGCGGGTATATTAAAAGGGAGTAGTGTATTAACTCACATGTTGTTAATAACTACTTTGAAAAAAAAAACGAATTTGATGGCGTATGTTTAAGTTATAGTGGCAGCTTTCGCAAATTAGGGTTTTTAAACATTAAAAATATAAAATAGGTTACGATATTTTTACTTTATACTTATAAGCTGGATAATAACAGTTTTAGACAAGTTAAAGTTGTAGTAATAAACGTAAAACATGGGTATATAGATGTTAAGGTCGTTAATGATGCCGTCGCCGCCACAAGAGTAATAACTTTTTATAACGGTTTTAATGAGGGTTTCGAACTATTAAAAGATAGTGTAAAAAAACCAATAAATTTCGATTTTTACGTGATTTACGTATTATTGTAGCCTTTCATATCGGAAATCGTCATTTAATATCAGAAAACTCAATTAATTAGTGAAAAAGTTCATATTTAATTCGGTAGAACCCGTTAAACAAGGCGCTGGTATTGTGGTCGAAGTTAAAAAAGTTCGAATTTTCGTCGTTTAAAAAGTTAACGCGATTTCCAGTAAAAAGCGACGTGGTAATTGCGTTTTTTTATAACGTACGTAGTGGAAACCCTTTTAAAAGGAGTGTTATTATGAAAACATAAACGTACGAATAACTTTAAATTATCGTATTATATTTGTTCACGCGTAAAATACGTCCGTATTCTATTTTTTAAATATAACCCGTATTTTCGAACCATTTAATCCCGTTTAATAAGTTTCGCATATAAAACGTCGGTACAACGTTCATATTAAGCCGTGAAGTAAGCGTTTTAGGTCATTAAAGCGTTTTAAACCTGATTTTTAACGAGTGAATCGAGGAATTGCTTTAAGACTTGAAGGTTGAAATTCGGCAGATAGAAGGATAATAATATATCCCTAAGCTATAACCGCTAACGAATAATCAAAACACTATCGGAAAGGAATTGAGGTTTATATATAAAGGGAGTAAAGTCGGAGCTGTCGTTTAAAGTAGTCGGGTTCTGTCTATAAACCTCGATAAATAAGGAGAAGAGAAGTTCTTGTTAGGGAGCTGCTGTAAAACTGAGAAGATGGTGCAACCCGGTTACATAACGTGTGGGGGCGTGTTTCTATACGGTTTTCACACTGCTCCAGAGAATCGTAAGAACGTGTAGAACTACCAGGGTTGGATCTCTGGTAATACTAGCCAGGAAATAGCCTATAACATTATAACCAAAGGCGACGTTGAATCTTTCGGTCACTGCACAATACTAAACCAACCTTTCGAATAACGTATAAAAACGTTTAATAAACGCCTCGTATAGAAAATAAACAATCTGAAACGTAATTTAAGATTTGTACCACTTGATATACGTATTACCAGCCCTTTCATTTTTACTAATAACTCTTTTATTAATAATACAAACTATAAATCGTAAATAAGATTCGTTTTTATTTTTAATAACGAAAAAAAAAACCTCGAAATTTATTGAAACTTCATGAAAATATTGTATAGTAAAGATTTATTAAATATAAACGGGTAACTCGAAGCGTTTCAGCCTCGAAAATATACGGTATAGTTGAAAAATTCGGCTTCGAAATTACTATAGCAATAACGGTTCGAATAATCATTTTAAGGTTGATTTATAGCCCCTTTCTCTAGTAATTTATACTACCCCCCCCCCCTTTACGAATACCTTATTAAACTTGGTGCCACGAACGAAAAAGTCCTTATAATTGATATTATAGCCATACGCGAATCGTAACAGCGCCGTGAAATCAATAAAACGAAATAAATCAACGGAAATTTAAACCTAACAAATACAATAACTAAAGGCGCCCCGAATAAGATATGAAAAGCGCTAGTATTAATAAATATACCTTTCGTTAACGTTGCTAAAAAGGTTTTACGACTTCGCCTCACCTGTATATTTTTATACCATATTTATCGTTTGATTTTTGTTTTACGTATTTATACCTTTCTTGGCATTTTATTACTATATGGATCCGCTATTGATACCTCCATAGGCATTTTTTCACTATTCGCATCCGCCATTTATATCGGTTTTCAACTTATATCGCTATTTAAACGTACTATTCGCACCGCTTCTGATATATTATTACCTTTGTTTCACTCTTCACGACTTTACTAAATACAATTTTCACTCTTTACTCTTAGATTTATCGCTTATATTACTATTTTTTTAAAATAATAATTTTGTGACTGTATAAAAAACTACACTATAACCGAGTCAACCGACGTAATTAAGATAGGCAGCTATTCTCTGCCAAAGGGGAAGGGAAAAGGCAGCGCGCTGTCATTATCCTCGTCATCCTCCTTCTCCTCGCCACCCTCGCCGCCGCCGTTGCTACTAGCGCCGCCACCATTGCCTCTATCGACGCTGCCACCAACACCACTAAAATAGGGTCCCCGTGACTTAAGCTACATACCTTTAAATAGGGACGTAAAGGGGTCATTGCAATCCTTACGACGACGTACAATAACGTTTTCAAACTCCCCTACATAATATATTCGTAAGACCCCCTTCCAAACAGTAATAACCATTACCGTTTCTATTGGCCGCCGGTTAACGCCTATTATTAATTAGTAAGTACTTTTTTTCATTATTAAAAAAGGAATGAAATTTAAAATCCACCCCAAATAATATATTGAAACAATGGGAAATTATTATTTGCAATTTGGATTCGAGATTTTAACTAAACTTACCGTAAAGACGGAAGGCACGTAGTAAAGCCTCGATCTATAGCCTCAAAACCACCGGAACGGGGGCGTATCTTCTATAAATTCACTCTTAACGGTAATAACAGGCCAACCAACCCATAGTTTAATAACAATCGCTAATAAAATTACTCGCGGCTGTAAACACAACGCACGACACGTAAGGTGTATCTATTAACAACTCGGGGTTACGGACCCAGGTACGCTGGTCCAATATTTTACGAGTTAAAAAGGATTAGCAACGCACTTTAACGAACTGTAACTCGAAACGGTGGGCCAAGTCGTCCACCTTAACCTCGTCTACGAATACATTTAAAATAACAAATATCAAAAGGGAGATTAATAATACATACCGCATTATAAGTTTGCTAGGTTACGCTTATAGTGATGAAGGAGGGGGGGGGGGTAGCCGCCACGGGTAATAAGGTTTTTACCCATAGTCAAAGCGTGAGGTTTATAATCTTAAGAGCTCCCTGCTTCTCTCCCTAAGAGGTAAATAAAAAAGGGGAGGGGAAAAAATGAAAAAGAGGGTAACGGCATTATCGACGGCGGCGACAGGGGAGGCGGCGAAAAGGAAGGCCGAAATTAATGACATATTGCCTAAAAAGTCAAAGCTAGGGTTGAGAGTAGTAGTGGCGCAGTGGGCAATGACGGCCGTAACCTCCTTGCGTTTACGCTGCCGTGCCAAACGGCGCCTGAAAAAGCGGTTTTTGAGGGTTATCTATTTTCGAAAGCGGTTAAAATATAGCGTCCGTCCAATAACTTACTGATAAAAACAGTACAAGTAATTAATTGAATTCGTGGTTTGAGTGTATATGTACTAATTAATTAGTTGGAGACTTGCGGTATGAAGGAGAGCGCATCTTTAAAAGAAAGGGTTTACCTGAACCGATCACAATATATCTTTTTATACCAACTCCAAAATGCATAAGACTGATGAATACCTTACGGCTCTATAATTTTATCTTTATACCCTTATACGAATGAATAATTATGCCTATATCAACGAAAATACTACCCTCAAATTACCGAAACCAACTACAGCCTTATTATAATTACTACCGCGGTTGAACCTATTAATACAGACCTTAACAACTTATATGTCAACCGAACTATTATTCTTACATTATAAATAAAAATTAAAGTACAACTACATTGTTAGTAGCAAAACACGAAAAACAAGCCACACCACTTAAAACTATCACTATTAAAACATGAATATAGGTTACATTACAAACTAAACTATTATAACCAAATTATGGATACAGGTCGTGTCAAAAGAATAAATGATTACCTATGTAAATATTACCAACTATTTTTATATTGAATAAGCGGCCACTATACAAACTTCAACTTTATAAAGTGTATGGTTACTTGTTACTTTACAAAGTATATTCCTACAAAGTGTATAATAGCGTGCCACTGCCTAGAAGTGGCATTGACGAAGTGCATGGTAAAGTGACACTGATTAGAAGTGTGATTAGCAGAGTATATAGTAGAGTGTTATTGTCTGAGTAAGAGGTTATAAACTTTTACCTGTAACGTGCACTCTCTGTAAGACTTTTATCCTTTTAATATTACTATCTATACTCAATATACACTACCAATCTTTATAATTACTCTTCTAATATACCTGGTATAATAGACACTTTACCAAGAGTAAAATAATTTAAAATACATATTTATTGAAGATCTATCATATTAAATTAAACCATATATAGAATTTATTATAAACAGACAGTTTTTTTTTAAGAGTAGAAGGTAAGTTATTGATATGAATTAAAATCATTCAATTTTTATATACAATTAAATATAAAAGTTACGCTTTTCATCTTTCAAAATCGATAAGATTATAGGCTACTGTAAATTAAATATTAATATTAACTTTAATATCAAAGTTACACAGACGTTACACTGGATTTAATAGGTAAATATAAACGCGATAACTGTTCTTATCGTGTAATAAATATAAACTAAGATCCTTATGATAAGAAAACTTCAAATAATCAACCCAAGTAACGAGTAGTTCAAAAACGGATTAAAATGCACTTACGCCAGTTATAATAACATTCATTTACTTGTGGTAAATAAACGCGTCGTCGTTACTATCCCCGTTACAAATAATATCACTGGTATTAACGATACTAACGTAAATAATATCGTTATATTGAATATAAAAATTATAAAATTACCTAGGAATAAGTTAAGAGCGGATTATTTATTTGTTATAATCTTCGGAAATATTCAAGGAACGTAATTTATTACTTGACAAATTATTGATACCGCGTTTGAAAACAGAGAATTTAACAACGCATTTACAGATTATATTCCCAGTTATTACAAATAAAAGGTCTCCGTTACTGAATAAAATATTAAACTGTTTATGAATTGTTTATTTTGAAGTTTATAAGTGGCGATAATTACTTTTACCGTATTCAAATCGTAATAATACGTACGAAATAGTATTATAAAAACGTTGAAATTATTATTTTTACTGGTATTACAGCAAATATAGTAACATTTTATAATAGTTGTGGTAAGTTTTAACAATTATAAAACATAACATAAAATTGTTTTTAATATCAAATAATATTTGGTCTTTACATAATTTACGTAATATTGTTACTTTGTATATGGAAAAATAATATTCAATATTGAAATATTTAACCGGTTATTTATAAGGTTTACATTTCATTTATATACAGTTGACGTTATTAGGTAAATTATCAATATTGGAATCGGAATCAGAAAAGTTAGGATTGTCTTTATCGTCTCACAAGTTAATGTAGTTTTGTAAAAAGAGCTATGTGGTAATTACATCGTTTGTAAATAATGTAAAAGCTGAGTTCTTATAGGAAATGTTTTATTTAAAAAATAAAAGCATGTTGATAACTTTAAATTACTGGGTCATATTTATTAACGTAGTTGATATGTTAGTATTACTTCATTATATTTATAAAACGTACTTGCAAATGGTTTAATTCCATTTAATGTATAAGGTTTTATAAAAAGATTGAAGCTGGAGCTATCGCTCAAGGTAGTCGAACTCTGTCTGTAATACTCGATGGGAAAAAAAAAAAAAAGACCCTGCTAGGAAGCTGCTATGGAGCTGTGAAAGATGGGACAACCCAGTTACATAACGTATAAAGGTATGCTCCCATGCAGTATCTGAGCGGCTTTAAAGCATTGTAAAAGCGTAACAATTACTAGGGTTAGATCCTTATTAAATACTAACTAGGTATTAGCTTGTAATATTATCCCTCAGCTTACCCTCACATTTCCTTCCTTTTAAAAACCTTTAGAGGAATAATTTAAGAAACTTTGAAAATTTTACCAAATAAAAATTACACTTAAGTTCGCCGTGTCAAAGGTTATGTCGGGAATCGAACCTAAGATCATTATTAAGAAAAACAAGTGCTTTAACTACTAAACTACGAAACCAGTAAATACGGAAAAAATAAGGATAGTATCTAATGGTAAATAACAATTTTTTGATACCCTTGCCCCCTCCCCCCCTCCCATCTTCCTCATGCGACGGTGTAAAAAGTAATAAAAGGTGTTAGGGGTAGCATATACGAAAAAAACGCTCCGGAGCAGCTGGGAATGTTATAGTATCGCGTAAAAAGCTCCCAGGCGCCCTGCACCCTTTATAAATAATTTTATAAATCCCACTTTTTATAAATCCGAACTTTTCGTCTTATAATTATCTATTATGTTGGTAGTTCTTTAGACATTGCAACGTTATCGATTAGATTGGTTGAAGTAACAGTAGTATTTCATTGGTCAAGTGGTATATGTATTGTTCTAGGTTTGTCAAACCGCTAGCTGGTCTACACTATAATTTGTATGGCCAATTGCTTAGCCCGTGCCCTAGAGTGAAATGCAAAGTACTGAACTTAACTTACACCAAATGCTGTAAGTTTTCACAAAGCAATACACTTAACTTACAGTATAGTCAACTTTACTATAAGTAAAGTTGACTCATTATGCTGTATGTAGTACTATTCTAATATTAACGACTTTTTAGTTTATGCTTGAACGTTAGTATAGTTAACTAATCTTTTTCAGTTAGCGTTAAACAGAAACCTTGTATCCCTTGTGAATTCCAATTGACTTTTATACTAAATTGCACCCAATTTCATATAAATTAACCCCATTTTACCTTAATTACTCTGTTGCCCTGTGGTTTGAGTTTATTAACTTTTATAAAAATTTCATCCGCTATAGGCTTTTACAAGCCTCCACTTCAACCGTGCCACTTAAAGAGATCACTATTATTAATTCCCTAGCAGTCTTCCAGTCTACCAGCATATCCCTATCTTCCATTACGTAATTTGGACTGTTCGGTCGACTTATTAATATAGCTCTCAATTCGTATGGTCAGCCTATTGTTATCCATAACCCTTTTCAAGACCTTATTTGGTACTGCCTTCGTTATAGCATTTGCAAGATTGTCTTTGCCATCGATTCATCAGAACTCTTTAATCTCCCTCCCTTCGTATGTTTTACGAAGTATTATCACGTCGATTATTAGGCATTTTTAGCTAGTGGTTCCGAGTTTCGAAAGGTATTCGAAAAGGCTCCTCGAGTTGATACAGATTACCACCGGGATAGGAGGAGTTTTCAGCTGCCTTATAATAATTTTAAGGGTTTCGTACAATGTTATTACTACGTTAAAGCTTATTATTATGCCATAGACCTCGGATATCAACACGCTTCCTATAACCATTTTATACTTAATAGAGGTTTAGTAGATTAGGCTACCAATAACACGGAACTGGTTTTCCCGTTTATTTTCATTAACAAAGGTTATTAGGAAGCCGATTTTTTAAAGACAAGTCTATATTATTTGTAAAGGAACTGTCCATAAAAATCATTGACCTAGCCCTTAATAGGTCGATGAAAACTATATTAATACCGCGGTCCAAATTCTGTATCTACTATTCAAGCTTTTTTTTTTAGTCAGTCAAAGTCCTTATCCGTTAGATTTTGTACTTGTACGGCAATAAATAGGTCGTAAAGAGCTTCCGATTAGCATGAGGTAGTAATATAATTGCCTTGAACACGCTATTTCAAGTACCTTTAATCTCTAATTTCGTCAATCTTATCAATTGTAGCCAAAAAAAATGCTATAACCCCTTTGGTGAAAGCTAAGGCTGGCATTAATACCAAATATACGGATTTATGATCTATTAAAGTCAAATTAATTACCCTTCGTTAACGTTATTACCGACTTACAATTCCAAAACTTGGAGTTCTTAAACGCCTGTTATTTTAATATTATAAAGCTAGCCGTTTCAACGAAAGGGGTATCGTTAGTTTACATATATACCACCCCAAAATCCTTTTTTTACATTACCAATAAGCATGGGTTATATATTATAGATTTTATAGTTAGCTGGAATTAAAAGTATAATTATTAGGTCATAAATTAATAAACGCCCATTTTAGCTAATTCGTACAGTAACTTAATATACTGTATTACTGTGCCTAAAGGGTAAATGATACGGAATTTTTGTAGTAATCCTAGTAGTACGATCCGTTGTAAATCAGTTATTAATTACATATATAATTTCGTTATATTACGGCTATTAAGCGTAAACCTACCTTTAATTTTGGCTAATAAACCTATTACTAAAGCGATTATTAAACGCTAAATATTTTTTTAAATCGTTAGGAACTGTGTAAAGATCTAGTTTCAACTTCTATTCCCATATCTTTAAACAATTAAACGTGATTTTTCGTACGGCTACCCCGTAGTTTTCCCTTTAACCTCGTAAATGATTCTCGACTTAAAGATTGTGACGTTTAAGTTTTAATGGTTAAAATCGGTTTTCGATATGAAATTTATAACCACTTGAGTTAGCAAGCCATTAATTTCCACTTTGTTGTTTTACTTAAAAGGTTTTCTGGAGGTTTTAATAATCACTTATATCTGAAGCTTTAATGTTAAGTCTTTTTTATCTTTCTTTTTCCTGTTTACCTAAGTAGTATTGTAAATGCGGCCCAGTGTATATTTCTTATTTTTAGCGTTTTTTTGTTTAGAGGTTGTCCGCGCTGGCGGCGTTCTATCGGCTTATTGATAATAGGTGGAGAAGGTTCGTATTAGCTCAGTCGTTTAGATTAAGGGTCTTTATCGTTAGTAACCCTAATATAGAGCTTGACCTAAGTGGTTCTAAAAGGTATAGAGCCGTTAGTAATCTCGAAAACTACTTCAAAGTTTGCGATACTTAATATTTTGTATGGGCTTTCCCATTTTCCCGGCTTCCGTCACACGAAAACTTTACTTTGCAACGGCAAAGCAAGTACCTTGATTGTTAAAGTGCCTTTTCTGGTATTAAGTGCCTTATTTATCTAGCAACGTGCCGAAGTAATGATCACACTAAATATCCGTGAGTATATAGAAAGTGTCAGAGGATTTATGTTATCAAAAAGGTAGCAGAGGTGCTGAGTGAACAATATTGCAACCGTGCAAGTAATGATCAAAAGCCTTGAGGCTATTCAGAATATACTGAGACTAAATACTTATATTGACAACTGAAGAGCTATGAAGGAAATACTATCTATGTGGTGATAACCGTGTCCTTATATATCTGTGCCTTCATACCGTCTTCAGTACTGGATCCCTTGGATTAGTGCTAAGCCCGCTGATCCCAGATCACTTGGATCAGTACTGATTCCACTGATTCTAATCACATTATTGGCTTAGTCATTTCCCTGCTGACAAAGGAGAGATGTTCCTCGCCTAATGTGTTGGACTTCAGGCTCTAAGTAGCTCAGTTGAATGCTGACTTGCTTCCTAACCCGCCATCATGCTTGGGTCGTAACAAACGCTCTAAGTTACGGGCTTATACCGTAAGTAATATAAAAAAAGAGAAAGGACCTCAACTTATTTAACTTAGCGTTCTGAAATTAATTGTGGTAAAGAAAAATACTCCAATCCCCTATAATTCGTTAAAATTGTAAACGGTATACGGATATTACGTGAATTAAAAAAACACGTTTTTAAATAAAATATTACCGTAAAGAATTCCTTATCTTAATTAGTATAATTACATTGTATATTTGTTAATCGTACAAAATGGTAAGTTATGAACTTTAAAATAATATCCTTATTCTGTTATGACAAATAATTTTAAAACGTCGTTTTCAAATAATTAGTTTCCACTACTATTAACCGATTTACATCTTAATATACCAAAATCGAGGCCATGATAAATATATTCTTTAAGGTCTAAAATACCTGTTTTTCCCACTTCTTCCAAACCTAACGAATACCTTATTTCGTTCAACGGACGAAATAATCCGCTAAATTTAAAAAAATACTAAAAAAATTACGATAAAAGTTAGTAAAATCGAAAAAACTTCGAACCTCTCGAACCGTACGTAATAGCTTTTACTCGCGGATTACCCGGACTTTTTCGAGGCTAGCCCAAATACACATTTTAATCATTATAATAAAGCCTAGATATTTTACCTCCTTAACTACAAATTCGTATTTATTTAAATGCAAATTTAATTACGTATTACGAAAACGTTTTAAAATTACGCGAACTTCGATTATATAATTTTATTTAATATCTAAAAAAAGATGAAAAGGTTGGTTAAATACGTCATAACGAAATTATCGAAAATATCCGTTATTATATAATTAATATATCATTAAAACGTCACCGGCGTTTCTGTTAGCCTAAAGGGGGTAACCAATTATTTAAATAACCCGAACCACGTACGAAACGCCGTTAATTCCTTTTATCCGGGTACTACTCGAATACGGTAAAATGTCGTTCGAATACCTAATTTCGTAAGCTATATTGACTTTAATAACGTATATAGGGTCTCCTTGATTAAAGGTAGAGGAAAACGGTTCTATTTTGTAATTTTATTTAATACCCGATAATTAATATAAAACCGTTACCCCGCCCCGATTTACGAATTAGTAATACCGGCGTCGCGGCCGATAAAAAACCTACCCGAATTTAACCCTTATTTACTAACTCTATAATCTATGGTTGAAACTTAAAAAGTTAATTTCGTAATATAGAATATAACGGTCTTTAAGGTCGTTTTAATAAATGTTCATTTTCGTTTAATTTGATATAAATGTAGTAATCAAATTTCTCTTTATATAAAAGTAAAGTTATAGTTTTATCTTTATGAAATAAGTCGCTAAATATTACTAATCTTAGTAAAAAAGTTATTAATCCTTTTTATTTTTAACCGTAATCGTTATCGTTATTTATAAAATCCGTGTTATTTCATTAAGGCTTATAATATAAGTTATTGAGGACGGGTTTCTTATACGTTATATCTCTCGGTACAAACTTTACGTTAATCCAAAGAAAACCGAACCTATTACATCTTATATGTTTTCCATCTTAAGGCGTATCAACATTACGTTGACAACCAAACCTTTCTAACTTTAAACCCCCAAACGGCTACCGCTCGCGTTCAAAGCTACCTATTAATATCGTATTTAAGGTATTCCAAAAATTATATCCCACGTTATTCCAGGAATAATATATGTTGATATCGGGTTCGACTATTTATTAATATTTATACGAAATTTGACTATTTAAGTAATACGCCTATTTTACCGAAACCCTTATATCATACCGAAATTTCGCGAATATAATAACCGAATTTACCTTATCTTTAATCGTTATATTAAAACCTCATTTACAATATAATAACAATTACAACCAAAATCAATTCGATTTTTTTTTAAAAAACATATTAAAAATAAAAAGATGAAAAATAATTTCTCGTTTATCTATATTTTAAATAAGTTCAATTCCTTTTTATTCTATTTTATAATTATGTTGTGAAGTTAATATAACCTCTAAACGAAATTATATTTAAAAGTTAAACTTTCCTTATGGGTATTAATATTAACCTTTTTTTTACTTTTTAAATTTAGGTCGTATATACTTACGTAAAAGATAATACGAGATAAAGGTCGTAATTATGTTAAAAATAATCCAGTAAACTATAACGTATGCAACGCCTCGAAATTAACTTAATTTAAAGTTTTTTTATCATCGTCCACATCGCCTCACATTTTTAATCCTAAATACGTGCCGAACGGGTTTATTAAAATAATCAACCATGGTATCGAGATAAGTAGCCGCGATTATTACGGCCTTTTAATAAAGGAATTTAAAAAGCGTAAACTTCTGTTATAACTATATTACTATCTGGTCGGTAAGTTTAAACGGGTTTCGTTAATCAACGAATAAAACGCCGCTTTAAATTTAAAAACTTTAACTCGTCAGCGAATTTGCGGTATTTCTTTAGGGTTACGATATAATTTACCCAACTAACTAACACCTGCCAAACCTGTCGCAAATACGTAACGATATGCACAAGCGTAAATAGTTATACTTTACGGCCTAAGGCTAATTTAGGCCGCTTGTTTAAGTTAAAAGTTTTTCGAACCTAATAGTAAATGATACCTATAAGTCCTTATCACTTATAACCAAACCTTTGAGTTCGACCAATACTTTATCCATGCGGTAATGGTCGTTAAAAGCCGCCTCGATATAATCGAAAAACTTCCTTATATTATACCTACCCTCGTATTTTCCGGTTTTATAATAAGTCGTAACCACTTACTTTACCACCACCGTATAATATCCCTATACATAAAAAAAACACGTGCTGACCCTTTTAGATTTACATTTTATTCGTTTTTAATATAAATTCGATGGTTTCGCGCATCGTCGTCCACGTAAAAGTAAATCCGTTAAATCTAGGTTCATTATGTCGTTTTCGTCCGCACTCAATCGGTAAAAACCTAACTCGAGTCGCGGCTAATTCGGTTTCGAATTACCAAATTTTCGCGATAACTTAAACGAAGTCGAACGTAAAGTCAATAATTGAAGTCGATTAACCCCGTTTATTACAATTATTTAATAGCTAACGCGATATATCCTATGGTATCTTACAAACGACAAACATCGGCTTAAATCGGTTTTGAAAGAGCCGAAAGTATATTTATAAAGGTAAAGGACTAGGTATTTGTTAACGGTCTATCCTCTCCAATAACATTAAAGTATAACACCAAATGATTAACATTTGCTATCAATTAGTTTATTATATGTAATATTGAGTCAAAATATTAAAAATCCTTAATAATATATTATAATGCAACCTACTATAGTAAGCCAAATAGGTGCCAAATAGAATCCACAATTAAGGTACGAAAAAAAACTAAAAAAAACTAAAAAAAACTACCGTGGCCCAACGTATAGAGCCTTTAGGAAAAGCCAATATCCAACCCGTTACGTGCCCTTACACGTGTTGTATACGGACCGTACCCTATCCTTACACGAACTATATCCGGCTTATACCCGAACCATACTCTATCCGCGCCCAGGCCGGGCCCAGGCTGGGTATTACCTATCCCGTTACGTATACAGTCACGTAACCTATAGGCTCAATGGCCAACGGCCTGAGTCCATGAAACGATTATTCTTATATGATTTTAAACTTAAATTTCAATATAAAGAAGGATATGGAAGAATTGTTCAAAAGAATTGGCGTTCGACGTTTACAACCAAAGTAAAATAAAATGGTTTGAAGCCGTTTTTCAAAAGCAAACGAACGGCTAAATAACGTTTAGGCGTAATTCGTCGCCGCAAAAAATGCTATAAAGGTTCGGCGTATTATATAGAAAAAGTTCGAACATAGCGGTAAGGTAGGCTTTATATCTGTTACTTCTATTCGTTCCAGCTGTTATAGACTCAGGTTCTTAGCCATTGAGTCTATAGATTACGTAAATGTACACGTAACGGAATGTGCAGTACCTGGTCCGGGCCCGGTCCGGGTGCAGACTGGGTGCGGTCTGTGTATGGCAGGTGTGAAAGCACGTAATGGGCTAGATAATAGCCAGGCCCTTAGGTCTCGTACGATGGGCTACGGCAACCACTTTCAATCTTTCGCTATACCTTAATAGTAAACTATATTCAAAATCTATTTGGTTTACTATTGTAGGTTAAACTATAATATACTATTAGGTTTTTGTCGAAAAAAATATTACTTATAATAAACGAATGGATAATGAACGTTAATAACATTACATTAAATTTTAGTGTTATCGGAAAGAATACGCCGTCGGCGAATACCTAATTCTCTATCTTCATAAATATACTTTTCACCTCTTTGAGACCAATCCAGACAGATATTTTCCGTTTATAAAATATTATTAGTTATGTCGCGTTCATTATGAATTAACTAGAATAGCCGGGTTAATCAATTTTAATTATCAACTTTACGTCCGACTTCGTTTAAGTCGTAATTAAAATTTAGTCATTCGAAGCCGACTTAACAAAGATTTATATTAATCTTTTACCGGTTTAGGGTAGGCGAAAACAATATGACTAATTATAATTCAATGGATTTGCTTTTACATAGACGGCGATACCTTGAACGATCGAATTTATATTAAGAACGGATAGAATATAAATTAATAAATATCAGTATACGGTTTTTTGCGTAAAGAGTTATTGTACGGCGATGGTAAAGTAGTTTATTATAATGTATTATAAAGCCGGCGGATACCAAGATATATAGGATATAAGCAAGTTTTTCGCGAGAATAAAGCCTTTATCGAATTAAAGGGATTAATCAGGAACGATAAAAACTTATAGGTACTATTCTTTATTAACTTCAATATACTATTGGTTTAAATAGGCGGATTAAATTAGCCTTCAGCCGTAAAGTATAACTACTTACGTTTTCGCGCATCGTTACATATTAGCGACAAATGTATTACAGGAAGCGTTAGCCAGGTAAACTATATCGTAACTTTGAAAAAGTACCGCGAGCTCGCCGACAAATTAAAGCTCTTAAAATTGAAACGATGTTTTGTTTATTCATTAACAGGACCTGTATGAATTGAATAACCGGATAAAAATATATTTATAAGGAGGGTTTATATATTTTAAGTATTTTCGTTTAAAATTCGTCATAATCGCGATTAATTATTTCGATATCATGGTGAATTATTTTCAAACAACCGTTTGGTACGCGTTTAAGATTAAAGACGAAAGTCGATATAAGTAACGGTAAAATAACTTTAGACTAGGCTCCTTAAAGAGCGTTACATACCTTGTGGTTCGACAAACTATTATTAACATGATTAGAAATTTCGTACAACGTTACCTTAAATATAGGTGTATACAATCTAAATAGAAAAGTTAAATGAAAATTTCCTATTCAAAATGACGGGGAAAGCTTAACTCTTGAATATATTTTTGTTTAGGGGTCATATAGCTTTAACGACATAATTGCAAAATCGAATAAAGAGAAATTTAATTTCATTAAAATACGTATAAACGAATATTTTTTCTTTATCCTTGTATTTTTTTAATGACACTTACTTTTTAAATATTTAAATCGCTTTTAAATGTAGTTATTATTATATTATAATGTAAACTTTAATATAACGGTTAAGAATAAAGTAAATTTAGTCATTATATTTTGGAAATATCAACACGATATTAGGGTTACGACAAAATACGCGTACTATCTAAATAATCAAGTTTTATATGAATGTTAATAAACAATAGAATCTGATATTAGTATATATTATTTCTGGAATAACGCGGGATATAATTTTTGATATGCTTTTGATATAATATTAATAGGTAATATTAAATGTTAACGGTAGTCGCTTAATAGTTCATAGCTAGGGAAGCTTAATCATAGACGCGGTAATAATATGTTTTAGGTTGAGGGATATAATAGGTGTAATAAGATCGGTTTTTATCGGTTTAGTAAACTTTTGTACCAGGAAGCATAACATACGGAGGATTAGTCCCGCTTAACTTTTATTACAAGTTTTTACGAAATAACGCGAATTTCATAAATAACGGCGACGAACATTATCGACGAAAAAAAGTATTAATTACTTTTTTTATCAAAATTATCAAAATTCCGCGACTTATTCTATGAGAATGAAGTTACGACCTTACTCTTATATAAGGGAAAACTAGACTATTATATTGATATTAAACAAAACTAATATATATTCTTATTGAAACGACTCTAAAGATTATTATATTGTATATTACGTGATCAACCTTCCGAGTTTTAACAATAAGTTCCGAAATTAGTAAATAAGGGTTAATTTTGGGTAAATTTCTTATCAGCTGCAACGCCAGTATTACTTTTGTTTGAGCTGGAGGGGAAATAACCGTTTTATGTCGATTACCGAATATTAAATAAGATCATCGAATAAAATGGGTTTCCTTTACTTTTGATTAAGTAAATCTTATATACGTTGTCGAAGTCAACGTAACTTACGAAGTTATATATCCGAACAGCTTTCAACCGTATCCAGGTTATATCCGGATAAAAGGAATTAACGGAGTTTAGTATACAGTTCGGATTATTTAAGTAATTCATTATCTCTTTCAAGTCAACTGGAACGATGGTAACGTTTTAACAATAAATTAATTATGTCATAGGGGATACTTTAAATGATTCTGTTATAATTTACCTAAACAACCTTTTAGTTATTTCTTACGGTACTAAATAAAACCATACAGCGAAAGTTCGCGTAGTTTTAAACAAGTTCATAATACGAATCTAAATTTGATATTTTAAAAGTGTAACTTTATAATTGATGGGGTAAAATACCCAGGTTTCATTATACCGGTTAAGATAAGTATTTGGGCTGACTCTAAAAAAAGTTCAGGTAATACATAAATAGAAGTTAGTACATATTATTCGAAAGACTCGAGTTTTTTTGAGGGTTTTAATAACTTTTATCGTTTTTTCCCCTCGAGTTAGTTAATTATCTTATCTGATTAACGAAGTAAGGAATTCTTTGGATTTGAATGAAACGGGAAAAACACGTATTTTAAACCTCAAAAGATGCCTTTGTCATGGCTTCGATTTTGGTACATTAGGATCTAAATCGGCTAACAGTGGTAAAAACCAACTATTTAAAAACGGCGCTAGGGGGGTATTTATCGTAATGGAATGAGGATGGTATCCTAAAGCTAATGGCTTACTATTTAGTACAATTAATAGATGCTAAATGTAATTATACTATTTACGATGAAAAACTTTTCGCGGCAGCATTCTATTTAAAACCGTGACTTTTAAAATTATATAACGTTTACATCCCATTTACGATTTTAACGGATTATAAGAGATTGGAATATTTTTCTTTATTACGTTTGATTTTAGAACTCTAGTTTATATTAATCGAAGTTCTTTCGCTTTTTCAATACCACTTACGGTATAGGTCCGTAATGGAGGGCGTTTGTTGGAATGTATTAACCCGTAAATTGTAAAATAAGCCTAAAATTAAAAAAAATGCTGAATGCAAGTCTTTTAACTTATTTTTATTGTTATTTACAACGTGGTAGTAATTAATTTATATATTAGGGGAATGTATATTATGGAGGGTTGTACGGATGAATTTGTGAAAACAGAAACTTGGTTGTTGGATTACGATAATATATACTTTAAAAGCAAGCAGAAGGTTTTTGAAGGGTTAACAGGAGTGGGATCGCTCCGGGCCCAGCCTACGTCCTGGTTATTATTTAAGATAACGCCGGGGTATTCCAATACGCCGAAGCCGGTAATACCGTTGCGGACCCGTCTTAGGTTAAACCCGCTAACCTCGTTAACGTCGAGTAGTTGCTTTATTTTCGATTCGAGTACCTTGGTGGAATCGTAATATTAAGGAGTAACAAACGATCTATTATATAAGGTTCGCCTATTATGAGTTATCTGGTTAAAAATATATTATTTCGAGTTTTTAATAGCATTACTATTAAAAGTATATAATCGTACATATTCGCCATTGATATTGAATATATACGTAATATAATAGGACGAAATTTCGCCGTACCTTATGATAAGGCCTTTTTTAACTTTTCTTTGTTTTAAACCAGTATTAGGTATATATTTCCGTCGATTTCATAATCGACTTACCGGTTATTAAAAGCGTCCCTCGATATTTATTAGTTATTACAACACGCTTTTCCAAATTTGTGCAACTTGAGGCTATATGGTTTATAACTATTAATACGTGTACGAATAGTTTTCAGGATATAGAGTGAAATTTTAATAAATTTCCGGCTTTTTTTATTAATAATAGTGGTTAGAATTAAATAATCGTATTTTAAACGATTTTATGTTTTCTTAGTAAAAATCGAATAACCTTTATCTATGGCATATTGGTTATAAATAAATAACGGTATTAAATATACAAATTAAGAAGTTGAGAAATATTTGCGTGTTATCTTTACCTTATCGTAATACGATTGAACCTTATATTTACCCATTTATTACTTTATATTGAATAATCGGAAATTAACAATTACCTGGTTTAACGTAAATCAACTGGTAAATGGGTATAAAATGCCACTTATTCTAAAGGTAAACCGGAATACGAAATCGTTAATTGATTTAGCGGAGCAAGCCGTTATGTTTTTAATATACTTACGCCAGAGTGTAGAGTTAGTTTAGGTGACGATAATATATATTTAATAATGGATAAAAACAGCGGCAAACCGTTAATAACGTTCGGCGAAACGATATAAAGTAGGGGATCAATTTTAGTTAAGTATATGTAATATTAAAACCAATCGTCCAAGCAAAAGACTTACTTAACTTTATAATTAATATCTGGTAGTCAACGTTTCGAAGCCATTTAATATTATTTTGAATATTTCATATTTTACGTAAACTTAATTAAACGAACGTCTTCGGAACCCTCTTTTTTCGTAAATCTTATCCGATATTCACCCGTGATTAATTTTAGTTGTTAACGATAGAGGGGAAAGTATATACGAAAAAAAATGAAATTTGAAAAATTTCTCGGTAAAGATAAGGCGGGGCGGGGTTCGCTTTATATTAGTTAAATAAAGAGTTATGATAAGAAGAACTGGGAATTGTTGGACAATTATCAATAGATTATAATATTATATGAATTTAAGGCTAAATATAGAGATATTGAAGTTTATTATAGGCCGGTATTGCAACTTTAACAATGAATATATATTAAACAACTTATATTGGGCAAAAATAATATCGTATTCGCAAAAAAGGGGAAATTTCATTATCAATTATGTTACGATACGATAAATGGAACTGGGTATATATTAGCCCATTTTTTCGGAAAACTATCTAGTTATAGGGTAATTTTCACCACGAATTAGTAAAGATATATCTATTCAATTCTATTATATTTATTCAAGTTTAATAATTAACAGTGTTATTAACATGAAAGGCCTTATTATAACTAGTTTCGGATATTAAAAAAACTCTGGTAAAAGAAAACAACAAGAGGCGTGGCGGGTGTTGGTAAACATTGACGAAAGAGGCTGGTAAAAATAGGGGCAGGCACGGAGCGACGTCGAGGATAATTGATAACGTTAAAAGTGACGAGTATGAAGGGAGGACGACGATAACGGTTAGCGAAGGGCGAGGCGAGGGGCGGAGAGAGGAAAACAACCTTTTAGACGGGTTACTAAGAATTACAAAATATTAGTTTGGGCATGAGCGACGCGGTCGGCCCAGATACAATCCTCCTCTCGTTTATAGTTAACCTAATTAACTCGCTGTTAATTAAGGTTTATAAATAAAACACGAATAAAACCGAAATTTATATAATAAAGCTTTGGATATCATTTATTACACTTTATAAATCGTAGCCTATATTAGTTATAAAGGATATAGTTTACATAACTATATTATTTTGACTATTTCAATTAAAATTATGAAAGGGTATACAGTGAATGTTTAAGGGGGCCGGTGTAAAGACGTTACGCGTTAATATGTGGTTAACCGAAGGGGTTTTTATTACGGTAAATAAACGATATCGTAAAGAGTAATAAATGAGTTTGAAAGGAAAACGAACACGGAAGGAAAAGGCGATAGGGACGTATGGTAAAAGGGGTAACGGCTTATACAGCTGGCATGGTAGTGATTTTTTATATCTGAGTAATATAGCGGAGCCGGGCGAATTAGTTAATTAACTTAAAAAGGCGGGAGTAAAAACAGACTGGTAATTCGGGATATTTTCCTATCGCTTACGAATATGAAATAAAACGAAATTTTTCTCTTTAATAATAATGATTAATTAACTTAAAAAGGAGCGTAAACCGGGCGAAACCGTAAGTAAATTTGTCTTTTTAATATATTACTATTAGGGGTTAAATTCCAATCGGGTTTTTCGTAAGGTCAATTTATAAGTTTACCTTATTGTAAACTTTTCGACACGTACGACAACTTTACGCCCGGTAAATTCGAACGTAAATGAAAAGAAAGTCCGAATTAAAAATGAGATTAATATACGATATATAGGCGTTCTTTACCTAAAAGGGGGAGTGTTTCATTTTCATTTTCGTTATTACTAAAAAAAACAGGTTGTTCATAATACGGAGAGGTTATAAAATGTAATTAACGATGAAGTACTAGTTATAGTAGGGTATTATACTTTATAAAAAGGCTAGTTATCTCTATTAGATACGTTTACAGCAGTTTAACTTAGGTTAGGTCTATTATAAATGTTAATTGTAAAGACGAGAAAAATCGGACAGATTACAGAACATTTATAGATAATTAACGGTTTAGGTACAAAGTATGATAAGAGGGTTATAATAAAAGGCTACGTTAGTATAGGAATTAGTAAAGGGAGTTTAACGATATAAAATATTAAGGGAGAAAGTTTTAGGGACCGCGTTAGATTTTGTATTAATTAATACAGGCAGACTGGATTAGGCAGGGGTTACGTATTACGCGGTACGGTAAAAGGGCGCGTTATACGGTGCCGGCGATAGGAAAAATATGTTAAACGGAACGTTAAGGGGGTAGGTTATACGGCGTCAGTGGTAGAAAGTATATATTAGATGGTACGTTAAAATGGCGCGTTATATGGCGCCATAGATATAGTGTTAAATCGGTCGGTACGTTATTCGATGCGTTAAACATTACGTCGCCGATCCGATTAAATAAAAAGGGGTTATATTATAAACTTAGGCTGTTGGCTATTAATTTTATAGGTTATGTAATTGTATACATAACGAAATATATAGTACCTAGTTCGGGCATGGTCCGGGTGCGGACCGGGCGCGGTCCGTGTACGGTACGTATAAGGGCACGTGATGAGCTGGGCACTGGCCAGGCCCTTAAGTCTCGCATGATGAGTCACGGTAGCCCCTTCTAGTCTTCCACTATACCTTAATAGTAAACTTCATATGGCACCTACTTGGCTTACTATTGTAGGTTGGACCATAATACCGGCGGCTTACGGGCCCTATAGATTTTGAATAAAGAGCGTTGTTTTTAAATAAGTTAATTTGCTAAAAAGAAAGGTGTAAATCGCAGCTAATAAGCGGGTAAAGAGAATAACTCGATACAGTTAAACCATATATATAAATATCTAAATGAATTGATGAAACGCTGAGCTATATTAACGTAAAAGTATGTAAGTGGGTTAAACTACGTAAATAGACATTTGGTAAAGACGACGACGGTAGTTTCAAATATATATTCCAGTAATTTTTTGTAACTTTATTTTTTCGTTAATACTACGTTACGTTTATATTCGGTACCTGTAAAATAACAGCTTTTATGTCATTTTATAACGTAAAATGTAATAGTTTAGGCTCACTTATAGCATAGGCATAAGAGCCCATAGTTATACTTCGCCGATTTATAACGTAATTAGAAAGCGTCAAGTAACACTATATTAAAAAGGGTTAAAACCGACCTTTAAATTAGCTATATATAATTCACCTATTTCATTAAAACTTAGCATTGCAGTATGTTATTACGTTAAGGAAGGTCAACTTGAGGTTTATTTTAAGTGAGTTTGTAGAATACTTGTAGGAAAGTATTTCGACTTTGTTTCGTCATCGTCACCTATAATATTAATAGCTTACGGTTAAAAGTCTCGGGTTTATTAAATTAGAAACGTATTTGAAGCGATTCAAATTAGTTAATCTACATAAAACCGGGAGTATTTATCTTTTCTTATATCGTATTCAATAACGTAAAAATCGACCAGACGTATCATACTATTTTTTGTGAGGTTAGCTTAAATTTTGAAAAACTCATTCGGCTCATGATTTGTAAAGAAAAGTTAAACGTTATTATCAATCCGAAAATGTTAGTAAGAGAAGCGCCGCTTATTAGCGGCTCCCTTTATACGTTGTTACATAACCTTCATCATAGCTTATATAAACCCCGTAATATACCAAATACGTTAAACTAAACTATCAGTCTTCATACATAATTTTGTAATTAAAATAATGAAGAATTATACTGTTTATATAAAGTCAATTTCATAACCGTAAAGCATAAAAAATTTCAATACTAATAATGGTCGTGTTTTTATTATTTCACGCCAGTAAAAAACCTGGTATTATACGGTTTTAGTTCAGTTAAATGTAAACGAAGAAAAAAACAGGTACGTTAAAGCCTTTTAATTAACGCGTTTAGTCGCGCCGTCAGTTTCAGGGTAAGTAATACTTAGGCGTTACTCTATCCCCGTTAAATCGTAAAGTGGATTTGAAAAGCTACCGGTCCAATTTAACCCTCAATTACTAAAAATCGTATGAGGAAATCCGTAAAATCGCTAGTAATAAATTAAAAACCGTTCTGTATAAGTTTCAATGCTTTTAGTAACTATAACCCTGGAGATAACAATTTTATTTAAACTATTCGTAATAATTATAAGTTAAGGTAGTTTGAAGGCACATTTTCAAAGTTAATGGACTATAAAATAGATAAAAAGCTTGTTATAAAATCGTTTAAAACCCGGGAAAGGCTTAAAAAATCCTTTCCGATGGTGTTTCCAATAGGTTATACGATTATAAAAATCATAGTTCCGGCAAAAGCGACGGACCGCATGATATAAACCGGGTTAAAAGTACGGTTTGAAAATGATAATAATAGTAAAGTCGCAACCTGGATAACTGATAAGGGGTAAATCATAGGTAATTAATAATAATATGGTAATAAGCGATTTTTCAAATAAGTAACATGATATGGTTACGAAGTCGTAAAACCTTATATTTGGTTACTGAATATTTTAAAATTAAAATTGTGAAGGTTTAATCGTCATCGATCCGATTATTAATAGGAAAACTCCGGTTGCTATATATATTATACGAACTAGTTGGTAGTAAAAAATATCACGGGTAATAACGGCGTCCTAATAACTTTAAATATTGATATTAGTAAAACTTTCTCGACTTTTAAAGATGAATTTGCGGGTGATAATTAACCGGAAGACATGTATAAGCGAAAGCGGTTTGAAAACGATCTATTCGAGGCATAAAAGCTAAAGTTTCCGTTCTAAAATAAGTAGGTCGAAAAAAACATGTAGAATATATTGATTTTGGAGTCATAATGTATTAGGTCGTATATAACTAAAAGTTCCATTATAAACTAATCTAAAACGAAATTAATTTTATGGTCCGACCTACAATGATAAGCCAAGTAGGTGACAAATGGAGTTTACTATTGAGGTACAGCGGAAGACTAAAAGAGGCCATCATGGCTTATCGTACAGGACTTATGGGCATGGCCAGTGCCCAGCCCGTTACGTTCCCTTACACATGCCGTATACGGATCGAGCCTAGATCAGATATTATATATTTCATTCCATATATAAAACTAGGCCCGGACCGAGTATTATATATCCCGTTACATGTATATTTACGTAACTTATGTATTGAATAGCTCATAGCCTAAGCTTATAATACACCCTATTTTTCTCTGGATGTTATAAGGGTTACGAAATTCCGTTAGTTAAACGCGGAACGCGAGCCTCACCAGCCTAATACGCGGGTCGGACGCGAGTCGGTAACGTGGTGTCCAACGCGCCGTATACCGTATCGGCCGTTTAAAACCTAAGTCGTTGGCGTTATATAACGCGCCTTTTAACGTTCCATATGATGTATCAGCTGGTTTAACCAGAAACTGCCGGCGTTATATAACTCGTTTTTAAACATATCGTATAGTATATTAATCTATTTAACTTCAAATAATTAGCGTCTTATAACGAGGCTTTCAATATACAACATAATAAATCATTGTTATTATTGGTATCGTATAACTTACTATTTAACGCATCATATAATATATTATTGTAACCGTTAATACTATGTAACGCACCCCGTATAATACGTAACCTTTATTCAATCCGGTTGTTATGACACAAGCACATTGGCGGGTCAGGAAACAGGCCAGCATGCAGCTAAGCTACCGAGAGCCTGAAGTCCAACACATCAGGCGGGGAACATCTCTCGGTGAGCCTCAGTGAGTACCGGTGAGCCTCAGTGAGCACCGGTGAGCCTCAGTGAGCACCGGTGAGCCTCGATAAGTACCAATGAGCCTCAGTGAGTACTGGCGAGCCTCAGTACTGAAGATGGTATGAAGGCCATATGATATAAGGACACGGTCAGCACCATACAGATAGTATTTCCTTCATAGCTCTTCAGTTGTCAATCTAAGTATTCAGTCTACACACCTGAATAGCCCAACGGCTAATGATTATTCTACAGCACGAACAAACATCTTCTGATATTGCATCTTTGTTACCTCTGATACCTTACTACTAACATAAATCCTCTGACACATTCTACTTACTCACGGGTATTTAGTATGATCATTACACCAGTTCGCTAATACTCATAAATACAAATTTCCCCGTAACCTTTAAACACCCCCCGCCTCCTCCTCTTATATCGTCGACTTTGTTCCGCTATTATACCTTTTCATAAATTTTTGTAATAACCCTATTACCACTTTTTACATTTAAACTATAAGTACCTATTGATATTTTATAGCCTTTCCCCCTTTTTTCATTTTCATAGTTAACGTTTATGACAACCCTTACCTAGGATATACCATCGCCGACGCTGTTAATAAAAATAATTAACCACCTCGTAAAGTATATTACTCTATTATATATAAATAAACTATCGCTAATTACTTTTTATAATCTATTCGTGTTATAAATAACCTATTTATCCTTAATAATACCGAAGATAGAAATAAGTTCCCCCATTTATAGGTAAAGAACACGTGTATATCGTATATTAATCGCTTTTCAATTCCGTAGTTTTTTTGTCTATATTCGAGTTTATTAGGCGTAAAGTTTTGGTACGTATCGAAAGGTTTATAATAAAGTAAACTTCTATATTAACCTTATGAAAAATCCGACCATAATTTAACCCTTTTTCGTAAGATATTTGAAAGATAAAGTTCTTTATAATTTCTTCTGGTTTACGCGCCTTTTTACACTAATTGGTCATTACTATTAAAGATAAAGGCGATATTTTATTTTTTACTCGTAAGCGGCAAAAAGATATCCTGAATTACCAGCCTATTTTTATCTTTGTCTTTTTAATGTCGATTAATTAGTTCGTTTGGCTTCGAAATATTATTCTGGTATAAATAATTTTTATCGTATCGGATGCATAAGCCGTTACCATTTTTATTATATGTTCCCGTCGCTTTTTTCTCCCAGGTCCGTTTTCTTTTAAAACTCTTTAGTTACCTTTTACGATATTATGTTTTTATATTAATAAAATCACTTTGGTTAACTATACGTTAATTTGTAACGTATTTATACCGGTCTTTTTAAACATTTGCCGTATACATTTTAGTAGTTTTAACCTAAATGATTAAATATATATAGTCACGTAAATTATATCTTCTATAATTAATATAAGTGTTATGGTCCGACCTATGATGGTAAGCCAAGTAGGTGGCAAATGGGATTTACTATTGAGGTACGGAGAAATACTAAAAGAGGCTACCGTGGCCCAACATGCAGAACCTATAGGCAGGACCAGTACCTAGCCCGTCACGTGCCCTTATATATGCCGTACACGGACCGTATCTAGCCTATACCCGGACCATGACCGGTCCGCACCCGGACCAGGCTCAGGCCGGGTACTACTCATCCCGTCATGTGCACATTCACATAACCTATAAACTTAATGGCTTTATAGTAATCAATAAATATCGAAAGCCGCTATTAGTAACTAGTAGGTCGATTATAAAGTCGACGAAAATATATATCTAATACCAATTTGGGATAAGAAAAGTTTAAAAGAAGCTTTGTTGTAAAATATAACGAGGTTTCGTATTATTATATCAAGTATATATTAAATATAAACGTCTAATATTTACCATTATTCCTTTTTAATAATAATCCTATTAAAGCACTTAAAACAAAATGATTTTGCCCGGATAGCCTATAAAAAACGAATCGTAGGTTCATTATGAAATCCTCGTCGTTAATGGTCCCTAACTCGATAGCTATAATCGGTTACGATTACATAACGCACCTCGCGGATTAATTTCATAATCCGTAATTTACACCGATCATTTTGCCTTAGTCGGGAAACACCTAACGTTTTCGAACACCACTAATAAACGAACCTTATATAACGTGTTATTTGTTAACTTTAATTTTACAATTTTGTTCGGGTACTCAAGTCAAAAACAATGCAATTATTTGACGTTAATAAAGGTAAAGGGTTTAACGCGGGCCAGGTCCGCAGTAGTATTGCCGGCTTCAACGTACTGAAATCCCCTAACGTTATTTTAAATAATAACTTGGACGTAGGTTGGGTCGGTGCGATCCCGCTTTTATCGACTTTTCGAAAATCTTAACCTTGTCTTTAAGGTATATGTTGTCGCGATTGAATAGCTAAGCCTTTCTTCTGATAGATCTATCCGTATAAACCGTTATAATATTAGTTTTTATAATATATCAGTTTATTATTACCACGTTTTACATAGTAGTGTAAATAGGTTAAAAAATTACGTACGGCGTTCCTGAACTTCTGGTTCATTTTACAATCTCCGCGTTAATATATATGGATGGAGGCCTTAAGTTACGGGCATATACCATAGGTAATATTAAAAAAGCGAAAGAACTTCAACCTATTTAGCTCAGCTTTCGGAAATTAAACGTTGTAAAGAAAAATATTCCAATCCCTTGTAATTTATTAAAATAGTAAACGGGTTACAAACGTTACGTAATTTTGAAGACTACATTTTTAAACAGGATACTACTAGGGAAAAATTCCTTATCGTAAATAATATAATTACGTTTCGCATTTATCAATCGTACAAAATAATGAGTTACTAGTTTTAGGATACCATCCTTATCCCATTACAATAAAACCTCTTTTAAAGTTGTTTCTTAATAGTCTGTTTTTATCACCGTTAGCCAATCTGTGTCTTGATATGCTAAAATCAGGGCTATAACAAAATCATTTTTTAATATTGAAAATACGTATTTTTTCTGCTATATTTAAACTTAAAGATTTTTTTACTTCGTTGAAACCGATAAAATAATTTACTAGCTTGGAGAAATTACTAATAAAATCTCGATAAAAGTTGGTGAAACCTAAAAAAATTCGAACCTTCCGAATAATACATAATAATTCCTATTCACGTATTACCCGGACTTTTTCGGAGTCGGCGCAAATACTTATCCTAACCATTATAATAAAACCCAAGTATTTTATCTCCTGAACTACGAAGTTACACTTTTTTAAATACAAGTTTCATACTATATTGTAAAGGCTTCCCAGAATCTCACGAACTTTCGCTATATAGTTTTATTTAGTACCGGAAAAAAGACTAAAAGGTTGTTCAAGTAAACTATAAAAAAACAATGTAACATATCCGCTATTATATAATTAATATATTGTTGAAAAATCGCCGGCTTTTCTATTAGCCTAAAAATGATAATTAATTATTTAAATAAATCAAACCGAATACGAAACATCGTTAATTTCCCCTATTCGGATAAAAACCAGATACTGTAAAATGTTACTTGAATATACAACTTCGTAAGTTATATCGACTTCGATAATGTACGTAAGATCTTTTTAATTAAAGGTAAAGGAAAACAATCTTATTCGGTAATTCTATTCAATACACAGTAATCAATATAAAACCGTTATCCCCCCCCCTTATCTCAAAATAAGTAATACTGGCGCCGCGGCTAATAGAAAGTTTACCCGAATTTAGATCTTATTTATTAATTTTGTTACCTGTTGTTGAAATTGAAAAAGATAATTTCGTGGTATCAAATATGATAGTCCCTAAGGTCGTTTTAGCAAAGGTTCATTTTCTTTTGGTTTAATATAAATATAGTAATCGAGTTTTCCCCTATATAGAGGCAAAGCTATAGCCTTATCCATATCGAATAGGTTGTAGAAATCTACTAATTTTAATGGAAAACGTAACTAATATTCTTCCTTTTTTACTGTGTTCGGCGCCGTCGTTTATAAAACCTGCGTTATCTTATAAAAACTTGTAATGAAAGTTAACCGAATTTTTCCCCCATACATTATACTTTCCGATATAAAAGTTTTACCAGATCGATAAAAATCGATTTTACTACACCTCATATACCCCCTAACCTAAAGCGTATTATTACCGAGTCCATAACCAACCCATTTTTAACTATAAATTACTAAACTACCATCGCTAACGTTTAAAATTAATTATTCATATCGTATTTCAAATATCCCAAATATTATATCCCGCATTATTCCGGGATTAATATATATTAATATTGAGTTGGACAATTCATTAATATTTATACGAAATTTAGTTCCTTGTGTGATACGCAGATTTTACCGTAACCACAATATCATGTCTAAATTTCGTAAATATAATAACTGAATTTACTGTATACTTAACTGTTATACCAAATCCTCGTTTGCAATACAATAACAATTATAGCAAAAATCGACTTAAGTATTTAAAAAGTAAGTGTTATTAAAAATTATAGGCATAAAAATTAATATTTATTTATATAGTTTCTATTTAAACTAAACCTCTTTTCCCTCGATTCTGTAACTACGCTATTAAGGTTATATAACTCATAAACAAAACTGTACCTAGTATTTATGTTTTCCCTATCGCCGTTAATATATATATTTTTTTTAGTTTTTCAACTTGAACCGTATACATGTACGTTAGAGGTAATACTTGGCAAAAGTCGTAATTACGTTAGTAATAATCTGTTAGACTATAACGTATATAACGCCTTGTAATAAGCCTAGTCCGGTGTTCCTTTACCGTTATCTATGTCTTCTTACGTCTTTACTCCTAAACTCGTACCAAATAGGGTTTCCAAGATAATTGGCCGCGATTACTACGACCATTTAATAAAGATACCTAAAAAGTATAAACACCCGTTATAACTATATATTTATGGGGACGTTAAACCTATATAGGGTTCGTAAATGAATAATTAAAACGTCGCTTTAAATTTAAAACCTTTAATTTATTAGCTAATTTACAATATTTCGCTAAGGCTACGATATAATCTACCTGGTTAACGCCTATAATAAAAGAGTTATCGCGGATGTATAGGGATACGTAAAAACTTAAATAATTGTATTTTACGGCTAAACACTAATCTAATCCGCTTGTTTAAACTAACAATATTTCGAACGTAATAACGAATAATATCTATAGGTCTTTGTCGCTTATAAGTAATCCCTGTAATTTGACCAAGGCTTCATCCGCGTGGTAACAGTCGTTAAAAACATTTTTAATGTAATCGAGGAATTTACCTACATGATATATATCCTCCTATCCAACGGCTTCGTAATATACTTTAATATTTTACTTTAACATCGCCATGTAATAAACTTATATATAAAGAAACGTATACCGACCTTGTTCAATTTACATCTTATTTTCTTTTAATATAAATTCGATCGTATAATGCGTTGCCATCTATGTAAAAACAAATATGTCGAATTACTATTAATTTTTTTTTTTGTTTACCTTAAGCTAGTAGAAAGTTAACATTAGTCACCGTTAAATCGGCTTCAATTTGTTAAATCTTAGTTATAACCTAAACAAAATCAAACGTAAATTCGATAGTTAAAGTCAATTAACTCAGCTATTAAAGTTACTCTACAGCAGACGCAATGTAACTTATAATGTATTATAAAAGAGAAATTTCGACTAGAATAGGCCCTAAAAAGACGGGAGTTATACTTATAAAGGTGGAGAGTTAGGTATTTGCCGACGGCCTATCCTCTCTGATAACGTTGAGACATAACGTAAAATCATTAATAGTGGTTATTGATTCATTTATTATAAGTAATATTGTTTCGAAAAGATGGAAAAAAATAAAGCTTAATAATATATTATAATACGACTTAGAATGGTAAACCAAGTAGATGCTAAATGGAGTAAACTATTAAGGTATAACGGAAAACTAGAAAAAGCTACTGTAGCTTATTATTCAGAACCTGTAGATATGGCCAGTACTCAGCCCATCATGTGCCCTTATATTTGCCGCACACGGACCGCGCCCGGACCGCGCCCAGACCACGCTTGGACCGGGTACTGTATATACCGTTACGTGCACAGTCACGTAACCTATAGACTCAATAGCAAATGACCTGAGTTCATAACAATTAAAAAAGGTGCTCGAACTAACGAATTCATTGTTTAAAAAGCCATCGTATAATTATAAAGCATTTTAAGTTTTTGTAATCCGTAAAAATCGTAAATGGGCGCGCTGTATCCCGGAGCTTCGCGTTTCATACTTTGAAACAACTTATAATCTCGAGTGATTTTTTTAGCGTAAATTTCGTAATTATATTTGGCGACCGATGAATAATGAAAGTAGTATATTACGGGAAGTAGGTTAACATGGTCTTTGTATTGTAGTAAATAACCGCCAAAAGCTCAAATCAAATAATATACCTTTAAAAAGGTATCGCGGTCGGGATTTCATTAGGCGAGTACATATTAAAAAAAAACAAGTTTAAGTTAGTTGAAAACGGTATTTTTGGGGGGAATTTAACGAAAAAAAGGTGCCTTTTGGAGTCAGCCGAGTTAAAGGCCTAATAATTATAAAATAACCGCGAAAAAAAATCCAATAAAATTTTACGAATTAAAAAAAAACTGACCTTAAGGATTAATATAAAATTTGTTTATTTCCGGATAATACGTAGTTTTTTTTTAGTTTCTACGGATGTGACCGTTGAATACAATAATTAATTTAAGTTATATGATTTTGAAACCGCTAAATTTATATTTGAAAATATTAAAATTAAGGCTCGTAGCGTTTGAAGCATTTAGTATTTACCCTACCTAAACGTTATACTCGTTAAAATTGTCCTTGAAATATATAGAAATGTAATCGGGGTAAACGAATGAATTTTGTTTAAAAAAGGGCGCGAATAATTATTAATATACTGTTAAAAGGTAACTGATATATTAAAAATGTCGAAAAAGGTAATACGCTATTTCAAAAATTTAAAACATATATAAAACGCGGTTTTCCACTCTTTCTCCTTCTTAATATAGAGCTTGTAAAAAGCGGCTTTAATATTTAACTTAGTAAATTACTCAATTTTTGGAATATTTACAAATGAGTTTTTAATAAATGGGAACAAGTAGTGATTTGCCTTCGTAGTACAGTTATATAGACGGTAATCAATACGAAATTTTAAGCTACATTTGTGTTTCTTAATGAAAAGTGTGGAGGTATCTGCTAAAAAGCTGTTTACTCAAATATAACCTTAATCGAATAACTTAGTTAAAGATTTTCATGTTTTTTTTTTTCGTAATTTTCCGTATAAAGGGCCTTATAAGACCTCTAAAGGCCAATTTTAGTTATTTTTATAAAAAACAATTTCGTAACTGGCTTCGAAACGGTAAAGACGTAGCTTATTTCTGAGGGCTTATTAAATAAAAGGGTAAAATCTTTAAAGGCGTCGGGAAATATATTATTAACGGAGACGAGTAATTTCGAGGCAAGTACTTTATTAATATCTTTAGGGGAAACAGTGATGAGGCGCATAATAGTAGTATATTTTTTGCGGGTTTTTCGAAAAATAACGTAAAATATAACGATGGCGACCCTTTTAGGCATCTTTTATATCAACGTAAATACTCGTTTCCAAACGCAATAATTACCCGCTTCTTATAAAAATAATATATACTTTACAGCAACGTAAATTTTTTAAGTGATAAAGTAAATCTATATCCGGTATTAGTATTTATCAAAGTCGATTATCAAAAAGGTTATGAAAAATAAGCTGCAAGGCGGAGATAGATATGTAATACGTGGTTTCATCAATTCGTTGGGGTAAAATAAGTATACGCGATAACTTTGAATTACCGAATAATATTCGGTAACGTATTCACTACATCGGTGTTTTCTCATTTTAAATAATAAATGTACTTTCGAATAACGTAGTTCCGTCTAATAAGTTTTATACGTATAACGTTGGTAAAACGGTGATATTAAGTTATATAATAATAATATTAAGCAGTAAAAAAGTTTTAAAATTACGCTTTAACACGTATGTCAAGAGATGACTTTAAAACATCAAGGTTTAAATTCAAAGTGTCAGAGAATGATAATATAACTTTGAGGTATAGCCGTTTATAAGCAATTAAAATGCCATTAAAAAGACTCGAAAATTATATATAAAAAGACCAAAACCGAAGTTATCACTTAAAGTAGTCGGATTCTATTTATAATCCTCAATAAAAAATAAAAGAGATACCTCTATTAGGAAGCTATTACGTGACATGTAAAGGAGTATTCCCATACAGTATCTGAATGGCTTTAGAGAACTATAAAAACATTACAACTACTAGAGCTAAATCCCTAGTAAACACTAGCCAGACACTAGCCTATAACAGATTTCGATAAATTATTCGTATTATATAATTGAATCATCGTATCATGTTACTAGGGCGCCTTAAAACTAATACTTCACGCGTACATGAAAAAACAACTTTCAAACGTAAAGGTGTATATTCGAAAACTAGGAAAATATAACCCTTAACTACAATCATTCGTAAACAAAAACACTGTCGAAAAAAAACCTTTAAAATTATATATAAAATGATAAAACCAAAACTATCGCTTAAAGTGGTCGGATACTATCTATAATCCTCGATTAAAAAAAGAGAAACCCCTATTAAGGAACTGTTACGAAGCTACAGAAAAGAAGGTAACCTAGTTATATAACAGGTGATAGTATACTTCTAAGCGTCTCTAAAGTATCATAGATATATAGTAATCACCAGGGCTAGATCCCTGGTAACCATTAGCCCAAGCACCAGCCTGTAATAGGTGCGCGCAATTAATAATAAATATCGTGGCTATAAAAGTTAAGAAAATGGTACGATAAAAACCACAGATAACATAACTTTTAAAATGGTAATTGAATGTGATTTTATAAATAATCAAGTGCACAAATCACTTTACTACTAAAATAAACTCACACTACTTCGTTTAGGATCATTTATTATAATAAAGAAAGTAGGTAAACTAATATTTATTTTGATCTTTACTTTATGAATCAAAATTCACGTTACTGTTAATGTTATTTACTTAACGCCTATTCGAAACGACAAAGTTTTCAGACGTATTGTTTAACCTTTTACGCCTGTGAAATACGAAAATTACAAGAAATAGCAAGTCAAACGAATCTTGAACAAACGGTTAAATCAACGTTGCGGTTTTAACCAACAAATTCAATACTTTGTACATTGAAAGGGATTTATTAGTAAAGACGACGAGTGGGTAAGCTTTATAAACCTGGAACATTGTAAGGACTTGATTAAAGAGTTTGAGAAGAAGCTTTAAGAATAAGGCAGGGCTGTTGGTCTCGCGAGTATTGGTGAGTATTGGTGAGTATTGGTTCTCGTCAGTATCCATTCTCATGAGTAGCTGTTCTCACGAGACATGATGGGGACATCATGCTTTTTTGTCCCCGGGCATTTGTTGGACCTGGGTGGGGTACCACGCCCCACACCCCACGTGCCTTTGTTGTATATACTTCAACTGCTGCAATCTCTGCAGCAGTCTAAACTTAGCCTTCTTTTACGCTTCTTACTACAATGGAACAGACCCTCCATCATCACAACAGTACTTGATGACATACAGCCCCCCTGTATAACGATGAGACTTCAGTTACACGCGTCATGTAATTTCCCTATTAACATAGCAGGGGCGCGCATTCCGGAAGCTTGGCAGTACTTTTGGAAGTACCGCTCTTACTATACTTCGTTATACCGCAAAGTTTCACATCGATAAGCCGATAAAGGACACAAAGTTGGCGGCTCCACCTCTATTCCTCAGCATTCCCCGACCTTGACCCATTTCCAGCTGTCGCGCCAAAACATCCGCTCCTCTTTGTGCGAACGGCTCGAAACAAAACTCGACCATTGAATCTTCACACCACAAATCAAACCCCCAGAAAGCCCTCATCAGGACGCGCCCCCCATCCCCCATCCCTCACAATGCGTGGCAAACGCTCCAAGGCCTACCGCAAGCTGCTCAAGCAGTACGCCCTTGCCTTCCACTTCCGCGAGCCCTGGCAAGTGCTCATCGACGCGGACCTGATCAAAGACGCACACCGCTTCGCCATGGAACTGCCGCAGTATCTCGCCAACACGCTGCACGGCGAGGTCAAGCTCCTCGTGACGCAGTGCAGCATGCGCCACCTGTACGCGCAGAACAAGGACGGCGCGCTCGAGAAGATCATCGACAAGGCCAAGGGCTTCGAGCGCCGCCGCTGCGGGCACCACCCCGACCAGTATCCCGACCCGCTGAGCGAGGCCGAGTGCTTGGCGAGCGTCGTCGGGCCGGCCAACAAGCACCGCTATGTTGTCGCGAGCCAGGCCCACGAGGTGCGCGCGCGGTTCCGGAGGGTACCGGGCGTGCCGCTGGTGTACATCTCGCGGAGTGTCATGATTGTGAGTGTTCTCTTGGCTCCCGGTCGATGGACGGGTGTGCTGCTGCTGTCTGCCGAGTGCGTGTACTGACAGCCGGCGGCATCCAGCTCGAACCCATGGCCAACGCCACCGCCAAAGTCGTCCAGAAAGGTGAGCGCGCCAAGTTCCGTGCGGAGCTGAAGGAGCCTGCTGCCAAGGCTGGCGACAAGCGCAAACGAGACGACGATGACAGCGACGAGGCCAGTGATGACGAGAAGGACGAGGAGGCTGCCACAGCGAAGAAGAAGGCAGAGGCAGAGCAGAAAAAGAAAAAGAGAAGGAGGGGCGAGAAGGGCCCGAATCCGCTAGCAGTCCGGAAGCCCAAGAAGCAGACGCAAGAGCAGCAGAAGCCTGCAAGGCCGAAAAAGGAGGCGAAGGCGGACGAGCCGGCGGAGGGCAGTCAGCCGGCGAAGAAAAAGCGCAAGCGGAAGGTGAAGAAGACAGAGGGTGAGGGCGAGAAATGGGACAAAATTGAGGTGCCGCAGGCTATGGATGTGATCGTCGGCGCTGAGGAGTGAGACTACTTCCATCCACTTGCGAATAGGAAGTCTCTTCCCTGTGGTGCCAGTGTCCCGATTTCCAGCTACACGCCTGAAATGCGTTACTTGGCTTTGATTCAAACCACAGCGTCACTGAAAGGGGACTCTGATGACGTCTGCGTAGGCATACTTGAGGATGCTCTATAGAACCCAAACAATGATACCCTGATGTCCCTTCAGAATAATCCTTCTGTGAGACTATTGTGTGCATCAAACGCATAACCATGGCAAAAACTCGTGGTGGTAAATTCCCACCGTGGCCGTACTTGCTCTTCACTCATAGAGCCTTAGCATCTTTGTATGCGTAGCCCCGAAGCAGAACCACATCGCGATTCCCTCGAAGAGACTGGAGAGAATGGGGATAGTTCGAGGTAAGCCCGAAACATATTCCTACTGTGAGCTCCTCATCCTGACTTGCCCAAACATATATGTTGAAGATTTGGTAGGTAGTTATTTCACAGCTTGCTCTTTACAGGGCCATCTTCATTCTTATTCTCAGATACCACCACCACGACAACACAGATATCGTCAACCTTGCCGCCGCGCCACCGCTCTTGTGGATAGTACTTCTTAACCTCCTTGGAAAACGGCCCATCCAGCTTCGTGTTGACGCTCGCAGCCTTCGCAGCCCTGGTGATGTCGGTAGCAATGGCGGCTTGTAGCGTCCCAGCAGCCTTTCCATCGCCCTCTGCCGCAGCCGGCTCCGTGACAGACAACAGATCGGGCTGCACCGTGGTGCCGCCCGCACCACTGTCCACCCAAGCCCCTTTCTTCTTCATGGCCTCGCTCACAATGCGCAGTATGTCCTGGTTAGACAGATTATCCCACACGCCATCCGTCGCAAAGACAACCACATCGCCGTGCCGCAGACTATGCCGCGACACCTCCGCATCGCTCGGCATATCCGCCAGCTGGCTTCCCCCAAACGCCTGCATACGCCGCAGGATCGCGGGCGGTATCACGGACAGCTGAAAGGGCGTGTTGAAGGCATGCGTCTGCGGCTCGCTCTGCCTGTGCACCGCGCCCAGTCGCAGGTGGATGTACCCACTGTCCCCGAGGTTCGCCACCTCCAGCATCCCCGCCGGGTCCAGCAGGCTCACGATGGCGGTCGACCCGCCCGCCGGCACGGCCGGGTCCGCGCAGATGGCCTCGTAGCCGGCCTGCATGAGCATGCGCGCGGTCATCGGGGGCCGCTCGGGGAAGGGGGGCGCGGGCGAGGGCGGGTAGGCGTACGCGGCGGCGGCCATGTAGTCGCAAAAGCCGTGCGAGAAGTCGGCCGGGTCGACGCCCGAGTCCATCCAGCCGCCGACACCGTCCGCGACGCCAAGCGCGACGCCGCCGCCACCGTTGTGGAGGCGCGTCACAAAGAAGGCGTCCTGGCCCGAGTCGGGGCGCGCGCGCTTGCTGCGCTTGCGTGGCGGGGGCTGGACACGATTATAGGGGTTGAAGTGGAAGATGTGGGTGGAGGGGTCGTAGGGTTTGTCTTTGCCGATGTAGGAGGCCGCGATGTGGTAGGTGAAGCGCTGCGGCTTCGGGGGCGCCAGGTTTTGGTGTTGCTGCGACTGGCAGACGAGTGGTGTCGTTGACAGGGGGCGGCGGCGCTGTGGTCGCAGGGACATTTGTGGTGGTGCTTGTGGTCTGGAGAGACGTATTGTCGGTGCTGTAGGAGGGATGAGCAACAGTGACATGTGGCACATGGCTGAAGCATGATGCATTGAATGTGAGGGGGCGCTTACACTGCAGGTGTGGTCGCAATGCCTGTGCCAACGACCGGGTTGCATACGAGGCCATTGCGGCGCTCACAACTCGCTTCCCACAGGATGTTCGGCCGGGCGATGCCGCGATGCAGCGATGCAGTTACTGTGTAGAAGCAGCGCCGCCGGTGCAGCATGCGCGAAAGCGCATCCCTTTGGCACCCTCGCTCAGCTTCGTAGTGGATAATCTGATGATCAACCCACTCTGACGACTCGGGACAGAGGTGCGTGTGTGTGTTCGAGATAATTGTGCAACGGGCTGAACTTCCCCGGAACCCAAAACGATACTGAGACTCATTGTTGGTACGAAAGTACCTACTATGTGGTATGGGTAAATAAAAGAGAACGGATATCCGCACAGGTTAAAATGTATTTCCGCACAGGTGGAGCCTTTGATAAGGCACATTCCTGCAGGGAAGTGGGGCCGGCAGGAGTGTAATCCTGTATAATATAACCATATTATTGATAGGTCTTTAGACATTGCAACGAGTTGTCGATTCAATTCGAATCAAAGTCAAAGTAATAAGTAGTATTACAAAGTCAAATGGTGGTTGTAGGATTTAAGGTAGGTAAACTGCTAGCCGGTTTACACCCTAATTAGTATAGGCCAAAGCTTGGCCTGTAACTTATATCAAATAAACACCTAATATATAACCTATAGCCATTGTAATTGACTATATCTCAACATTGGCAACTTTTTATTTTTGTGGTATCATTGCGTCTTATAATACATTTAATCGGCAATAAAAATGATTTCGTTTTTTTTCTCTATACCATTTATATAACGTTTTCAATGCTTATCACTTGTAATTTCAAAACCGAATTATTAGTTACTTTTACACTTTTACTACCATAAATTGTCATAGACTCAGGCCGTTGGCCATTGAGCCTATACGATTATGTGACTGTGTATGTAGTGAGATAGGTAGCGCCCGGCCTGGTCCCAGTCTGGGCGCGGATAGGGTACGGTCTGAGTACAGGCCAGATACGGTCTGTGTGCGGCATGTGTAAGGGCACGTAACGGGCTAAGTATTAGCCCTGCCCAAGAGCCCTGTATATTAGGTTACGGTAGCTTTTTTTGGTCTTCTTTTATACCTTAATAGTAAATCCCATTTAATACCTATTGAGCTTATTACTGTAGGTTGAATTATAATATATTATTAAGGGTTGTTTTATTTTTTTCGAATAAATATTACTTGTAATAAACAAATTGATAATAAACGTTAATAATTCGTTGGTATATTTTAACGTTTTCGGTGAAAATAGACCGTTGGCAAATACTTAGTTTTCCACTTTTATAACTTTATTTTTGACTTTTTCGAAATCGACTTAAATCGATATTTCTCGTTTACAAAATACCGTATATTATATCGCGTCGGCTATTAAATAACTATAATAACAGGGTTAATCGACTTTAGTTATCGATTTCATATCCAACTTGGTTTAAGTCGTCGTAAAAATTTAATAATTCGAAGCCAAATTAACCGCGACTCGAGTTAGGTTTTTACTGATTTAATACAAACAAAAACGACATAATTAACCGTAATTTAACAGATTTGTTTTTGCGTAAACAATAATATACTAAAAGATTAAATTTATATTAAAACCAAATAAAATATAAATTAAAAAATATCGGTGTATATTTCTTTGCATACAGGGATATTATACGTCGATGGTAAAACAAATTATTATAACATATTATAAAATCGAAGGATACGAAGGTATATATAATATAATATTTTTTTTAATTATATTAAAACGGCTTTCAGTAATTTTTACCACGCGAATAAGATGTTTCATAAATTCGAAAAATTGGTTATAAATAATAAAAACCTATAGGTACTATTTTTTATTAAGTTCTAAATACTTTTAATTTAGATAAACAACTTAAATTAACCCTTGGCCATAAAATATAATTACTTACGTTTTTACATATTATTACGTATCCGCAATAAGTCTATTATGGTAAGTATTAGCCGGGTGAATTATATCGTAACCCTAAAAAATACCGTAAACTTATTAATAAATTAAAATCTTTGGACTTAAAATAACGTTTTAATCGTTAATTAACGAACCCCGTTTCAATTTAACGGACGAGTAATAATATAAGTATAATAGGAATTTACACCTTTTCAACACCTTTATTAAAAAGCCGTAATAATTGCGACTAATTATTTTAATAAATCCGGTCGGTTCGCGTTTAAAATTAAAAATGTAAAGTAACGTAAACAATAATGAAAAAACGTTAAATTAGGCTTATTTTAAAACGTTACATACGTTACTACTTATCGGATTATTATTAACGTAGCTATAATTTCTTCCCGATATTACCTTTTACATAAATATATACGGTCTAAGTCGAAAAAGTAAAAAAAGGTTCCTTATTAACGGCGACAAGGAAAGTTTAATTATTAAATATAGTTTCATTTAAAGGTTATATTACCTTAATAGCGTAATTACAAAATCGAGTATTTTTTTTTGTTTAATTAAAATACGTATAAACGAAAAAATATTTTTATTTCTTTACTTTTTAATGGCATATATTTTTAAAATGTTTAAGTTGATTTTAAATATAACTATTATTATATTATAAATGAGGCTTTCATATAATAGTTAAAGATAAAATAAATTCGGTTATTACATTCGCGAAATCTTAGTACGATATTAGGGTTACGGTAAAACCAGCGTATTATTTAAATAACCAAATTTCGTATAAATATTTATACATAGTCAAATCTAATATTAATATATATTATTCCCGAAATAATGCAGGATATAATTTTTGGAGTACCTTAGATACGATATGAATAAGTAACTTTAGACGCGGGAGGTAACTATTTAATAATTTAAAGTTAAAGCGATTTAGTTATCGACATAATATTAATATTCTTTAAAACGAGGGATATATAAGGCGTGGTAAATTCGGTTTTCTTCGGATTAACGTAATATTGGTACCGAAAAACATAACGTATAAGTGATTAATTTCGAATAGTTTGTATTAAAAACCGTTACAAAATAACGCAAATTTTTTAAGTAACACGACGACTACGATTTAAAAAAAAAAAGGATTGATTACGTCCTTTATCGAAATTAACTATATTTCGTAACATATTCGATAAAAATAAAGTTATAGCCTTAACTTTATATAAAGGGAAATTATACTATTATATTTATAGTGAATTAAATAAGAATAAATCTCTACCAGAACGATTTTAAAAGCAGTTATACTTGATATTAAGTGATTAACTTTTCAAGTTTCAATGATAAATTATAAAGTTAGTAAATAAAAGATGCATTAAAGTAGGCTTTTTCTTAACAGCGACGCCGGTATTAGTTATTTATGAATAAAAAGGGAAATAACGGTTTCATATCGATCATCGAATACTAAATAAAACTATGAAGTAAGATCGTTTTTCTTTACCTTTAATTAAGAAAACCCTATATATGTTATCGAAGTTGATATAACTTACGAAATTGGATATTTGAACGGCCTTTTACAGTATTCGAATAATACCCGAATAAAAGGAATTAACGGCGTTTCGTACGCGATTCAGGTTATTTAAATAACTTATTACCACTTTGAATCTAAAGAAAATACCGGCAACGATTTAACGATATATTAATTATATAATAACGAACATTTTAAATAATATCTCTACAATATATTTAAACGATATTTTATTTTATTTTTAGGTATTAAATAAAATTACATTACTAAAATTCACGTGATTTTGAAACGTTTTGTAATACGGGGTAAAATTTGAACTAAGAAAAGTACAACTTTATAATTAAAAAAGTAAAATACCTAAACTTAATTATAACGGTTAGAATAGGTATTTGGGTCGACTTCAAAAAAGTCCGGATAATTCGCGAGTAAAAGTTATTACATACAATTCGAAAGATTTAAAGCTTTTTAAATTTTGTTACGTTTTATCGTGATTTTATTGGTAATCTCTTAAATTTAGCGTATTATTACGTCTTCCCAATGAAACAAAGTATTAATTGAACATAACTGAAACAAAAGAAATATACATTTTAAATCTTGAAAAATGTCTTTGTTACATCCCCGATTTTAATATATTAGGATTTAAATCGGCTAATAATGGTAAAAATCCACTATTCTAACACGGCGTTAAAAGGGTATTAATTATAACGGGACGAAAATAAAATTTTAAGGATAATAACTTATTATTTCGTACGATTAACGGATACAAAACGTAATTATACTATTTACGATAAAAAATCTTTCGCAGTAATATTTTATTTAAAAACGTGTTTTTTCGGATTACATAATATCCGTATATCGTTTACGATTTTGACGAATTATAAGGGATTGAAGTATTTTTCTTTACTTCAATTAATTTCGGAACGGCAAGCTAAATAAACCGAAGTTCTTTTCCTTTTTCAATACTACTGACGTTATGGATACGTAACTTAGGGCGCTCGCTCGGATACGTTAACCCGTAAGTTACAAGATAAACCCGAGGTTAAAAAACGCCGCGTACGTGTGTTTTAGCCTATTTTTATCATCATACTAAACGTAACATTAATAAATTTATACATTAAAGCAATATAAATCACGGCGAGTTATATTGAAAAGTTGAGCGAAATAAAGACCTGGTCATTAAATTATACCGGTATGTATTTTAAAAGGAGGTTGAAGGCTTTTAAAGGGCCTTCAAAGGTAGTACCGCCCCGGGCCCAGCCCGCATCCGAGTCGTTATCGGGGATAACGTTAAAGGATTTCAATACGATGGCACCGGCGGTACCGCCGTAGATCCGATTCGCGTTAGACCCACCAATATCGCTAACGACGAATAATTCCCTTATTTTCGACTCGAATACGTTAATGAAATTATAAAACTAAAAAGTAACAAACAACTTGTTATATAAGGTTCGCCTTTTAATGGGTTTCGAGGCATTAAACGTTCTCCACCTAAAATAAGAGAATTAATATAAATTAAAAATTACGAAACTAACCCTCGGGAAATATTAAGTTACTGTAATCGTTTATAATTATCGACTTGAAAACCATTAATAATGAATATATTATAACAAACATACGACTTATTTATTATAGATTATCCAAATAAAAATATTTTATTTCGCGTTTTCTAACAGTATTACTATTAAAAAGGGGTAGTCGTAAACATTCAACGTTTATATCGAATATTTACATAATGTAACAAAACGAAACCTCTTCGTACACTATAATAAAGCCTCCTTTTACCTTTCTTTATTTTAGACCGTTATTAAACGTATATTTCGGTCGACTTTATAGTTGAATTACTCATTACTAATAACGACATTCGATACTTATCAATTATTACGAATTGCCCTTTTAAGCTTGTTTAACTAAATGTTATATAACTTATAATTACCGATACGTACGCAGAATTCCTTTGATATATATAGTAAAGATTTTACAAGTTTTGAACTTTTATTATTGATAATAGCGATTTGAATTAGGTAAACGTATTTTAAACGATATTTTATTTCCAAATAGAAGCTAAATAATTTCTATTCACAACATATTACTTATAAATAAATAATAATACTAAATGGGTAAACCAAACGGTTTAAAAATATTTACGTGTCGTTATCGCTCTTTTATAATATAATAAAACTTTATATTTACCTATTTATTAATTTACGTTCAACAACCGAAAGTCGATAGTAAACAGATTTAATATAAACCATTTAATAAATAAATACGAAATGTTACCTATTTTAAATATAAATACAGATATAAGGTTATTAGCTAATTTAACGGGGAAAATTGTTACATTTTTGGTTTATTTACGCGAAGGGACGGAATAGGCTTAAACGACGATAACTTTCAATTGATAATAAATAAAAACGGCGACGAATCGTAAAAGATGTTTAACGAAACGATATAAAGTGGGAGATTAAATTTAACTAGGCTTTCGTAACATTCAAGATTACTATATGAATAAAAACTTAACTAACTTTATAATTAATATCAAGTAATAGGTATTCCGAACCCGTTTAATATCGTATTAAATATCCCTAATATATATCCGGTATTTTATATAAAGTTAATTAAATGGGCAGTTTTGGATTCTTTTTTTTTTCGTGGGTTTTATTAGATACTTATCTGGAACAAGTACCGGTAGTTAACAATATAAAAACCGGTAAATACTAAATTTTTAAAATATAGGAAATCCTCGCGGTAAAGACGAAAAGGTAAAGAGTTCGTTATATGTTAATTAAGTGAAAATGCTATAATAAGTCGGATTAAAAAATAATCATTAGTATATTATGGTTTTAAATAGATTTAAAGCGTAATATGTAAATATTCGGGTTTACAATAACCCGGTATTTCGATACCGGCGTTAAGTTTATATTAAATGATAAATGCAGGGAAAATCGCCTATACCATCAAAATAATACTTTACTTATAAATGAAAAGAAAAATTTATTATTGAACGAGGTTACAATATTATTAGTAGGACCGGGTAAATATTACCCGATTATTTCGAATACATATCCGATCGTAAAACGGTTTTTACTACATTTCAATGAAAATCCACCTATTCATTATTATTATCTTTATTTAGATTGAACGAATACCGGCATTACCGACGTTAAAAGCCCTATTACGACTAAATTTAAATGTTGAGTGATATCAGGAAAAAAGGACGGTAAAATGTATAACGGAAACTAATAAGAGTCGAGGAGGGGGACTAGTAAAAGACGGGATGGATACGAAGCGACGTTAAAGAGGGCGAATAATGTGAAAAGGAGCGGGCGTTGAAAAAGGCCGATAACAGATAATACAAAGAGGGACGAATGTAAGGGAAAGTCGATAATAAAGGATAACGTTAAAAAGGATGTGCGTTAAAAGAAGCCGATGATAACGGTTAACGAAAAGTAAGGCGAGGATTGAAGCGGTAGGAGTAACTCTTTAGGCGGGTTACTAAAAACTATAATATGTTAATTTAGATACTGGTAATACAATCCGCCTGAATACGATTTTACGTCCATTCGCAGTCGGCCCGATTAGCTCGTTTTTACTTAATATTGAAAAATAGGATACGGGTAAAATCGGGAATCGTATAATTAAACTTTAGACGTCTTTCGTAACATTTTGTAAACCGTAGTTTATATTAGTTATGATAAATATAAATTCAATAGTTATATTATTTTGTCTCTTTAGGTTAAAATTACAAAAAGGTATACGACGATAATTAAAAGGAGCTGGGGCGAAAACGTTACGCTTTAAAACCCTATTAATCAAAAATTTTTATATTTATAATCAGGTAATATAATAAAAGGAAACGAAGGGGTTTTGGGTAAAAACGAACCCAGAAGGAAAGGGAAGCGTAGTCGTATAGCTAAAGGGGTAACAACCTATACGGCCGATATAATAAAAACTTCCTACGTCCAAACGATATTATAAAGCCAGGTAAACTAATTAACCAACTTAAAAAAATCAAGAGTAAAAACGGGTCGATAAACCGGGATATCTTTTTAACGTTTACCTGTAAAAAACAGGATATAGTTTTTATCCTTTACTGTAATAATTGATTGACGTAAAGAAACACGTAAACCAAATAAAGCCGTAAATATGCTTATATCTTAAATATATTACGGAAAGAATTTAATTAACAGTTAGGCTCTGTATAAAAGTTAATTTTAAACTTATCTTATTATAAATCTTTTAATATACACGACACCCTTATACCTGATAAACTCGAACTTAAAATAGAAACCCGCTAAAGTTTAAAAAGCGGTTAATAAATAATACATAAACATCTTTAACTTATAACGAAAAAAAAATAATTATTTTTATTATATTTAAAAACAAAAATATTTATTATAACGTGAAAAGGCTATAACAGGCAGTTAGTAACAGGATATTGATATATAATAAGGTAGTATACCTTACGGAAAAGTTTGTAACTCCCGTTAAAGGCGTCGACGGTAATGTAATTTAAACTAAAACTATTATATACGTCGGCTACAATAATAAGATAGGGATAAAAACTAAAATATATTAGTATAAATAACTGGTTGGTATATATACAGGAAAGTTAAAAGGGTTATAACGGGGGTGGTTAACGAAGGGGAGGGCGGTGGTATAAAAGAGAAAAGGAAATAGTTTTAAAAACTATGTAAAGGCGTTCGTATTTATAAGGATTAACTAATCGTATTAGGTAAAGGTTACGTATTATACGGGGCGCGTTACAAGGCATTAAAATTAGGAGCGTAACTTTATATAATGCATTAAATGATACGTTATATAGTATTAAAAGTTAAAAAAAAAAAAAAACGTACACGACGCGTTAACAAATAAATTATACGGTGCCGGCGGTAAAAAAGTTACCTTATATGGCGCGTTAATAGGTACGTTATAAAACGCTGACGGTAAAAAGTATGCATTATACGACGCGTTGACGGGTGTATTATATAACACCGGCGAAATAAAGTAAGCCGGCCGAAGCGTTATATAATATATTAAAATTAATATTATCGTCTTACGTTTAATTTGCGTATTAGGCGAGTATAGCCTGCGTCCGGTATTTATTTAAAAAGGCGTCGTAACCCTTATAGCATCTGAGGAAAAGGGGGTATGTTATAGACTTAGGCCGTTGGCTATTAAGCTTATAATATTACGTGACTATATACGTAACGGAATGGGCAACGCTCGTCCTAGGCCCGACTCGGGCGCGAATAGGGCACGGTCTGGGTACAGGCCGGACACGGTCTGTACGCGGCACATGTAAGGGCACGTAACGGGCTGGACATTAGCCCTGACTAAGGGCCTTGCATGTTGGGCCACGGTAGCCTCTTTTAGTCTTCCTCCACACCTCAATAGTAAATCTTATTTGGCATCTACTTGGATTACCACTGTAGGTTGGGCCATAACATAAATTTATATTTAACCATACAAATCAACAACATCAATATTGATAATTTAATAGTTCTCTCATATGTCAAAACTTCTTTTACTTTATTCCTATATATCATAACATTCTTTCATTGTAACAATTATCTTTTCTATCTAACACTGATTCAGATGTTCAATTTATTATCATTTACAGACATTTTAAAGACTTTATTTGTTGTCGTTTTCTTATATCATTAGCTGAATTATCCTTACCACCGATTTATCAAAACTTCTCAATTTCGCTGCTGTTATAAGCTTTGTGAAGAGCTATCAGATTAATTGTCAAACGCTTTTTGTTAATTGTACCTAGTTTGGAAAAATATGCTATTATGATCTGACCTACGAAGGTATATCAAGTAGGTGTCAAATAGAGTTAAAAATTGAGGTACTAGAGAAGACTAGAGAATGTTACAGAAGTCCTTCGTACAGGACTTATATGTACGGTCCGTATCGTAACTCGTATTTTTTCCCCTCGTTAATTCGCTTTCCTCTGTCTATCTTCGTTAAATTGTTTCATATCAACCTAATCTATAATGGTTTCTTATACTCTCTATAACCTTCATTTTTTCGGCGCCGTATTCTTACCAATAATCTCTTCTTCTTGATATAATGAACGTAGTTAATAATTCAAATATAAGTTATACGGTTACCGGTATATTAAATGATGACGACCAACTTCCACATGAAATATACCATTTATCTATACTTAATACCCTTATCGCTAATTATATTACATGATCCTCTCGTTTCATAACATCCTTTTTATATTTCACAATAGTAAAAACAAAGTCAAACTCCCTTTTTATAAGTAAAAACTATTTATATCTTTTATATCAGTCGTTCATTAAATTTCAAAATACGTTTATATTATATACATATTCACCACACCGAATGATACCATGCCAATAGTAAAATATATAGTAAAGTAAGCCTAAAAAATCATTTTACAGGAAATCCTGTTATATATTACCCGTTTTTATAATACGTTGAAAATAATACCATTTGTAATTTCGACGAACCTACGTATATCATTACGATAGTTTATCGTAACCTTTTAAAACGACGTTTATATTTTATTACTTACCCGTAAACGTTGAGGTAATGTTCTCGATTATGAACCCGTTTTCGCTTTTATATTTTCGTCATTGATTTATGTATTTATTTCATTATATTATATCGTCTGTACGTCAGGCGTCACAACTACTCAGGTTATATAAGCTACTATATATTAAGTTATACACCCCCAACTTACCTTTTTCCCATTTCGTGTCGTTTACCACCACCGGTATATTTTAACGTCCGGAGCCAAAAACAATAAGGGTTTGAACATTGTCGACGCCTTTATTCGGAAACCCGAAATAATGTTATAATATATTATAGGTAAAACTGAATAAATTTCTAATAAAAGCTACATTGCGGTTGAATATATATACGAAAAATCTGAATAGTATATATACGGCTCTACATATCGTATTATAACATAACAATCATGAATTTTCATCCTTTTTCATTAATATTATATTAATTTCAGCGTAAAAGTAACTTATGTATTATAAACTTTTAAAGCGTATCTGACATCGGCGTCGAAACGCCGGGCCGTTATAAAACCGCGCGTTACTTTATTTTCCTTTACATATATCTGTTGAAATAATATTGATTGATATTTTTAGTAGGTCAATTACAGTGCAGTCAGTTGATTCTAGAGTTCCCGATTCAGACTAGGGCACGTGCCAAGCAATTAGCTCTACAAATTACTTCGCAGACTGGCTAGCGGTCTGCCAAACTTATAACTCACATCTCAATAAACCAATATTAATGCAGAACCAGTTACTTTGACCACAGTGATTCGAATCGACTACATTGCAAGGATAAGAGCCTACCAACACAATCTGAAATTATGATATATTAAAAAATTCATAATGACTTCTACTGCAGTATATTATGTCCCCTTTACTCAATTAATATATAATCAATCCCGCTCCGTCCAGTTTTCGTAATTGAAATATCCTGATTTTTTTTTTCATATATATATTTTCCCCCATATCGTTCGCAACGAAATATAGACCCAAGTGGTTGTCAGATGAAACTTAGGCAAGGAAAGGGTCCAAATATAGGTATTTGACAAAATCGTCCTAAAATATAAAATATCTGCTAAACATATTTGAAACAATATTCGATGGGTTCGAAACACCGACGATACGATATTATTTTTACAATTAATCGAGTTTTTAATTTAGACCGTTGGTTTTAATATTATATTAGTGAAGGTAAACTTAACTACTTGCCTTATTTTCTCGTCGGATATTGCTGACGATTTACCGTATTTTCATTTTTTTAAATATATATGTTATAATCGTTTAAAATAATTCCGTACCTTTATACCAAAATATCAAAAACGTAAAAACTTGCTTCGTCGGTTTAATTATATATTTAATATTCCCCTCTTCTTTTAAAATAAGGCATATTCCGTACTTATTAACCAGTCGATTTATGTTAAAACCGATAACTGTCGATTTCAAATTATCTTATATAAATTAAGAAATTTTAAAAAAAAAATTACGAACATGCAAAAATAATCTGAAAGTACTTTTAAACCTTTTAAATCACCCGCTCCGTGTTGCCGTCCGTTTATAAGTAATATATTGTCGATGAAAATTATTTAACCCTTTTCAAAAATATAAGGTCGTTTAAAAGGTATTAACCTAATTTGAACCGCGATTGTTAATAATAAACATAGGAAATTTATTACATAAAATATATTACATTAAATTATATTGTCTTAGAAACTCGGTTTGTCAAAAATGGTTAATATCGGAAGCCGTTATTGGGTAACTAATAGATTTATTATGAAGTTCAAATATAGGATTAATACCAATTTAAAATAGAGAAATATTGAAAAAAGGCTTCATCATAAGGTATGACAAGGTTCTATATCGTTATATTATTTATATATGTAATATTAAAATCTAATATTTATCATCGTTTCTTTTTAATAGTAGTTCTATTAGAGGATCTGAACCAAAATAATTATATTTAAATAATCCATAATAAGCGAGTCGTAGATTTATTTTAAAATCTTTATAGCTAATAAGTTTTAACTCGGTAATAATAAACAAACATAGTAACATAAAATATCTTTCGCGTCTATATTACAATTCGTAACTTATATCTGGTATTTTATATAAACTGTGAAACGTTTAATGCTCTTTATAACCGTTAATAACCAAACCTCGTATAACGGGTCATTTGTTTTACCTTGGTTTTATAACTCAGTTAGGACACTTGACCCGAAAATAAAGTAATGGCTCGGCATCATCGAAGTAGCACTATTAAAGTGGGTCGGGTTCGGGACGATACCATAACCGTTGACATCTTCGTATATTTCAATTTTCATTATAAACACGTATTATCTCGATCTAATAACCAGGCCTTTACTATAATGAATTTATCTGTATACCCCTCCGTAATACATATTATCATAATATAATAATTTATCGTTGTCATATTCGACATAGTTATAAAAATAGGTCAAAATATTCGCGCGCGGAATTTTTTAACCTCGGGTTTATCTTGTAATTCACGGGTTAATATGTGTATATAAACGTTTGAGGTAGTGGCTTAGTAGGGTAAATGATATTCAAAAGCTAAAAGATTTCGACTTGCCGAATTTAACGTTTCTAAATTAAACGTAATAAATAGAAATACTCTGATGCCTTATAATCTTTTAAAACAGTAAACGGGGTAAAAATACTACGTAATTATGATAATCAAACCTTTAAATTGGATACCACTACGATTTTTTTTTCGTAAATATTATAATTACCTTTCGTGTTTAAAAATCGTATAAAATAATATACCACTGGTTTCAAAATGATATTTTTATCCTTTTATAAAGGATATCTTTTTGAAGCTTTATCCAAGTAATAAATTATCACTATTTTAAATCGATTCCGACTTTAATATACTAAAACAATAGCTGTAATGAAGATATATTTAATTGTTTCTATAATATTGTTTTTGACTCCTTCAAGTTCATCGCGGGTTATTGTAAATCAAACTAGGTAATTAACTAATTCAGGAAAATATTAACAATGTTTCGATAAAGGTAAGTAAGCCTAAAAAAATTCAAACTTTCCGAACAGTACGTAAAAGGGTTTATTCGCGAATAACCTAGACTTTTTCTGTATCGTCCCGAATGCCTACGCCAACTGTTACGATAAAACCAAGGTATTTTATATCATTTATTATAAAGTTAAAAAAATTCAGTTGAAATTTAAGCCGACATAGCGAAGGCGTTCTAAAATCATCGAACTTTCGCTATATAATATTGCTTGATACCAGAAGAAAAAGGTTGTTTATGTAAGCCACAACAAAATTCACCAAAATATCTGCCATCATATGATCAATATAACGTTAAAATGTCATTAGTATTTCTGCAACCTGAAAGGTATAATCAATTGTTTGAATAAGTCAAAACAATCACGAAAAGCCGTTAATTCTTTTAATTTGAGTGTAATTCAGATACGGTAAAAAGCCCTTAAAATATTAAGCCTGGTAAACTACATTGACTTAAAAAAAACGTGTAAGATTTTTCTTCATTAAAATTAAAAGAAAACTATTTTACTTGGTAATTTCATTCAAAGTCCAGTAATTGAAGAAAAACCACTACCCTCCTGCTGGTTCAAAAATCAGCAATACCAGCGCTATAAATGATGAAGAGCTTATTAGAATTTAATCCTTGTTTATTAACTCAGTAAACTATCGCCAGAATTCGGGGGATTCGATTTCGTAACATCTAATATAATAAATTTTATGATTCATCCGGTAAAGATCTGTTTTAGGTTGGTTTACTTTAGATATAATAATATAATTTCCTTTGATATGCGGGTAAAACCGTTCCCTTTTCCTTATTAAATAGATTGCGAAATTCCGTTCATTCGGGTAGGAAAAGAAACCAATTCTCCTCCTTATTATGGACTCTAGCCATTGACTATTGAATCTATAGATTACGTGACTGTGCAGGTAACAGGATGTGTAGTACCTGACCCGGGAATGGTCCGGATACGGTCCGCAGGCATTAAGTGTGAGGGTACGTGACGGGCCATATATGGACTATGTATATAAGTACTATATGAAGTATCTTTATAGCTTTTTATAGTTTTACTTAATACTTTAATTATTGATTATATTTGGTATTTACTAGGAACACCTACGTAAATTCTATTACAACATATAATCAAGATTCTTTTTGTATTTATCAAGTGAAATTTTTCATAATGAATAAATAAATTATAAATATTAATAACTTTGTGTAATATTTTATCGGTATATAAAAGGATATTATGTTGAGGAATACATAGTTTTCTATTTTTATGAATATATCTTTTACTCTTTCGGCGTCGAGTTAACTAGATATATTTCGTTTATATAATATTGTAAGTTATGACGCGTTTACTCTGAAGTAAATATAATAACCCGTTTAATCAACTTAAGTATTGGACTTTAGGTCCAATTAAGTTTAATTCATTACTAAAATTTAGTAGTTCAAAGCCGATTTTACGGTTATTCAAGCTATTTTTTAATGCTAAGGCATATCCGAAAACGATACGATGAATTACAATTTGACTTATTTATTTTTACGTAGATGGTAACTCCCCAAACTATTAAATTTATAGTAAAGGCCGATAAAATAGAAATTTGAAAAGGTCGGTATATATTCCTCCACGTATAAGGTCTTTATCCACTGGTTGTAAAAAAAACTATTATGGTATATTATGAGGTCGCTGGATATAAAGGAATATATGATACGATGAAGTTTTTCAATTACCTTAAAGTTATTTTTAACGACCTCTATGGCGCCAATATAGCTTTAGTTGATTTAAAAAATACTTATAAATGATAGAAACCTATAAATACCGTTTGATATTAAATTCGAAATTTTATTTATTTAGGCGGACAATTTAAATTTACTTTCACTCGTTTAATATAATTGTTTCGTTTCCACATTTCTTTACGTATTCATTTTCTTTATTATAGAAAGCGTTAACCGTATCGACTATATCGCGACTTTCACGAAATACTATGTGTTTATGAACGAGTTAATGTTTTGGAACTGAAAACAATGTTTTAATCGATAAATATTGGGCTCCGTATAAGTTTCGCGACGGGATAAAAATATCATAATAACGGGAATTTATGACATTTATGTATCATCGTCGAAAGGCCCCATTAATTGCCGTCGGTTAATTTAATAAACCCGATCGATATAAGTTTAAAATCAAAGACGTCGGGTGACATAGATAACGATGAAGGAACGCTGGGTTAAATAGGCTATTATACGTTACGTATGTTATAATTCGTCAATGTTGGTAGAGCTTTAGACGTTGCAACGTTGTCGATTCAATTGGTTGAAGTAACAGTAGTATTGCATGGTTAAGTGGTGGATGTATTATTCTAGGTTTGACAGACCGCTAGCCAGTTTGCACAGTAATTTATATGGCCAATTGCTTGACCTATTCCCTAGTGTAAAGTGTGCGCATATTGTATTTGCTTTGCAGCCAATACAGTAGGCCCAAACAAAAAAATACACTAAACTTGCAGTTAGTATAGTTAATTTTACTATAGGTAAAGTTGATCTACTACAATGTAAATACTACTATTTCAATACTGGCAGATTTTTAGTTTGTACGCGTACGCCAGTATAGTTAATCAATATTTTCCGGTAAACGCTAAATTACGATATCATTAACTAGCTAAATTTTTATTGATTTTAATTAATTTATGCATCGAATTACATATATTTACATTTAAATTTTCTCTAATTATCATTATTTGCCCTATAGCTTCAAAGTCTGACTTTATAGATTTTCATAAAATAATTCCGCTATAAACCTATATAATCCTTTACTTCAACCGTGCCAATTAGATAAGTCAACATCGTTAATCCCCTAATAGTCTTCCAGTTTGCCAGAACATTCTTAACCGCTATTATGTAATTTAAGCCTGCCGGGCGGCCTATTAACGTAGCCTTTGATATATATAGTTAGTTTATTGCTATTTTTAACGTTTATAAAGGCCTTATTCGGTAATACTTTCCTTGTGGTATTACTAGGATTATCTTTACCATTTATTTACCGGAATTCCTTAATCTCTCTCCCTTTGTAAGCTTCATGGAATGCCATTACGTCGATTATTAAACGTTTTTCGTTAGTAATTCCGAGTTTCGAAATATACTTGAATAAGCTTTTTAAGTCCGTATAAATTACCACCGAAATAGGAGGAATCTTAAGTTACTTTATAACATCGTTAAAGGTTTCCTGTAGTATTACGCCTATATTAAAGCTTATTATTATACTGCAAACCCTTAAAGCTAATACGTTTCTTATAATCTTTTTATATTTGACCAAAGTTTCCCAAATCAGGATACCGATAATAACGAACTCGTTTACCCGTTCATTTTTATTAAAGAAGGTTATTAGTAAGAAGATTTATAAAAATAAGTTTGTGTTATTTGTAAAACAAACCATTCGTAGAAATTATTAGCTTGGCTTTCGATAAGTCGATTAAACCCATATTAATTCCTTGGTTCAGATTTCTCATTCTCTATTTAATCCTTTTATTAAGCCAGTTAAAGTCGTTACCTATTAAATTTTATATTTTTACCACAATAAAGAGGTTGTAAAAGGCCTTCAGTTGACATAATGTGGCAATATAGTTACCGTGGATACGTTATTCCAGGTATCGCTAGGCCTTAGCTACTTTCATCTTATCGATTATAGCTTAGTTAACGCCTTAGCTTTTTTGGTCAAAGTTAAGTCAGGCGTTAATGCTAAGTATACGGATTTACAATTCGTTAAAGTCAAGTTAATTACCCTTCATTGATGTCGCAATCGGCTTGTACTTTCAGAACTTAAAGTTTTTCATCACCTACTATTTCGATATTATAATACTAGCCGTTTTAACGAAGAGTGTATCTTTGATTTAAATACTTATTAGGTTGAAGTTCCTTTCTCATGTTACTGGTACATATAGGTAATATATTAAAATTATTATGCATAAACATGATTAAAATACGAGTAATAGGTTAAAAACCAGTAAACGTTTATTTATTATAATCCATGTAAAGACTTTATATATCGTATTACCGTTTCTAGAAGGTAGATAAACCGTAATTTCTATGATAATTATAGTAGTAAAATCCGCTGTAAATTTTTTACTGGTTACGTATAAGTTCACGTTATATATCGGCTATTCAACGTAAACTTGCCTTTAATTTTAACTAGGAAACTTGTTAATAAGGCGACTATTAAGCGTTAGCTAATCTTTCAAATCGTTAACAAATATGTGAGGATCAAGTTTTTATATTTATTACTATATCCTTAAATGATTACATATGGTTTGTTATATGACCACCCCGTAACTTTACCTTCAACCTCGTAAATAACCCTCGATTTAAAAATTCTAACGTTGAGGTTTTAAAGGTTAAAATCGACCTTTAATACGAATTATATAACTTTTCAAGTTATTAGATATTTAATTTCCACCTTATGGTTTTCTTTAAAAGTTTCGCCGAAAGTTTTGACAATACCTTATACTCGAAGCTTTGATACTAAGTTTTCGTTATCTTTATCTTCTTTGTTTACCAAAGCATTATTATAAATACGATCCAGTATATATTCTTTTCCTTCATCGTTCCTCTTTTTTAGGGGTTGTGCATGTTGACAGCGTTTTATCAGCTGATCGATAACAAGTAAAAAAGGTGCGTATTGGCTCGGTCGTTTCGCTTAAGTATTTTTATCGTTAATAGCTCTAATATAAGTTTTCACTTAGATTGTTCTACAAGATATAAGACCGTTAATAATTTTAACAAATACTTTAAATTTGGCTATATTTACGGTCTTATATATGCTCTTTCATTTGCTCGGCTTCCGCCGCATAAGGACTTCACTTTATAACGGCAAAGCAAATACGTCGATTGTTATAGGGCCGCTCCTAGTATTAAAGGCATCATTAACCTAGCGGTGTACCAATTCTTTCCGCAGTTCCTTTAAAGCTTTACCTTGAGCTATAGTTCGCTTTTAAATACTTGCCGATAGCAGATATTTACTCATTAGTCGTAGATAGGCTTCAAAGACCAATAGCATTAGCATTATACTGTCAGGGCCTACGGTGTCATTTAGGCACTTTACCACTATATAAAAACTTATCTCTAGATCCGTAAAACTTTCAATTTTTAACGAAAGAATATTATACGCTCGGCGAAATGAAACGTATGACATTTTAACCTTCCCAATACTTTAGTGGGCCTTTACAAGTACCTATTGTTTTAATATCTTTCTAAAACTTTACTACCGTAAAATTAATACCAGCATCGTGAAATACTACGTTAGGTGGACCCAATTACGTGTTAATTTACAATATATTAAACGTTTCCTACGTATCCTTCATAGAAAAGGACTTTGAAAACTTAACTTCGTGAAAAGAGATCCTGAAACTAACGATGTAGAAGACAAGTTCATCATTTAAATAAAATATATTAATTAAAATCTCGTAGCTAAAGTTTTCATAGTTTTTTTTAATTTAGATTTAAATTTTGTGGGGTTGGGTATATATTTGGCAGTAATAGTAAAGCTTTTCAATATGTTTATTGCAACCTATTTCACATTTTTATACCTTATAGACTTTAGGACTTTGTATAACTTATCAACTACTAGGTAATTAAATTACCGTTACAATTAGCGTATCTCTGGCTTCATTAGGTTTAGCATTATTATTTTAAGGTCTCAAAGATAAAACTATAATTACCCTTACTTACAGTCGAGTGAGAACCCTTAACCGTTTTTAACCAGCTTGTCAACGTTAACGTCAACGTTAACGTTAAGAGTTCTCATATCCTCCAATTAAAGAAAAAGAAGAGAAGGGGATCTAAGGATATAGAACGTGATCGATCTAATAATATTTTAAATTACCATTATCTCTAGTAACGATAGTTATTCTCCTGCTTTGAAACCAACTTTGACTTTGCTATTATTGTAACGATGAATCTCAATAATCGTAATGTTTTCCCCCTGTAATACTAAGTATTACAAATAACCTCCTATTAAATATCTTATTGTCATAATGTCTAGTATAATACCTTAAAATATATAGTTTGTATACTAATTGCGAAGATTAAAAGTATAAAAAGGGTTGAAGGTTCAATTAGGATAAAGATAAGTTTTTTTTACCGCATAGGAGGTATCAAAAGACGTAGTCAGCTATTTTTTAAACCGCCTTAAAAGCAGTATTTTTATGTCACTTAATATGTTGAAGGGTATTGTCGCCGTTAATGAACTTATTACCTTCGAAGCTTATTATGTAACACAAGTAATCCTATTTAAAATTAGTAGGGTAAAGAATACAGGATATTATCTTTTTGTAATTTCATTCGGCGGGGAGATAGCGAGTTAACTAAGAAATAAATTTAAAACAAATTCAACATCTCTCATCATTATTACGACGATAGTATTTACAATTAATAATTCTGTTTGAATTTTGACCCTATTAACGCTAACGTGATTTCTATTTCCAGTATTTAGTCGATAAGTCAGATCTTGGGCGTTAAGTGTATCCGTAGCCGTAATTTAGGTTAACGTAATTAATCATTATAAAGTCTTTTTAATTCAAGTTAAGAAAGTTGCCGGCTTAGGGGTATATATTAAGCGAGTTTGGTATAAGAGTTATTATAGTTATAAGCGATAAACGCAACTAGTTGAAAATTCCTTCTCAAGTAATATGTAGGCGTTATAAGGCGTATTTAAACTAACTAATACCCGTAATAGTTACACGTACCTACTCACGAAATATAGCTTCGCCAGCATAGACTTTCCTTATTTTTTACTAATACAATATCAACTCGTTAAACATCTGGTTAAACATAATCATTAGTTTTTCCTCCTCTTTTCTTTTGCTATTATATTTATTTACCGTATGGTAGCCATATTTATATAGTATCGAGTAAGGTGAACGTTGTATTCGAAGTAGCTCTTTATATTATCGTAAACTTGATAAAAGGTGGTTGCTCGGGTTAAGAAAGTTAAATAATATTTTTTAGCGTACTTTAAAAAGATTTCGGGAAATAGTCAGTAGAAATAAAAAGGGGAGAACTTTTATTTACTCACAAATTTTTAACAAGAGTATTATTTTCGTGTCGAAAAGGTGTTAGGGTTTTCCATTATACTTTTCTACGTCGTTTGAAATCTTTGCGAACTCCATGAAAAGTTTGTAATTGATATTAACTATTTTAACAGGTTTTTGAGGTAGGTTACGATAGTTATCTTAGTTTCTATTATTAATATTTCTTAATAATGTTAGTCTTCGAGCTGCTAAGATATAGTGTTAAGGGTAATTTCCAGTCGTCTAGCCTAAGAGGTAAATTTTTATAATAAAAATTATAGTAGGTTTGCGTGTATAGGTAACCCTACCATAAAAATATTTTTAGGGAATTTGGTAATGAAAGTACTAAAGGGTAATAAGTGCTTAAAATTTTTAAAGAAGTTGAAGATGTTATTTAATTAACTAATGTAAAGCGTTGATATTAATTCTTCCAACAGTATTAGCTGTCGTTGCTTTACGTGCTCTTCTACCGTTCAAGGCGTATTGCGTATTATTACGTAAATGGGTTGGACTGCCGAATAAATTAACAGATTCCTTATAGTTATTACGTAAAAAGGCTTAACTTAACTAAGTATCAAAGGGTACCCCCCTAGATCGTATTTAAAGGCATTGTGTTTTTTAATACATTTTCCCTCAAGGCGTGGATTTTTAGGGTACTTTTTAAATTAGGTTAGGTTAAAAAGGGTTTACGCCAACTTAATGGAGCCCTTTTCTCATTTTTTCAATCCTTTGGGGTTTGAATTTAGCCTTTGATTTAAATTTGATACGGTTAAAAATATTTTTCTATATATTAATAACCCAAACGTAAAATAAATACGATATTTACGAAGAGCACGGTCATTACATTTAAGTTCTTCACCTCCGTCGTAGTCGATAATATAAAAGCCAAAGAGGTTAACCAAATATCTTTCTGTTAAGTCTTAATCAACATCGTACCCTTCAAGCTTTTCGTCAAAATACTTAGTAAAGTGAGATAAGAAAGCTTTAATTACCTTCATCCACTTTTAACTAAATACTATCTTAAATTTTCAGCTGTTTGTAATGATCACACTAAATACCCGTGAGTATGTAGAAGGTGTCCAGAGGGTTTATGTTAGCAGTAAGGTAGCAGAGGTAACAAAAGGTGCAATATCAAGACTGTATTCGTGCGAGTGATGATCAGAAGCCGTGAGGCTATTCAGGGTAGACTGAATACTTAGATTGACAACTGAAGAGCTATGAAGGAAATACTATCTGTGTGGTGCTGACCGTGTCCTTATATCCTCAATCCTTCATACGTCTTCAGTACTGTATAATGTGAATAGCTTGGATAACCTCCGATCCAACATATCCGACATATCCTTGGCATGTCCTTGGATAGCTTGGATAACCTCATATCCAACATATCCAACATATCCTTGGCATTAACCCTAACCCTGGGTCTGCTGACATAAGAGATGTTCCCCGCCTGATGTGTTAGACTTCAGGCGTCTCAGTGGCGTAGTTTCCTTGCTGGCCTGTTTTCCTGACCTAACCGCTGTCTGGGTCATGACACTGGTATAAGACTTAATGGGTAAGATAATTAGTAATTTTTGGGTGTGGAGACATAGTGTTTTAGTATATAGTCACGTGAAAACTTGGCCATTTAGCGTAGAGTTACGTAAGATATTTTTTTTTGGCGCAACTTAGCGATTATTGAGGTTTTCGCTTAGAATAGCGATCTTAACGATTAAATTAGGATAAAGAAAGTAAAAATAGTTATATAGGGGCAAAGGTTCAGTGTAAAGAATAATGTCGAAAGTCGTTATTGGTAAAGGTAAAGGTCGAATGTTGTTTATTATTTTGGCTGTTGGAATTAGTCTTTTCTTTACAGTTGTAATATTCATAGTAATATTAACTTATCTGTTTTCAAACTTGCTGATTTAATATTTTTAGCATTTAATCTCAACGTTTTTTTCAAAGGATATGGTAAATATTTCTTGGTATTTTCAAATAGCGATACCGTCGTTTACTTTTAAATTGCCGTTATGGACTAATGTAATCTAAAAGTCTTCTTTGTTTTCCTACCGTTATAAACTGGCGTAATACTAGTAAATACTTTTCGCAAAAATCTCCTCTACCTTAGCCGCCATTATTAACGTAAATCGTAACCGGAAAGTATCCTTTTCTTTTACTTGACTTATCTGTATTTAACCTAATAAACACTAATCAGTATTGGTAGGGCTTTGGACGTTGTAACGTTGTCGATTCGATTGGTCGAATTAACCGTAGTATTATGAAGTCAAATGGTGAATATATTGTTCTAGGTTTGGCAGACCGGAAGCCGGTTTTCACAGTAATTTGTATAGCCAATTGCTTGGCCTATGCCCTAGTATGAAGTGGGCACATACTGTACTTGCTTTTCAGCTAATACTATAGGCCCATACAAAACAATACACTAAACTTTCAGTCAGTATAGTCAACTTTACTGTTAGTAAAGTTAACCTACTGCAATGCAAATGCTACCATTCCAATAGTCGGATTATTACCAATAGTGTTATACATTTTACCCAACTTTTTCTCCGACGTAGGTTATACTATTTAAGTCGAAAAGATAGATATATGTTTCCTATTATCGGCGACGGGGGAAGTCTAACTCTTAAATAGAATGTCGTTTATGAATCGTATAACTTTAATGATATAATTGTAAAATGAACTGAAAACGGGCTTATTTTAATTAAAATACGTATAAACGGGAATATATTCTAACTTTTCATGCTTTTTAATAATACATATTTTCTGTATACCTAGGTTGATTTTGGTTGTAATTATTATTATATTATAAACAAGGCTTTTATATAATGATTTTCAACAAAGTCATTTTGGCTACTATAGTTTCTAAATTTAGGTTTAATATTAGGGTCATGGCGAAATACATGTATTACCTATATGGTTAAGTTTTACGTAAATATTAACAAATGATCGAACCCGATATTAATAATATTATTTTTGGAATAACGCTGCATATTATTTTTGGTATATTATAGATGTAAAATTGATAGGTAATTTCAAACGTTAGTCAAGGTTTGTGAATGGTTAATAATTCTTAAAAATGAATAATCGATACGGTAATATTACCTTTTAGGTTGGAAAATATTCGGGGTATTATAAAAATTATTTTTATTATTTTAACAGCCGGAGTTTAACGAATGATATAACGTATAGAGGATTAATCGTAATTGACCTTTGTTGTAAATTTTTATGGAATAACGCATATTTTATAGTTAATGGCGATGATGGTTACAAAAGAAACGAAAAACCAATTACGTTTTCTACCCTAGTTAACGAAGTCTCACGATTTATTTAATAATAAAAGGTAATAACATTACTCTCGTATCGGGGGAAATTTAATTATTATATTTATATTGGATCGAACAATTTTAAATATTTACCTGATGAATTATAGGGGTTGTTATATTCGATATCACAAGATTAACCTTTCGAATTATGGTGTTAAATTACCGAGTTAACAAATAAGAGTAAAATTCGGATAAGTTTTTTTTTTCGGTCACGATGTTGGTATAAATAATCCTCAAGTTAAAAGGGAGTACACCATTTTACGTTTGTAATCGGGCTTTAAATAAAATTACCAAATGAAATCGGTTTTCTTACTTTTAATGAAAGAAACCTTCCGCGTATTATGTAAGCTAGTATATTCTATAAATTATAATGATGGAACGGGCTTTTATAGTATTCAGATTATGCCCGAATGGAAAGAATTAAGTACTTATCGTATTCATTTCAACTTATTGGAATAATTGGTCACTATTAGAATAGTAGTCTTTGTAGTGCAGTAGATCAACTTTACTGTAAGTGAAGTTGACTACACTGACTGCAAGTTTAGTATATTGTTTTGTGCGGGCCTACTGTATTGGCTGCAAAGCAAGTACAGTATGCGCCCACTTCACCTTAGGGTACGGGCCAAGCAATTATCCATACAAATTACTGCGCAGACTGGCTAGCGATTTGCCAAACCTAGAACAATACATCCACCACTTGATCATGCAATACTACTGTTACTTCGATCAATCGAATCAATAACCTTATAAGATCTAAAGACCTACCAACACTAATCAGTGCTTATTAGGTTAAGCACAGATAAGCTAAGTAAAGGAAGAAGCTACTTTCCGGTTACGCTCTACGTTAACAATGGAGGCTAAAACAAAGGAAAGATTCTTACGAATGGCCTCTACTACTACGTCGGTTTTCACGGAAGTAAGTAAAGAATACTTTCATGATACGTCGGTTTTCACGGCAGCTTAGAGGTAGCGACGGTATCTTTATCGAAAAACATAAAGCAATATTTATTAAATATACTTCTTAAAAACGTTAAGATTAACTATTAGAAGTCTCAAAGTTTTGCAAGTTTGCAAACAGCTAATTCAGTATTACTTTGGGTGTTACTACTGTAAGAATAACAACCAAGTATTACAGCTAAAATAAAAAACAATCCTCGCCTTTTACTAATAATAAACAACCTTCGACCTTACCCTTTATGTTAAATATTTACCACTATTTCACCTTTTTTGATTCCTTTATGATAATTTAATTGTTAAATTCTCTTTTTCAAGTGAAAATACTAAAAATTGTCAAGTTGCGCCTAAAAAGCTACGCCGCGCGACTTAACGTCAAATCGCTAAATATCTACGCGACTTTACGTTAAAACACTAAACTCTTACGCTTAAAGATCACCAAGTCCCTTGTCCTATACGTTTTATATAAGCCAGAAAGTCAAAAATAGCTAACTTCAATATTTACTTTAAAGCTATTACCGACCTTATTAGCAAAAACAAACCAATTAAGGCCCTAAGACACCTTTTCGCTAAGTACTATATATAATCACAATCTTTGGGGATACGACGTTAATAAAGACTTAACCATCTTCGACCTTGCATCAACTTTCTTGGCATGGGTGCACTGACTATTTTGTTAAGGAAGGTAGGGGGCCTACACTGTAAACCCTAACAGTACCCACTTCTGAGAAAAAAATTCAAGACTAGCCACTCTCAACACCATCACTTCACATGCATCCTATTCTACTACAACACCACTAATCGGCTCTATCGCCACTTAAATATTTTCCGGCGACCCCTTTTTGGCTATGAAGATCGTTGTCAGCTCGGCGCACCGCCCGCACAGTGGTGCATCCAGAGAACAGCCCTTACAACTAACGATTCCATCCCTCGCTACCTATGTCAGCGTGACCCTTTAGACTTGGACTTGAACTACAATGTAAGTTTGGTTCCTCTTGCGCTTTAAGGTCTAGAAAATACCTTTATTATAAGCGCTCGCATTTGACGGCTCTATTGATTTATTGATTTATTGATTTATTGATCTATTGATTTATTGATCTATTGATCTATGGATCTATTGATCTATGGATCTATTGATCTATGGATCTATGGATCTATGGATCTATGGATCTATGGATCTATGGATCTATGGATCTATGGATCTATGGATTTATGGATCTATGGATTTATGGATCTATGGATTTATGGATCTATGGATTTATGGATCTATGGATTTATGGATCTATGGAT
>JASMMZ010000004.1:5736378-5811326 GCA_038502455.1 Anisogramma anomala | reverse complement strand
CTTTATTGCTTTATTGATTTATTGCTTTATTGATTTCTTTCTTTCTTTCTTTCTTTCTTTCTTTCTTTCTTTCTTTTTTTCTTTCTTTCTTTTTTTCTTTCTTCTTTTCTTTCTTCTTTTCTTTCTTCTTTTCTTTCTTTCTTTCTTTCTTTATGTCTTTTTTTTTTCTTTCTTTATCTATTTCTTTCTTTCCTCCTTTGTTTCTTCCTTCCTTCCTTTCTTTCTTTCTTCCTTTTTTTCTTCCTTTCTTTTTTTCTTTTTTTCTTTCTTTATTCCTTCCTTTCTTTCTTTCCTTTTTTCTTTCTTTCTTCCTTTCTTTCTTTCTTTCTTCCTTTCTTTCTTTCTTCCTTTCTTCCTTTCTTCTTTTCTGTATTTCTGTATTTCTGTATTTCTGTATTTATGTATTTCTGTATTTCTGTATTTCTGTATTTTTGTATTTCTATATTTTTGTATTTTTGTATTTATTTATTTCCCAATTAATTCCGATTTTTTTTTAAAATATTTTATGTATTTATTCGTTTTAATTGATTATTTAACTAATTCTCTATTTATTAATTCATAAATCCATAAATTCATGTTTTTTTTGTTTTTTTCATTCTTTTATTCATTTTTTTTATTTTTTTATTCGTGTGTTTTTCCATTCATTTCTTTTATATATATATATATATTTATATATATATTCATTTTTTTCCTTCATTCATTCATTCATTTATTTATGTAGTTATTCATTCATTCATTCATCTATTTTATTCGGTTTAATTATTTTTAATTCATTTTCATTCTTCGTCATCTTTCATTTATTAATTCATGTATTTATTTATTCAAGTTTTTTTTTTAGTTGTCGTCATCCAAACCGGCGCCCTGCCCGCTCAATGGTGCCCTTAGACTAAAACTTACACCGCAACTGTAATGCAAATTTAACTCCCTTTTGCGCTCTAAGTTCTTAGAGAAAGACCTTTATTATTAATGCTTGCACTTAACAGCTATACTTATTTATTTATATATTTATTTTTGAGCCGTTGCCACCCACACCAGCACTCCGCCCGCTTGACGTGGACTTCGAATACACTTTAAATACCTTTGGTTATCCACAAAAGAGTTTTCACGGCATACCACTCGCTTAGTGGTGTACCCCTTTTATAATTCTTTTTACAATTCTTAGTCTTACAGTTCGTGGCAAAAAGGTAACTCGGGTCGTGATTTTTCCACCGAGTTATAAAGAACGTCTTTCACCGATTTAAAAAGCATATCTTCCACACTGGCACAGGCTTTTAACCAATATATATGTGTTTTATACCCTTTACTTTCTCAGGACTATTAGATCTTCGATGCAAGTAGGCGTCGAGCGGAGATTAAAATGGCCGTACAATATGGCCTGACTAAGACTACAGTTTTCACGACTTTACAGGTTTCTAAATTATAGGGTACCTTAAGGTTTTAATTAAAGATCTAGCTTGAAGTCCAGTATCCCGTCAAAGGGTTTACTTAATATTTCATTTTGTAGGAAAATACTATTTTCCCTATATTACAAGTAATAGGTTGATAACTAATATTTCATACACTTAGTGGTGGGTGTACTCTTTCGACGTGACCATTTGGACAAAACCTTTACGAATGCGATTCACATTCGTTGGTGGGAAAGGTTTCTTCAAGAAGCAAGGACCTATATAGTTAATATAAGGCCCCTTCTACAGGCATTCAACAGTATATATAACGCAACGGTTCGGAAATTGACCACAGGTGTGGAGGATACGTTATTAAGTTTTTATACGTATGGCATAAGGAATGTGGTGGTCTGTTTAACAAGGTTAAAGGGTATAACCTAGAAACGGGGAACTGAATAGGGTGGTGGTTGTATAAGGTAAGGACTTCAGGTTGCGAACCTTCCCACCGGTATATATATTCGTTTTCACATTAGCGAGGGTCATACCATACTAGCTTTATAGTAGGCACTTCTCGGTAATAGTAAATCATAAAATAAAATGGAAATTAAAGAGTTGATCGAAAAGTATTTAACTAGCTTCGTCGATTATTACATCCTTAAATATAACGACAACAAAAACCCCAACCGAGCCTTCCGTAAGTATTATAAGTTTTTCGACGACCAAGTGATTAATATATGAAAGGTAACCTAAAAAAAAGTTGAATCCAAACTAAAGGTTAAACTTAAACTCCGAGGGAAATACGTTTTAAAGAAAAGTTCGATAAAACTGATGAAAACCCTTTTCGAATTATATTAACCTAAAAAATATATTCAAGACTTACGCCCTAAGTGAAAAGACATTGGAAAATCTTGACGCCCTTACACACGATCCAGGGGACCACCCTTTTACCTTTAGTTAAGTTGAGCCTTGTTACGCGCTAACGATAAGGAACCTGTAAATATACTTGATAGCTTATCCCCTTTACGTAACAGTGCGGAGTATACCTTTAATAATGGTAGGGCACATAAAATAACAATTACCAACGCGATCAGAAAATTTAATGTTAACGTTTTACACCAGTCAGTTAAATAATATCGTTAAACCCTTCAAAATCTTTTGGTCTCTATTATCCTTTAACAATTTAATTTAAATCACCAATTTCTCTAAAAGCCTTTCCATTGCAAATTTACCTATACACGCGAACCCACCGCAGGTTTTATCATAGAATTTTACCTTTCGGATTAGGCGACTGGCAATTACCCTTAATACCATGCTTCGGAGACTCTAAGGTTTAAACTGCTAGGAAATACTACTAATAAAAACCGTGATAATTATCGCAACTTGTCTCCAAGACTTGTCAAGATGGTTAATATTAATTATATTTTTACGGACTTCGTTAATGTTTGAAACGATATAGAAAAGTATGAAAGGAATCATGACAACTTTTTTGATATAAAGATAATGTCTTGTTTAAAGATTTGTAAATAAATAGAGGTTTCCTCTTCTTGTTTTTACTTACTTTCCCCTAAAATCCTTATAAAGCACACTAAGGATTACTAGCTAACCTTTTTAACCTGAGAAACTACCTTTCGCGAGGTTTATGATAACATGAAAAGCCAATTCAAACACGATATTCACCTCGCCTAATACCATAGAGATTAAGATACTACCAAGTAAACTACGATAATAGCGAAATAGAAGGAAGAGGAAACACGGATAAATATGTTTAACCAGATATGTAACAAGTTAATATTATATTAATAGGTAATGAAGAAAGCCCACGTTAACGAAGCTATACTTCGCGAGCAGATACGGGTAGTAGTTACAAGTGTTAGCGAATTTGAATACGCCTTACAATACCTAAATGCCACCTACGAAGGCTTTTTTAGCCAGTTGCGTTTTTCGTTTGAAACTGTGATAACGCGTATACTAAACTCGCTCAGTACATACCTCCAAACCGGCAACTTCTCTAACGTGAAAGAAGAAAACCTTGCGGTAGTTAAATTAAGTCGACCGTGAGTACGTCTATAAACGCACTCAACGCCTAATTGCCTTAGACTAAAGGTAAAAGCCACGCTAGCGCTAAAAGGGTTAAGATTTAAGCGGTCTTACCAACCGCAAAGAAAAAAAATTGTAATGGTGGAAAAAGATACTAGATTTATGACAAATGTAACTGTTAGTTAACTCTTAACCCTTTCGACGAACGTAATAACAAAAAATGATATATTACATTGAATACTTTATTTATTTTCAATAGAATTACTTAAATCAAATCGCAGACTTCGAAAGCAAAGAGCTAATTAATGGCGATAATACCCTGAAGTAAATCAAGTGAAATAAAGATACTGCTTTTAACGCGGCATAGTACTTAGCCGATTACGCTTTTTTGTATCTCCTAAATCGGTAAAGACCCTTACTTCGGATTTAAGTAAACCCCTAAGCCCTTATATATATTTAATATTTGCGACCGTTACGCGGATTATATATTTTAAGGTATTATGTGAGACATAAGGGCAACAACTTATTTAACAGGGGGTTATTCGCAGTACGTAGCACTATAGAGGGAAGACACTACGGTTACTAATATTAATTGTTACGATGTTGATAAGTGTTACGACCTAAGCATGATGGCGGATCAAGAAACAAGCCAACATGCAGCTGAGCTACTTAGAGCCTGAAGTCCAACACATCAGGCGGGGAACACCTCTCCTTTATCAGCAGGGAAATGACCAATCCAATCATGTGATTAGAATCAGTGGGATCAGTACTGATTCAAGTGATACAGAATCAGCGAGCTTAGCACTAATCCAAGGGATCCAGTACTGAAGACGGTATGAAGGCACGGATATATAAGGACACGGTCATCACCACATAGATAGTATTTACTTCATAGCTCTTCAGTTGTCAATCTAAGTATTCAGTCTTAGTATATTCTGAATAGCCTCACGGCTTTGATTATTACTTGCACGGTTGCGATATTGTTCACTCAGCACTTCTACTACCTTCTTGATAACATAAACCCTCTGACATTTTCTATATACTCACGGGTATTTAGTGTGATCATTACAATAAGGCCAAAGTTAGCTTCGAACTAGATGAAGACCTATTGTTACTGGGGATAACGGTAATTTCAATTATTGTTAAGTTGATCACGTTTTACATCCTCAAATCGCCACCTCTTTAATTTTTTAGTTAAAGGATATAAGAACTCTTGGTATTAACATCGACGTCAGTGCAGACGTGATGATTAAAAGCGGCTAAAGAGTTTGCCTTACCTTTAAATAAGATCATTTATAATTTTATTTTTATGGCCTAAAAGCAGTAATATTGAACCTAACGGAGCCGAAAATACGCCAATTACACTGGCGTTTTAGTTTCCTAACCATTAACAGTATGTATAGATTCATAAAGTTCACAAGGTATGAAGATATAGAATATTTTATCCCAAAAGCCACGAAAAAACTTTGTTATTACTGTTGAATATATATTCAAGCCTTTTGAAAATTTAAGTTAATAATAAAGAACGATAAATAATTACACTAGCGTTTTAGTTACCTAACCATTAACAGTATGTATAGATTCATAAAGTTCACAAGGTATAAAGATATAGAATACTTTATCCCAAAAGCCACGAAAAAACTTTGTTATTACTGTTGAATACATATTCAAGCCTTTTGAAAATTTAAGTTAATAATAAAAGACGATAAATACTTTAACTACGAGGGTTTTATTAATAAGTTCTATTTGGATAGTAATCCCATTTTCTACGTTATTAACTTTGCAACATCTTTTTACATAATTCAGTTCCTTAAATCCTTTTCAACAAAATATACGAAGAAAACACTAAGGATTCGATAGATTAACACGTACTTAGACCTACTTAACATTGTCGTTTACGATATTGGTACCAACTTTACATTGATGGAGTTTTAAAAACATACTAAAATAATAAATATTTGGTATAAACAGTTGCCTGTAAAGGTTTATTAAAATATTAGAAAGATTAAAAGAGTATACACTCTACTTCGCCAAGCGTATAATTTTCTTACGCTGGAAATTAAAAGCTTTACGGACCTGAAGGCATGCCTTTAGATAGCGGTAAAAGGCTTCAACAATATTGTAGGCCTTAATGGCCTAATTCCAATGTTATTGGTCTTTGAAGCATGCCTACGCCTAATAAGTGAATCTCTGCTATTAGCAAGTACATAAAAACGAGTTGTAGCCTACGGTAAAGCATTGAAGAAATTGCGAAAGAGATCGGCACGCTGACAGGTTAACGATGCCCTTAACACCAGAAACAGGCTTATAATAATCGATGTAATTACTTTGCCGTTATAAAATAAAGTTCCCGTATAGTGTGAGCTGTGTAAATAGAAGGGCTTAAATAAAACCTTAGGTATCACTAAATTTAAAGTAGCTGTTGAAACTCTTAACGGTTTTATAACTTTTCATGTTACCCAGGTTAAGTTTTATATTGGGGCTACTAATTATGAAGACCCTTGAGTCAAACGATCCAGTTAAAACGAGCTTCCTCTACTCGTTATCGATAAACCGATGAAACATCACCAGCGTAGACGGCCTCTCAAAAGAAAAAAACCGTTAAAAATGAGGAATATATACCAGGACGTATCTATAATACTACTTAGTCAAGTAGACAAGAGAAGGATAACAAAAACTTGGTATTAAAACTTCAAGCATAAGGTATTATTAAGACCTCGCGTAAACCTTTTTAAAAAAGCGACAAGGTTGAGATTAACGGTTTATTGATTCTAGGAGTTGTATAATTTGTATGGAAGGCCGATTTCAACCTTTAAAACCTAAATATTACGATTTTTAAGTCGAAGATTATCTACAAGGTAAAAGGAAAAACTACGGGGGGGCCGTATGAGAACTCAAGTCTAATTTCTCAAGGATACGGTAATAAATATAAAAACTAAATCTTTATATAATCTCCAACAATTGAAAATATTAGTTAACATTTAATATAACGTTTGATATTCATTTATACAGCAATTTTATTAGCTAAAACTAACGGTAAATTTACGTTTAATAGCTGTGATATTACCTAAACTTACACGTAATTAATAATAAATTTACAAAAGATTATATTACTGGAATCACTATAAAAACTACAACTTTTTTTTGAAACGATAATACTATATATGAAGTCTTTGTACGGACTAACTTGAATAGGTGTTTATCGGTTTCCAACCTTCTAATCGTACTTTAAATTATAACTGAGTATAATGTCTTGAACTTATAATCCGTATTAATTGGTAACGTAACAAAACGACTTCAACCTAACGGGTATATAAAATAATAATACCCTTTTCTTTAAAACGGCTAGCTTTATGGCATCGGAATAGTAAATGATGAAAATCTTTAAGTTATGAAAATACAAGCCGATTAAGATATTGACGAATGGTAGCTAAATTGATTTTAATAGATCGTTAATCTATATAATTGGTGTTTATATCGGCCTTAGTTTTCGATAAAAGTGTTAATGTGTCGATTCGATTGCAATTGATAAGATTAACGTAACTAAAACTCAACGGTACCTCAAATAACGAGCTCATGATAGTTATATTATTATGTTATATTGAGCGGGTTCCCTTTACGACCACTTCATCATAATATAAATATAAAACCTAACAAATAACGACCTTAACCGGTTAAACAAGAGGATCGAATAACAAATGCGGAATTTGAACTGAGGAATTCATATGGTTTTAATCGACCTATCGTAGGTTATATCAAGATTTTTTACGGATAAAGCGTTAGTAAATTATATAGAACTGTTTTATAAATCGTTTTTTAATATCCCTCATTAATGATAATATGCGGAAGGACCAATTTAGTATTATCGATAACTTTATTTATTAGTTATTTGTTAAATGTAAAAGAATTATATGAAGCGTGTTAGCTTTAAAAGTCTACGGTATAATACGAGGTTTTAACGTAGGTATAGTATTATAGGAAACATTTAACGTTATTACTAGGCAGTTGAAGATTCCCTCTATCCCGATAGTAATTTGTACCAACTCAAGGAGTTTATTCAAATGCCTTTTGAAGTTCGGAACTACCAGCAAAAAACTATTAATAATCGATGTAATGATACTCCACAAAGCTTACGAGGGGAGGGAAATTAAGGAATTCCGTTTTATTAATAGAAAAAATAATCCTGTTAATGTAATGACGAAGGTATCGCCGAATAAGACCTTTAAGTGGTTTATGGATAGCAACAGACTGACTATACGTATTAAAGGCTACGTTGATAAGCTTCTTGACAAGGCTAAATTACGTAATAGTGACAGCTAAAAATGTGTTAGTAAACTGGAAGATTTCCAAGGGATTGACGATAGCGATATGTTTAATTGGTACGGCTAAAGTAAAATTTTATATAGGCCTATGGCGGAAGAACTTTTTGTAAAAGTCGATAAAGTCGAACCTCGCAGCCGTGGTGCAACTGACAGCAATTAGGGTCAATTTAAGTACAAACGGGTGTAATATGTCATATAAGTTAATTGGAATCAACAGGGGTCTATTTAGTTAATAAGGTCGCGGTTTAGCGTTTACCTGAAAACATTAGTTAACTACATTAACGTGTGCGTATAAACTAAAAAGCCGCTAGTATTAGAATAGTAGTATTTGTAATACAATAGGTTAACTTTATTATAAGTAAACTTGACTATACTGATTGCAAGTTTAGTATATTATTTTGTATGAGCCTACTATATTGGCTGCAAAGCAAACACAGTATACGCCTACTTCATACTAGGGCAGGGGCCAAGGAATAAGCCATACAAATTACTGCGCAAACTGGCTAGCGGTCTGCCAAACCTAGAACAATACATCTACCACTTGACCACACAATACTACTATTACTTCGACCAATTGAATCAAAAACTTTGCAACATCTAAAGCCCTACCAACAGTCACCTCTTTAAGATTAGTAGTAACATTGACGACGTTTTAACGTTATTTTAATTATATAATAGCGAATATTATGAATAATTTAGTTATTCTTTACCCAAACGACTTTTTAAGTTTTTCCACCCGATTTAATAGTATTTATAGCGTAAATTCACGTAGTTTTACAATATTTTCATATTACCGAGTAAAATCTAAACTTGATTTTTTTCAATTTCGTAATAAAACAGGTAAAATACCTTGGTTTTATTGTAATGGTAAGTATAAATATCCGGGCAGACCCCGGAAAAATTCGGGTTATTTGCAAAAAAAAGTTTATACATACTATTATAAATATTCGAAGTTTTTTAATGTTTATTAATTTTTGTCGAAACTTTATGAATCAATTTTGAGAATGAGCTAGTTATCTTATTTGACTTACAAAATGAAAAACCTGGTAGGTTGCAACAAATCTGAAAAAAATACGTTTTTACATTGAAATATATATTTATTAGAGCCCCGAATTTAATATGTTATGGCCTCAATCGGTTAACAACAGTGGAAGCTCATCATTCGGTGATATTTTTAGGAGGATACCTTTTATTAAAAAATGAAGGCAGTATTTTAAAACCGGTAACATATTATTCCATACGATTATTAAACACGGAATGTAATTATATAATTTACAATAAAGTGTTTTTTTATAAAAGTGTTTTATTTTAAATCGTGATTATCGGAATCGAATAATATTTATACCACATTTACCATTCTCACATATTATAAGGGATTGGAGTATTTTCTATTACGTTTGATTTCGAAATGTTAAATTCGATAAACAGATTTTTTTCCGCTTTTCTATATTATTTACGGTATTAGACCGTAACCTAAGGCATTCTCCCGAATATATTAACATATAAACTACGGGATAAGTCCGAGATTAAGGAACACCGTACGCGGGTTTTTTAACCTGGTTCCATAATTATATAGGATATAGTAATAATAATTTTTTATATTATAAAGACGTATACCACGACGTTGTATACGGAAAATTTTCTTTAGACTAAAACCTAGTAATTGAATCGAGATAACATACATTTAGAAAAGGAGTTAGATGACTTCAAAACGTTGGCTGTTACGGTATCGATTCGGGTCTGGTTTACGTTAGTATTGCCGACTTTCATAACCCCATAAAATACTGTAGCGTCGATAATTATAATACCGTTTCGGGTTCAATCCGCGTTAACAACGCCAACTTCAATGACGGTGGATAATTATTTTATTTTCGGGTTGGACGCCTTAACAGGGGTATAAACCCATAATTTTACGAATGACGTGTTTTATACGATTCAACTATGAATGGTTACCGAAAACGTTAAACGTTTTCCAGTAAAGGTAAAATATCGTGTATAAACACGCATTATTATATGGATCTAAGGGATACGTTACGTTATCATAGTCGTTTATGTTTCCTGAATTGGAAATTATTAACGAAAAAAAATTATAGTAAACCAACGATTAGCTTATTATAAGTAATCTAAGAAAACCCGTTTTTTTTCTCCTTTTTTCGATATTGTTATTAAAGAGGAATGGTCGTAAATATTCAACATTTATATCGAATATATATGTAGTATAATGATACGAAACATTATCGTATTATATATTAAAATATATTCAACTATTTTCTGTTCTAAATCGTAAATAGCGCCATATTTTTATCAATTTTATAATTGACTTGCTGTTAACCGATAACGACTTACATCATTCGTTAATTTCATCGACCGGTTTTTCAAATTTTACTAATGAAAGATAATATAACTTATGATTATTGAAACGTATAAAAACCGTCTTTGGAATATATGGTGGCGATTTTATAAATTTCTGGTATTTATTATTAATGATCGCGGTTCAGATGAAGAAGATATTTTTAAAACAACCTTATATTTCCAATTAAACTGAAATTACTATTATCGATAGTATACTGTTTTTAAGCAAACAACGATACCAAACGAATAAATTAAAAGGGTTAAAAATATTTATAGATTATTGTTACCTTTTCGTAATTGAATTAAACATTACATGGTCTAATTTATTTATTCTTATTGAATAACAGAAAGTTAATGATTACCGGATTTAATACGAATCGTCTGGTTAATATATACGAAATATCTTTCGTCCCTAGTGTATAAGGAGATATAAAGTTGCTAATTAGTCCTGCGATATAAACCTTTATGATTTCAATGTATTTATATGAATATGGGAAATTCATTTGGGTTCCTATAATATATATTCAATAATGAATAGAAGTATCGATAAACTGTTAGTAACGACTAGCCACAAATATAAAAAAACGATTGAATATAATTCAACTTACTTAATATTTAAATTAACCGCACTGATAAGAAGTTCGATTCATCATATAATTAATATTATATTATTGATGTTTCGAAGTTGTCGAATTTTATTTTAAATATTTTGATGAATACTTTGTATTTCACGTTAATATACTTAAACGTGTTACTACGGACCTCTTTTTCTTATTAATCTTATCCGATATAAGCTCAGAATTATTTTTTGTTACAAACTATACTGAAAAAAAATCTACATAAAGAATTTGAAATTTAGAATATTTTAGTTACGAAAATGGAACGGGGTGCTATTTGTTATATGTGAAGTTAATAAAAAGGTTATAATAAACCGTAGTAGAATTTATGAAAAAAAGTACTTATATATTATAGCCCTATATAAATTTGAGGACAAATAAAGGCACGTACGTGTTATAGGCTAGTGCCTGGCTAGTATTATCAGGGATCTAACCCTGGTAGTTCTACACGTTCCTCCGATGCTCTAGAGCAGGAAGGAAGCCTCTTGGAGACACGCTTCCATACATCACGTGATTGGGGGCAGGTTACATTATCTTAGCTCCATAGCCGCTCCCTAGCAGGGACTTCTCTTTCCCTTCTTCATCGAGGTTTATAGACAGAATCCGATCACTTTGAGCGACAGTTCCGGCCTTAGTCTTTTTACAGTAAGGTTTTATAATAGCCCGGAATTTCGACGCCTGCGTTAGATACGTTTGAAAAGTTTATATGGAGGACGTCACCTTTATTTCGCAAATAATACAATATCAGTAAAGAAAATGAAAATTTATTATCATTGTGTTATAATACAATATATGGAGCCTGTGTTGGTAGGCCTTGCCTATAAATAGGCTTTTAGACGTTGCAACGTTATCGATTCGATTGGTCGAAGTAACAGTAGTATTTCGTGGTCAAGTGGTGGATGTATTGTTCTAGGTTTGGCAGACCGCTAGCCGGTCTGCGTAGTAATTTGTATGGCCAATTCCTTGGCCCGTACTCTAGTGTAAAGTAAGTGCATACTGTACTTTCTTTGCAGCCAATACAGTAGGCCCGCACAAAACAATACACTAAACTTGCAGTTAGTATGGTCAACTTAACTTGCAGTAAGGTTGACCTACTACACTGCAAATACTACTATTCCAACAGCCTGATATGTATTACCCAACTTTTTCGAATAAATATTTAAACTCGAAACAGCTTTTACCAAAAACCTATTATATTTGACTTATAAAATATTGATATTGTCTTCTTATTTCTTCAAACGGTAACTTCGATAACGTTAAAACCCTTATTATAATTAGCTTCGGATGTTAAGGAAGGTTGGAGGATACGGACGACGCGAAGTTGAGCAGGTATTAGGCAACACCGACGAAGGCAAATAGCGTAAGAATAAAGAGGTATTAAGCGAAGCCGATAAGTGTGGATAATGTTATGCGGGGCGGGTATTGGAAAAGGCCAATAAAGGCGGATAATATGGAGTGGGGTGGGGAAAACATTCTTTTAGGCGAGATATAAGGGACCGTAATACTTTAGTTTATGCCCGGGTAATACGGTTAGTATGAAAACATTTGTTAACCGGTTTTTAATTAGCTCGGTTAATCTGTTTTTATATAGGGTTAGTATATAGAATTCAGATAGATAAAGTGCTGTTATAGTTAGGTTTGAAATATTGTTCGTTATATTTTAAAAGAGGTAACTTTCATTAGGCATAAAAATAACTTATGTAATTATGTTTTCGAAAATATGGACCAAAATTATAAAATAGATTATAAGGGGTATCGGCGATAACATAGGTAAAAATAATTCGAATTAAAGTACGATTGGTAAACGACGTACGGTCGCAGTACACAAAAAAGATAGTAAAAGGGGATGGGAGAGTTTTTGGAAACAACGAGGCTAGAAAAAAGGTAGGGCAGAGGCGTACGATTAAGCTTATAGTAGCTTATATAGACGGAATGATTAAAACGCCTTAGGCGCGGATGATATTACAAAGCCGAGTAAATTAATTAACTAACTCGAAAAAAAGTAAAAACGAAAACGGGTTTATAGTGCGAAACGTTACTTTAACGTTTATCGGTAGGTAATAGGTCATAAAGATCGGTTTTGAAGTTGATAATAAGCTACCGTAATAACATACATAAGCTAAGCCACATTATAAGTACATTTGTTTTTTTCAATATACTATAAAAGAAGTTAATGTATGGTCAGATTTTAGTTTGATTAATTTTTGAGTCAACATCGTTATATATTTTATATTAAGTATGATATTCTTGGATGCGATTAATGCGAATAGGAAAAAAACGAACTCCGGAATTCAGTAAAAAATCGATATAAGATATGTAGGTATTTTTAATTTATTAAAAGGTGAGTTTGACCCCATATTTATTAAATTCGAATACGAAAAGTTTAATTATAACGAGGGGGTGGTACGTGATATATTTATCGATAATGTTTTTAAGTTATTAGAGTATGATATATTTTACGAAGAGGTTAATCATTGCTATTAGGTATACCGGCAGTCGTATAACCTACACCAGTATCATTAAATACGTCCGTTACAATAATGGAAACGTATTATTAGTAAAATAATACCAACCAGAGAATGAAGAATATAATAGAAATTTTAAAAAAGGACCACAACTTAGGTTACTAAAAAATTTTTAATAAGGATGAATAAAAATGGATAGATTAATGAAGAAAAATAAAATAAAAAGGTTTTATAAGTTATTGTAAAGGCCGTTTTCATAAACGTAAGCGGACCGGAATTGGCAAGCTTTATATGTTATACGTCTCGTTTGGAAACGCGTTATATGGCATAAAAAACCCGGTATTATTAAGGTTTATATTTTATACGGAGTATTAGGAAATGCGTTATACAGCGTATTAAAAGGCGCGTTACACGATGTAGGCGGCTCGGGTTTAGTAAGGTTTATACGTTATACAAATTATTAAAAGACGCGTTATACGGTATAAAAAATCCGTGATTAATAAGGCTTATACATTATATAACGCGTAAAAGAGCGTATTATATAGCCTGCATCCGGCTTGCACCCAGATTGCATTTTATATAGATGCGGCTCGCATTTAGTATTTAGCCGGCGGGACATTGTAGTTTGAGTGGTTTTTTGATAAAAGGAAGGGTAAACTATAAACTTAGGCTATTAGCTATTGAATTTATAGGTTATGTAATTTTACACGTAATGGGATATACAATACCTGGCCCGGGCGCAATCCGAGCGCGGTCCAGGCGCGGTCCGTAGGCATTACATACGAGGGTATGTAACGGGCCATGTACGGACCGTACACACAAGTCCTGCACGAAGGGCCTCTGTAGCCTTCTCTAGTTTTCCTCAGTACCTCAGTCGTTAACTCCATTTGGCACCTAATTGGTATACCTTGTAGGTTGGACCATAATACTCCTCTTTTACGACCGTTGGCGCCGTCGATTATGAGATCTACGTTATCTCGTAAAAACTTGTAACGAAAGCTAATTACAACTGGTTTCTTGTACGCTATACCGCCCATTAAACCCGGTTTATTCAACTAATGAAAATGAACCCTATAACAATCCAAATATCCCCCGACTCAAAGTGTAATATTATTGTATTAATTATCAATCGTTTCTAATTTCAATTATGATAATATTTTCGTTAACGTTAAAGGTTACTTGTTGATATCGTATCTATAATATATGAAAAATTATATTTTGTGTTATTCTGGAAATGATTTATACTAATATCGGATTTGACTATTTCTCAATATTTACGCGAAATTTGGCTATATAAATGATACGTATATTCCGTGGTAATCCTAATATTATACCGAAATCTCGAAATTTTAATTATAGAATTTACTTAATCCTTAACTATTATACTAAAGCTTTATTTACAATATGTTGGTAGACCTGCCTATAGATATAGGCCTTTTGTTGCAACGTAGTCGATTTGAATCAGTGTGGTCGAAGTAACTGGTGCTGCATTGAAATTTGTTGTGGAAGTTGTAAGTTCTTAATTTGGCAGACCGCTAGCCGGTCTGCACACTAATTTGTATCGCTAAACGCTTTGGCCTATGCCTTACTTAAAAGTAGGTACCCACTATACTGCACTTGCAGTGCAGTATATTCAAATCCTACAAATTAAAGTACATTTGCAGTACGTATAATGAATTTTACTGCAAGTAAAGTTGACTTGACTGCACTGTATTTGACTGTTATTTCAATACTGATGGTTTTTTTTTTGTGCCTATATATCAGTGTGGCTTTCTATTAATTGGTGAAAAACTTTGAAATGCGTCATTAATCTACAACCTAATAATAAACCAGACCCTTGTCAATTCCGATTAGTTTGTATTAAAATAGATATAAAGTACGGCCCTTCGTGGTCCTTTTGTTTCCTCTCTTCGAGGCCTTCGTTTGTTAATTCCCATGTACAGGTCTTTCGCCATATATTTGTACACATTATGTATTCCACCACTTACATACCTTTTGCTAGTAATTTATACCTTTACTATTATCAACTTTATCACTGTTGCTATTAATATCATTACCCTAGCAGTCTTCGAGTTTGCTAGGGAAAACTTGTTTCTTCACGTTACGTACCGGGCGATCTACGTAGCCCTCGATTTGTATAGTCAGCATATTATTATTTATAATCCGTTCAATAGAGTTATTGGCCGTAGCCTTGGTTATAATGTTAACGGGCTTATTTTTACCTTTAATCCACTGGAATGTATACATTTCCCGCGCTTTGTATGCCTTTCTTCAGAATATTACGTCTATTATTAGACGTTTTTCATTGATCATGCACAGATTTAATAAGTATTCGTAAAGGCTTCGGGAGTTAGTATACACCACTACAGGTATCGGAGGCAGTTCTGGCTGTTTAGTAATAATCCTTAGTGTGATGTTAGTCACTATGCCGATATTAAAGCTTACCATTATACTATAACTTTTCAAAGCCAATACGCTTCGTGTTATACGCTTGTAACTAACGGATGTCCAATAGACGAGATTTCCGGTGATTATATATTGCCTTCTAGACCTCTATTCATTAACGAGTATTATCAGGAAGCTGATTTGTAATATGAGGTTTATATTGTTAGCAAATAATCCGTTTGTAAAGATCATTAGCCTCGTCTTTATCAAATTTACTAATACTATATTAATTCCTTTTTAAGTGATTTAGTTGTTATTGAATTCTCTAGCTTAGCTTGTTAAAGTCCTTGTCTTGTACATCCTGTACTTGTATCGCAATGTAAAGATCGTACGATGCCTTTGGTTAGCATAGCGTGGTAATATAAGTTGTATGAACCCTTTGCTCCAGGTATCTTTTTAATCTTTCCTCGTCGGCTTTATTGTAAGTCGTTAGGCTTATAGCTTGCCCTGTTTGGCGTAGGTTGAGGCAAACTCCGATTTTAGCCTTAATATCATAAATGCATATTAACCATTTATTAGAGTTTAGTTGTATGCTTTTAACTAATAATTTGATTAAGTTGTACTTTTAAAGGATTATTTTTTTCGATGGCATGTTATTTAGCCGCCATGAACCTAGCATTTCCGACGAAAAAGGTATCGTTAATCTGTATATTTACGATATCAAAGTCTTTACCCTTCGTGGTTAATAGGCACAAGTAGAACATTAAAGTCTTTATACCCATTCTATTTTAAAAATACGTCTGGTACGTCAAGAATTAGTAAAAGCCTATTTCGAATAGCTTGTATAAAGGTTTAATGCAACATATTATCGTGTCGACCGGAAACTTATTCGTTATTTTTTTCGGTAGTTTTAGTAGTATAATTCGCTATAGATTGGTGGTAGATTTTGTGTACGTTTGTATTATATCCCTGCCATTAATTATGAATTAACTTTTTACTCCAATAGTCAAACTGATAGTAATTATGACGATTGAACACTAATTAATCTTTTGGACTGTAGGCGATTAACTAAGGATTAAATTCTTACCTTTATTACTGTATCCTTAAGCAATTAGCCGAGATGTTTCGTACAGCCGGTTCGTAGTATTACTATTAACCCTAGAAATTATCTTTGAGTTCAGAATAGTACTGTTCTAGCTTTTAAATTATATTGAAGACATAAGTTACGTAACCCTTCGTTATGAAACTCCGTTAATATATACTTGGTCGCTTTTATCAAGAGGCTTGCTCGGTGTGTTAATAATGCCTTTGGTACGTAGTTTAAGGGCAAATTTTCAGGTAGACTTTTCCTTTAAAGCACCTACGGCATTATGTATACCTCAATAGACCTATAATCCCCATCTCCGTCCTAATTTTGAATGTATATTATCCTTTTAAATATTCTTTCACGCCTTCAACATTTTATTAACTTATTAACAATCGGCTTGAAAGGGTTGCATTAGTTAATCCATTCGATTTAGGGGTTATCAACGTTAGGATTTTTATTGGATTTAAAGTTTTTTTTATACAATTTGACTTATATGGTTTAGAAAGTAATAGGGCTGTTAGCAGTTTCAAATACCATATTTGAGTTGGTGATATCTAAGATCTTATACGGCTTATTCTATTTATCTAGCTTTCGCTACGTAAGGATTTCATTTTAAAGGGAGTGGGATAGCACGTTCATTATTAATCATTCGTTTCTAGTTTTAAGGGCTTCGTTAACCTGGCGACATGCTGATTCCTTTTTTGGTTTCTTTAGGGCTTTGCTATATATTATAACGCGCTTTTATATATTTAGCGATGGTAATGACTCAGTCGTTATACATGAGTAATATCTCAATATCAGTAAAGTTTCTATAAGCTCAGTAAGGCTAATAATATCATCAAGACCTTTTACGTTATTTAAAATCGTGGTTTTTAACCTGTAAAGCTTTTGATTTCTATCGTAAGGATATCGTAAGCCTTTTGTAACAGTGCATATATCTTTTCGACCTTATAGATACCTTAATAGGCCTTAATAGTAACCTGTTTATACTAAATCATTATCGATGTAATATTAACTCGAAACTTTATTATGATAAAGTTGATACCGGTATTGTAAATTAGTATATTTGGTTGTTTAAGGTACGTATTAATTCACATAATATCTAATGCCTCTTACGGTTTTTTCGCCGTAATAATCTCAATGAATTTAGCGTCATAAAAAGCCGTATCAGAGTTTATAACGTAAAGTATTAGGTTTCCGTTTTCGTAAAATTTGTTTACAAAAACCTTGAAGTTAAAGTTTTAATGTTTTTAACGTAAACTTAAACCTTCGAGTGATTTTGAAATACGTTTAATAGCAGTGGTATAGTCGTTTAATTACCTTTAGCGCTAGGAAGTAAATATTTTCGTAATCAATTTCCTTTAAGACATTATAAATCTTGTTAATTTCCGGTTAATTAAACTTACAATACAGTTGACGAAGTCCCGCCTTCGTTAGGTTTAATACCGTTATCTTTCACTTTGAAGAATAAAACAAAATGTGCTTTTATTTAAGGTTAAGCAAAAACATTTTATCGCCTTTTACCTGTATTAGTTCATCGATTGAAACATTAATGTTAAAACCGAAGTTTTTTATATTTTCAATATGAAAATGAAAAGGGGTAGGGAGGGTCAATATGTAGAAAATAATAGGGTTAATAACATTCTTAACCATCTTCTATCATAATAAAATTATTTTTTTCAATGGTTAAAACCGACTTCAGCTTTACTGATATCCGTATAATCAAATTTCGTAGCCGTATTCGTATCCCTTCGTAACGCGATATATTGCGAATAGCCTTCCATTGAATACTATGTTACATTTATGTCTAGTATAATACCTTAAAATACTTACTCAGAATAACGAGTTTAAATAGTAAAAAGATATATAGGGCCACATTTTTTATCGTCGTATCGCGATAGAGGTTTTCACCTATTAGGCGGTATAAGAATACGTGATCGGCGAGTTATTACATTACTTTTGGGCTAGTATTAATATCTTTGTAGCAGTCGATAACCTTAGGTTTCTGTTCCTTTTTTTTTTTTTTGCTATATTAACTTAAAATTTTGTAATAAGTTATTGGTAGGCCTTAGACGTTGCAACGTTATCGATTCGATTGGTCGAAGTAATAGTAGTATTGCAGTAGTCAGATGGTGGAATGTATTGTTCTAGGGTTGACAGACTGCTAGCCGGTCTGTACTGTAATTTGTATGGCCAAGTGCTTGGCTCGTACCCTAAAGTGAAGTGCAGCGTACTGCACTCGACTTACACCTAATGCAGTAAGTTTACACAACACAATACACTTGTAATACGGTCAACTTTACTGTAAATAAAGTTGACCTATTGCACTACATGTAATATTATTCTAACACTAGCGGCTTTTTAGTTTGTGCGCGTACGCCAGTATGGTTAACCAATCTTTTCCGGTTACCACAGAATTGTCTCCTGGTTAACTGGTCAGACTCCTATCAATTCCAGTTGACATCCGTACTGAATTGCACTCAATTGCATGCAAATTGACCCTATTTAACCTTAATTTCTCCACTGTCCCAAGGTCCGAGTTTATTAACTCCTATAAAAAGGTCTTACGCCATAAATATTTGTAAGCTTTTAATTTAACCGTACCCTAACCCTAACTAATCGAATTGATAACATTGTAACGTTTAAGGTCCACTAATACTAATTAKTGCTTGCATGCTTATAGGTTAAGCGTAAAGAAGTTAAATAGAAAATGAAGCTTTTCTCTGGTTATGCTCTATATTAATAATGGCGGCTAGAGTAGTGGAATCATTTTTGTAAAGGACCTTCATTGTTGCGTTGCTTTTTACAGCAGTAATTCAAGAAGACTTTTAGTTTTCAGCGGATTTTACGGTAGATTAGATGTAGCGATGGTATCGTTATCTAAAACATTAMGAAATATTTCTTCATCATCTTTAAAGAAGTTAAGATTGACTATCAGAAGTCTTAAAATACGGCAAATTGGTAAMCGGCTAAGTTAGTACTTCAATGAGTGTTCCTACTGTTAGAAAAACTACTAAGTCCCCACGCTAAAACAATAGCCTCCACCTTCTACTACCAGCAAAAGATCTTCGACCTTATCTTCCACACTAAACCTTTGCTTTTACTTTATTTATTTTTACTTCTTAAACAAGCCATCATTAATCCCCTGGCAATCTTCCAATTTACCGACACATCCTTATTCGCTGTCACGTAAACCGGACTATCCGGACAGTCTACTAACGTAGCCCTCAATTCATATAGTTGGCTTATTGTTGTCCACAAACCTTTTCAAGGCTTTGTTTGGTAATGCTTTTATTATGGCGTCGTCGGCTTTATCTTTGCCATATATTTATCGGAATTTCTCAATATCCCTCCCTTTGTAGGCTTTACAGAGTACTATTACGTCGATTATCAGCCGTTTTTTAATGGTGGTTCTGAGTTTTAAAAGGTATTCGAAAAATCTCCTTAAATCGGTACAGGTTACTACTGGGATAGGAGGAATCCGTAACTGTCTGGTGATAAGGTTAAGGGCTTTCCACAATATTATGCCTACGTCGAAGCCCGCTATTATACCATAACCCTCCGATATCAGTACGTTTCATATAATCCTTTTACACTTAACAGAAACCTAGTAAATTAGGTTGCCGACAATGCTAAATTAATCTTCCCACTTATCTTCGTTAACAAGGGTTATTAGAAATCCGATATATATAAAAAAGTTGATGTTATTTGTAAAGGACCCATTCGTAAAGATTATTTACTTGGTCTTTAAAAGGTTGATTAATACCATATTAATTCCGCGGTCCAGGTTTCGTATCTTATACTCTAACCTCTTATTCAGTCGATCAAAGTCTCTATCTGTTAGTATTGGTACTTATTCCGTAATGGATAAATCGTAAAAGGCTTCCAATTAACATAAGGTAGCAATATAGTTACCTCATATACGCTGTTTCAAGTACCGTTGAGTTCTAGCCTTATCAGTATTATCGATTATAATAAGAATAACACCCTAGCCCTTTGAGAGAAAGTTTAGGCCGGCATTAATACTAAATATACGAATTGACGATTTATTAAAGTTAAGTTGGTTGTTTTTCTATTAACGTTGTTATTATCTTGTAATTACAAAACTTAAAGTCTTCAATCACTTACTGTTCCAGTTTTACAAAGCTAGCCGTTGCAACGAAAAGAGTATCATTAGTTTATATGCCTATTATACCGAATTCTTTCTTTTATATTATTAACAAATACGGACCGTATATTAAAAACTTTATCGGTTTACTGGATTCAAAATGCGATTATCAAGTTAAGAGCCAGTAAACACCTACTTTAGCCAGCCCATATAGTAATTTAACACACCGTATTACCGTTTCCGAAAGGTAAATAACACGTAACTCATATGGCAGTTTTAGTAGTACTATCCTTTATAGATCCGTTACTAATTGTGTATAGGCCCACGTAATATTACATCTATTTAGTGTAAACTTACCTTTAGTTCTAATTAATAAACTTGTTATTAAGGTAACTACCAAACGCTGGCTAATTTTATAAATTGTTGGCGACTGTATAAAGATTTAATCCTTACCTTTATCACCGTATTTTTAAGCGATTAGTCGTAACTTTTCGTACAGTCGCCCCGTAGTTTTGCCTTTAACCTCGTGGATAATCCTAGATTTAAAGATCGTGACGTTCGAGTCTTAAAAGTTAAAGTCGGTTTTCGACATAAATTGTATAACACCTCGAGTTAATAGGCCGTTGATTTTGACCTTGTTGTTTTCCTCAAATGGTTTACCGGAAATCTCAATAATCCTTTATACCCTTAGCTTTACTACCAAGATTTCGTTATCCTTTTCTTTCCTGTTTACTTAAATAGGATTATAGATACGACCCGGTATATATTGCTCCTCTTTAACGTTTTCCTTTTTATTCGGGGATCGCCCGTGCCGGCGACGTTCTATCGGCTTATTAATAACGGGTAAAGGAGGTACGTATTAGCTCGGTCGCTTTATTTAAAAGGCTTGAGGGTTTTTATCTTTAGTACCATAATACAAGGCTTAACCTAGGTAATTCGAAAGGGTATAGGGCTGTTAACAGTTTTAATAAGTATTTTAAAGTTTATAATACTTAATCTGTTATATAATCCTTCCTATTTACCTGGCTTCCACCATATAAGGACTTTACTTTGTAACGGTAAAACAAGTACGTAGATCATTAAGGAACCATTTCTGGTATTAAGGGTACTATTAATCTAGCAACGTACTAATTCTCTTTGCAGTTCCTTTAAGGTTTTGTTATATTCCGTAGCACGTTTTTAAGTATTTGCCGAGTGTGAAGATTCACCTATTAGGTGTGGGTACGCTTTAAAGACTAGAAGCGTTAACACTAAGTCGTTAAGGCCTACGGTTTCATTGAGGCCTTTTACTGCCATCTATAAACGTGCCTCTGGATCCGTAAAGCTTTTAATTTTTAACGTAAAAATAATATACGTTTGGCGAAGTAGGACGTATACCATTTCAATCTTTTCGATACTTCAATAGGCCTTTACAGGTACCTATTTACACCTAATACCTATTATATTAACATATTTTTAAAATTCCGCCGCCGTAAAGTTAGTACTGGTATCGTGGACGACGACATTAAGTGGATCCAAGTACGTGTTAATCCATAACATCTTCAACGTTTTTCAGGTGTCCTTTATCGAAAAGGACTTTAAAAACTTAGATCCGTAAAAAGAAATTGCGGAGTTAATGACGTAAACAACAGGCTTATTATCTAAGTAAGACCTTACGATAGTTCATCACGTCGACTATAAGTACGGGCGTCTATAATGCCTAAGGTTAGGTCTATTAACCTCGGCCTTAAACTGGCGGCAACACTCATGTTGATGTTAATAAGATTTAGGCGGACCTGTTAACCACAAATATTATCGTAGTAATAGTAGTAAAAAAATATTAGATTTGTGGTAAGGCCGGTTGTTTGTTAACTCGTTACCCCCCCCCCCCCCACCGAACGTAACAATAGGAAAGTAACGTATTACGTTTAATACCCTATTACTTCGAAATAATATTATTTGGACTAGGTGGCAGATGTTAAAGGTGATAAGCCAATTAACGTCGTTAACGCCCTTAAGCAGATTAAGTGGCACGAAGATACTGCTTTTGGCACGATAGTCCAGTAACTAGCCGACTATGCCTTTTTGTACCGTTTAGATGGTAAAGACTCTTACCTTTACCCTAATTATACCTCTGACCCCTTATATACCTTTAACCTTTGCGATCATTACACGAACCATACGTTTTAAGGTATTATATTAAATATTGAGGCGGTAAGGTACTGAATAGGAGGCTATTCACAGTATGTGGTATTGTGGAGGGAAAGCATTATAACCATAGAGATTGATCATCACGATGTTGGTAAGACCAAAGTTGGCTTTGGCTTAGGCGAATAACTATCGTTATTAGGGATAACGGTAGTTTAAACTGTTGTAAGAACGATTACATTTTACATTTTTAAGTCCCTTACTCTTTTTCTACTTTGTTTGAAGGATATGAAGGCTTTCGGCGTTAACGTTAATATTAACGTAAACGAGTTCGTTAAAAACGGCTAAAGGTTTCCACTCGCCTTTAAGTATGGTTACTTATGGTTTTATCTTTAAGATCTAGAAGTAGTAGTGTTAAACCTGACGGAGCCGGAGATACGTTAACTATACCGGCGTTTTAATTACCTAGTTATTAACAGACTATTTAAAATGCTTAAGTTTATGGGGCATAACGATGCGGAATACTCTGCCTTGGAAGTTATTAAAAGGCTTTACCACCATTGTTAAACGTAAACCTAAGTTACTCAGAAATTTAAGTTTACATTAAAAGACGACAAGGATGACAAATGTAAGATTTTTATTGATGTGTTTTACTTATATAATAAGCCTATTTTTCACGTCGTTAATTTCGCAATTTATTTTCACAGAGCTAAGTTTTTAAAATCTTTTTCGGAAAAGGATACGTGGGAAACGTTAAGGATATTGTGGATTAATACGTACCTGGGTCCACCTAACGTCGTCGTTCACGATATCGATATCAACTTTACAGCGGCGGAGTTTTAGGAATATACTAAAATGATAGGTATTTAATACAAACAGGTATTTGTAAAAGCCTACTAAAGCATTAGAAATGTTGAAAGGGCATACACCTTACTTCGCCGAACCTATAGTATCTTTACGTTGAAAATCAAAAGTTTTATGGATCCGGAAGCACGTCTATAGATAGCAGTAAAGAGCTTAAACGACACTGTAGGCCCCGATGGCCTGGTACCAACGCTATTGGTATTTGGAGCGTACCCACGCCTAACGAGTAAATCTCCGCCTTCGGTAAGTATTCAAAAACGTGTTACGGCTTATAGCAAAGCTTTGTGGGAGTTTGCGAAGGGAATCGGTACGCCGCCAAGTTAATAATTCCCTTAATACCAGGAATGTGTCTATAAAAATCGACGTACTTACTTTATCACTGTAAAGTGAAGTCCTCATGTAGCAGGAGCCGGGTAAATAGGAGGGGCTGTATAAGATATTAAGTATCGTAAACTTTAAAGTAGTTGTTAAAACTGTTGACGGCTTTGTATTTTTCCGGATTACTTAGATTAAGCCTTACATTAGGACTATTAACGATAAAGACCCTTAAGTCAAATGACTGAGTTAATACGAACATCGTCTACCCGTTATCGATAAACTAATAAAACGCCGCCGGCGCGGACGACCTTCGAAAAAAAAAAAAACGTTGAAAAGGGGGAATATATACCAGGTCGTACCTACAATACTATTTAGGTAAATAGAAAAGAGAAAGATAACGAAAAATTGGTAGTGAGATTTAAGATATAAGGGATTATTAAGACTTTAGGTAAGCCTTTTAAAAAAAGCGATAAAGTCGAGATCGACGGCCTATTAACTCGAAATATGGTATAATTTTCATATAAAATTAACTTTAATCTTTAAGACCCAAACGTTACAATCTTTAAGTCGAGGATTATTTACAAGGTGAAGGACAAAACTACGGGGCGGCCATATGAAAAGTTACATCTGATCTCTTAAGGATATGAAGATAAATGCAAAAACTAAATATTTACGTAATTACTAACGATTTAGGAAATTAGTTAACGTTTAATAGTTAACCTAATAATAAATTTAATAGTTAAAACTGAAGGTAAATTTACGTTTAATGTTCGTACTGTTACATAAGCCTATATATAATTAGTAATGGATTTATCGCGGATTATATCGTTGGAGCTGTCATAGTAATTCCATGTCATTTATTTACTAAAAATGGTAATACGGTATATTGAACCATTATATAGATTAGCTAAAGCCAACGTTTATTGGTTTTTAACCTACCAACCGTACTTTGAATGCCAGTTAACGATAAAGTCTTTAATATAAAATCCGCACTTATTGGTAATGTAAAAGAAACATTTTGATATAGTGGGTATAAAAATTAACAATACCCTTTTCGTCGAAACGACTGGTTTTGTAACATAGAAACAACAAATGATCGAGGACTACAAGTTCTGAAATTGTAAGCTGGTAATGACATTAATGGAAAATAACCAACTTGACTTTAATAAATCGTTAATCCGTATACTTAATATTGATTCCGACTTAAGTTTTCATTCAAAGGATGAGGATGTTATTCTTGCTATAATCGATAAAACTGATAAGTTATGATCAAAGGGTACTTAAAATAACGTTTACGAGATAGTTATATTGCTACTTTATGCTAACTGAAAGCTTTATACAACTTATTCATTATAATATAGATATAAATACTAATAGATAAAGACTTTAATCTATTGAATGAAAGGTTGAAGTAACAGATACGGAACCTAGACCGCGGGATTAATATAATGATAATCGACATTTTAAAAGTCAAACTAACAATTTTTACGGACGGGTCTTTTTCAAATAATACCGAATTATCTTTACAGATCGGCTTCCTAATAACCTTCGTCAACGAAAATAGGCGGGAAAACCAATTTAGCATTATCTGAAATCTAATTTACTAAACCTCCGTTAAATGTAAAAGATTTACACGAAACGTGCTGACTTCGGAGGTCTACGGCATAATAACGGGCTTTAACGTAGGCATAACATTATAGGAAACCCTTAACCACATTACCAAACAATTACGGATTTCTTTTATCCCGGTAGTAATTTATACCGACTTAAGGAGCCTTTTCGAATACCTATTAAATCTCGGAGCCACCAGCTAAAAGCGCTTGATAATCGACGTAATAACACTTCACAAATCCTATAAAAAAGGGAAATTAAGGAATTCCGATAAATCGATGGCAAAGATAATCCTATAAATGCCATAACGAAGGCTACGCTAAACAAAGCCTTAAAAAGGTTTGTAAATAACAACAAGTTAACCATACGTATTAGAGGCTACGTAAATAAACCGTTCGGAAAGCCCAGATTACGTGACGATGCTGGCAGATTAGAAAACTGCCAAGAGATTAATAATGGCGACCTATTTAAGTAGTACAGTTAAAGTTGCGAAAGTTTATAGCGGAAAACCTTTTTATAAAAGTGTATAAATTCGGACCTCGGGGAAACGGTGTAATCAAAGTCAAATAATGTGAATTTTCATGCAATTGGATACAATATAATATGAAAATCAATCGGAATTAACAGGGGGTACGAGGTCGCTATTTAGCACTAACTGGAAAAGATTAGTCAGCCACACTGGCGTACGCGGAAAAAACTAAAAAGCTGCCAGTTTTAGAATAGTATTATATGCAGTATAATAGGTCAACTTTACTGTAAGTAAAGTTAACCGTACTGCAAGTGTATTGCTTTGTACGGACTTACCGCATTGGGTGTAAGTTGATTGCAGTACGCTACACATCACTCTAGGGCACGGGCCAAGCAATTAACTATACAAATTACAGTGCAGACCGACTAGCGGTCTGCCAAACCTAGAACAATACATCCGCCATCTGACCACACAATACTACTGTTACTTCGACCAATCGAATTGACAACGTTGCAACGTCTAAGGCCTACCGACAATTAGGAATTATAAGAAGATTATTACAAAATTTATCGAATATAAGTACCTCTTTCGATGGAATAATCTTCTCGTTTACTAGCGTAAGTTGTCGTAATAAGTTATCTGGAATTAAATTAAGTTGTTGAAGAAAATGGAAAACGTCTAGATTATATACATCTAGGTAAATGTTAGTATTGATAAGTCTTTTATTTCCCGGGGTTGTAAAAGTTGTGTTTAGCGACGTTCTGTTAATAATATCTATCATGAACTTATGGTCCGTAAAAACGATAATCGGGTATAGTTTTCCAACTAAAGTCATTTTAAAGCACTCATACGTCTAGACGAGATATGCTACATTATATTTCAAGGGTTCGTAATTTAGTTTTACGTCGGTAAGGTATTTACCAAGGAACATAATATTCTGAATAATGCTGAGGGAATTCATTTATTATGTTTCTATATATATATAGACTTAAGTTGAAAAAAATACACTAAAGCCTTTTTAGGGGCTTTTATCGAGTAATAAATATAGTAGCTGAGATGGGTTTGTATAATGTAAACGTAATTTGTTATAGAAGTATTTCTATAACGTGGAGAAAGACTCTTTTGCTTGGCTGGTATGCGTGTTTTTGGTAATTTAAATGTAATGTATACGTTTCCTACGATTGTTATTTTTGACTCGCTTATCTCAACGGCCAACGGCTAACAAGTGAGTCTTCAGTTTTTCCAATGGTTTAAATAATTATGTGAAGTATAGAATTATCTGGCGTAAAAAATCAATAGCTTTTAAGTACGTTTTTGACGTTTGAAAAGGAGTTGACAACGAAACATTGCAAAAGGCCCAAGTACGTTTAGCAATCATTAAAAAACCGAAATCGTTTATATAAAATCCGAGTACTTTGATAAACTGAAATCCTATGTAGATTTTTCTGGGAATAAAGACGTTTTAAGTTTAATGAATAAAAAAAAGAAAGATATACCAAATATTTTTAATGGTTTTCGAAGTTATTAGAAAAGATGACAATATTATTAAACAAGGCTCGACAAAATGATTCGCATAACTTAAAAGTATGGTTTATAAATTTCTGTACAAACGTTGGCATTTTTCAAAAACCTATTAATTATATTTTACAATCTTGAAATTCTCGATAGCCTTTCAAAGTAAACTGATTTCCATAATTTTAATATAAAAGTAATTAAAACCAATTTCGTTTTATTGATTACCGAAATATATGACAATCCTTATAAATAATTCATAAAGTTTATTTAAAACGGTTATAAGAAGTTATTAAGGATAATATATTTGTTAAAAGTCTCAACGTTACTTTTTACGTAGTCTTCCTAATATTATAAAAATTTCTCTAAATCACAAAAACCAGCAGGGCAAATGGTGAGATATCGTCTATAAATCTGATACGGTTTAAGCGGTACAAATGGCTAAACCATTGGTTTAAAAGGGCCTTTTTTCGCCCCCCCCCCCAAAATAAAAACAAGTAGTGACGGCGATGAAGTTTTGTATTTTGCTAACCCTTCATAAGGAAAAGATCGATTGTTTGATTGAAAGAGAATTTAATAGTTTAGAAATTATGCCATATATTAGGGAATTTATCGTATATACTCACGAATATGAAAGCTTTCAGTGTTTCCGCTACGTTAATGTAAGCTACATATTTATCTTTTAATATTAGTACGTAACCTGCAGTTTTAATGCCGAACAATGTCGGAAAGTTTTCAAAACAAGGTTTATCTTATTAATTGACGAGAAAATAGCGTATTAAATTGTAAATTCACGAGAATTTCCGGAAGAACACGAGATTTCGTTTTCTTTGCTATTTTGGCGATATAAGAGTCTAATCGAAACTTTACTTTTATAAATGTGGTTTCGGAGCCTAAGTCGCCTGTGATGACAAGAGTTACTGGAGAATTCCCAATAGTTTTACGAGTAAGGTAAGTAATCTCGAAGGTTACATTTCCGATTCTTATTACTTATAATAATGTTTATATGGTGTTATTTTCAATAGTATAAAAATAAGCCGTATGTTTACATTTTATAATAATTCCAACACGTATTGGTTTGTAAATGTTAATAGCTGTCGGTAAGGTCTCAAGCCTGTAGTATCCACGTAAACATAAGGTTTTTGAAGAGTGATCAGAATTATTGGTATTGTAGTATAATAGAAGATAATGATGATTAGAAGAAGCATCCAGAGGTGTATACTACAGGTGAGGGTTTATAAGCCCTTGCCCAGAGCGTACCACTCTGAAATATTTGCTTCTAGACCGTTTCACGCATGAGATTGTAATCTGCAGCGTGTCATGTTATCATATACTCTGCAAGAGCACAGCCTGTAGTATGACACGTGATCGTGTTATGCTACAGAAATGTACCTAACAGCGTAATATACTGCCACCTAAATATACTATCTATAAAGGTATGTAATAATATCTATACAGGCAATCTTTTCTTATTTCTTTATATATTCCGTATCTAGTAATGATAGTGTAGCTTTGGTTTGTATCCATAATCCAGTAGTAACAGTATAAGTGGTGCGGTCCGTATTAGTTGTATAGTAGCGATATTCTTATTAGTAGTAACAGTAGTAGATACCGTCATTTCAGGCAAAACTTTTTTCTTTTTCTTCGTTCTTTTGCTTATAGTAAAGCATTAATGTTGCGAATTAGGTTACGTGACTTTTCTCGTAACGTCGATAGTCGTAACAAGTATTAAAAGTATTATATATGTTTTAAATACGTACTTTAGGGCGTAGTACGTATGTAAAAGCGGTGAAATACTGCTTTAGGTGGCTTGTTTTCGTGGTGATAAAAGCGCTTTTGTTTTCTTATGGAGGCCTAGTTGCGTATAAAGCGTCTGGCTATTTCTCCTCTTAAAGTATCGGCTCGGATTGGTGTGGTGTAGCAGATTTTGCCGCTACGATCGGTTTAGGTGCTGCAAATGTGGCCGATTTTAAAATAAGCGAGCGGTACGTTTGTTGTATTTGCGGCAAATACTGTAATCCGTAGTCGGTTAAAAACTGAATATTCAGCCGTTTTTCCTCTTGGAGTTTCGGCCTAAACTGCATATTCAGACTTTCTTTTTCTTAAAAGCGTATGGGAGTAATGTTTTTTTTTCATTCCTTCTTTTCCTTCCCTAGAAGTTGTTTTATTTTTTGCGGCTGCGGCCCAAACTGTATATCTAAGCCTTTCTCCCCTCTTTTTTGCAGCCTTTCTTCGTCTTAAAGCTGTGGACTGTAATGTATATCTGACCTTTCCTTCTCTTACTTTCGTAGCCTTCCTTTGCCTTGCAGCTGCCGCCCAGATTGTATATTTAGGCCTTCTTTCCCTGGCAGTCCTTTTTTCCTTGTGGCCTACATAGGCCTTCTTTCCCTGACAGTATTTTTCCTCCTTAAGGCCTATATAAGCCTTCCTTTCCTGGCAGTTGTTTTTCTCCTTGTAACCTACACAGGCCTTCCTTCCACTTTTACAGGTAATATCCCTCCATAAATTCTTTTTTTATGATTTCCTCGTCTGTTTATTTCGGTATTTGTATAAAATGTACCGTTGTAAACAAGGCTTTTACGATACGACTGTATCCACTAAGTGTATTAATACATTTGTTTCGTAATTGTCATTGCAGGATTCTTACACTTATATTATCTACCATTCGCTACATGCCTAATAACCAGTCCGTAAAGTCATCCCTAAAACCGTCAAACAAGTTGCGTCCTTTAAATTCGTAATTACAATGATTAAAAATCATTTTTGTAACAAATATATTTACCTTGTAAATATTTCAATCCTTTACTAAAGCCTTAATTTTATTATCTCAAAAGTTAAAGTCCAAACATTTTAGGATATTGCTTAGAAACGACGTTTGTATAAAAAGGTACTCCATATATTCGTAGGCTTTTACCATATTCGTTACTAGTAGAGCCATTATATGTTTAGCGCTTACTAATCCACACTATCCAAACGGCTAAGAAAACTCAAATGAACTTAAAACAAATAGGGCAAACGAAACTATAAAAAAGCGAACGTAGGAAAGTGGGTAGGGTAAAGGAAGTATAGTTGTGTAATCCAGTATTTGATGGTCGGTTCGTATTAGTGTGCCGTAGCAAAAATTAGTGAGGGGGGATCGGTCGGTTGCTTGGTGTGAAACCGATGTTGTTAGCCCGATCGGTTTAGTTGTTTGTGTGCAACCGATCTTAGTAAAGCGATCGGTGTGGATTGTCGAAAATTGTATGGGTTCTAGCGAAGGGTTCTGAAACTTAGTGTTTTGGCTTGCGTGGCCTAATACGTGATAGGACGCCCTCAAAAAGGGCCCAGGTTAATAGTTTAGAGCGCCAATTCAAATTAACGGTTAATGGAACAGGGCTAATCTTTTCAAAGTCACTCCGGATCTTATAGTCATGTAACGCTTCAGGTTTCTCGATGCTCCCGCGTAATTCCATACTCACGTATGGTCTTTATAAGGCGCAGTGTTAAATCATAAGCAGTTAATACCGTTATAGCATCCCGCTATATGTATTTAACGTGTATTTATATCTTCTTTCCTAAGCTGTCTATAATCGACCGAGTCGGCTACTAATTAGTATCGGTAAGGTCTTAAGCTTGTAATATTCACGTAAACATAAGGTCTTTGAAAAGTAATCAAAATGATTGGTATTGTAGTATAATAAAAGATGATGATAATCAGAAGAAGAATCCAGAGTTATACGCTACAGGTGAGGGTTTATAAGCCCTCGCCCAGAGCGTACCACTCTGGAATACCTGCTTCTAGACCGCTTCACACATGAGAGTGTAATCTGCAGCGGGTCACGTTATAATATACTCTGCAAGAGTACAGCCTGTAGCATGATACGTGATCTTATCATGCTACAAGAGTGTACCTTACAGCGTAATGTACTGCCACCTAAATATACTATCTATGACGGTATATAATAATATCCACAATAGCTGTAGTAGTAGTATTGTAAAGCCAAATAATATAAAGTGCAATTGAATTTACAATTACCTTTAACGCATGTAGTTATTGCGCAGTAAATATAAAAAACAGCCTTTAAGAATCCTAACATGTTTATTTTTAAAAATATACCGTTTTACCAGGTAACATTTTTTTAATTACGACTTTTGTAAAATCTTTATGTACGATTAGATTCGTAGGTACCTTATCGACTAAGGAGGATACGGCGAGGTTATGATTTTTGAAATCTTAAAATTTTTAATATATATATGTCCGCCTTACGAGGTTTTATATAATTAATAAAAAGAAGGTATTGGTATTTAGGCGATTTACTACACAAACTTCAAGCATTTCCTTAAAAAGGCTAAGCGTTTCATCAAATTTGGAGCCAAAAGCTATTTAAGGTTAGCGAATGTTAGTAGTAAGTCGTATGGAAAGCCTTATAACACCTGATATTATTTGGCACTTAGCTTACGAAACGTTTATCTCGATATAATTAGGTAAATATTTTTCTAATTAAAATTTGACTACGAAATTTTTACCTGTACCTATATTTACGTACAACGTATAATTTAGATTAAAAGGCGTATCGTGTACGATAACCCATAAAAAGCAATAGTCGCTTATAACAAAGGCATCTTTTTCGTTAATTAATTTAGTTATAATAACGTTTACTTTTTCATATATAAAACGAAGTCCTCATAATTACGCGACAGATAATATATATAACGTATTTTTATACTTATAACTCGTGAGAATAATATCCTTATGTGTAGGTAGAACTTAAAATGTTTGAAAGGGGTGTTGCGGGATTTATAAACTTATCTATAATGGGCGTATATCCGATGACTTGGTTACATTTCGCTAAAGAGGTCGGGAACTAGTAACTCGTTTAGAAAGCTTGCTTTATTTGTCAAAAAAAAAAAAGAGGAAAAGCATGTAAATTCACTATAGCTTTAGTTGAAATAATTGGTATTTTTCAATACCGACTAAACATCATTCACTCGTATATGAGGTCGACTGCGTTCGCGATACTGGCTATGTTTGCGGCGACTATTGCTATTGCGATAGCGACTATCACGGTTGCTGCGACAATTATCGTCGCAATGCTTTTTGCGAAGCTTATCCTCATCCTGGCGAGTCTCACGTTCACAATCACGAGGTGCGCAATCGTACTCGCGAATACGGTGGCCACTTTTACCGGGTTCCTTATTATATATCGTTTTATCCTTATAGGAGTTGGTATTTTCGAATTGTATTTTTCTTTAAAAAAATACCGCGAGTTATACTTATCGCGGGTATCTTTAATATATGTTTGTAACAAGCGTATTTGAAATTAACAACCGGTTATAAAATGGGTTTCAATTCTTTGATTTAATATATATATATGTTTGTTGATTTTATTTACGATGAGGAGAACAAATATTTCATTCAATAATTAGGTTTAACGTGGACTAAATATTGATCATAATTTCTTTTTGGTTTTCGTTGCGTAAATTTAAAGTGCCTATTAACCTTATATATTTTAGTTTGTTTTATATATATATTCGAAAACCATACTCGTATTTTATCAATTTTCGTAAAGTCGAGGTCAATTTTGGGACCTTTTTCAAAATTCTCGGTTACGGTTTATTGGAAAACGTTAAGTTAATACCCCTATAATAACTTTTAAATATAAGTAGGTTAGCTTTAGGCGTTATTCATTGAAAATCTCTATATTCTACCAAAATATAGCGGAACTTTACAATAAAGTGTCAAATATAAATACGATTTAGCCTTTTATTTTGGTATTAAACTTAGTAAATGTTTTCAAACGAGCCTAAAAGCTTAAAGCGTTAGTAAAAATAACGTTATAGTATATCATAACGATATACACATTAAAAGGATTGTGGTACCTAGAGTTATAAACGTTTAGTTTCTCTCATTTTAAGCGGCGATAAGTGTTAGCGAACGAGAATTAAAAGGCCGGAGTAACACAATTATTACGAAGACGTAGACTTTAAGGACGAGGCAAAGGGTTATAAGGATAAGGACGAGGACTTTAGGAACGAGTATTATGAGGGCGATGATACTTATTTCTCTTACGTGTAAGCACCTTAAAACGACTTGTAATTGTTTGATAGTTTTTCATCTGTTATTGCAAACCTGTATTCATAATATTTAGGTTGTTGGTAATGCTTTAGACGTTACATCGTTGTCGATTCGATTGGTCGAAGTAACAGTAGTATTACGTGGTCAAGTGGTAGATGTATTGTTTTAGGTTTGGCAGACCGCTAGCTGGTCTGCATAGTAATTTCTATAAACAATTGCTTATCACGTGCTCTAGTTTGAAGTGGGCTCATATTATAATTTCTTTGCAGCCAATACAATAGGCTTATATAAAATTATATACTTAACTTATAGTAAGTATAGTCAACTTTACTGTAAGTAAAGTTAACCTGTTACATTACAAATACTAATATTTTAACACTGGTGACTTTTTGGTTTATACGCGCACGTAAGTGTAGTTAACTAATCTTTTCCAGTAAGCGCTAAACCGCGACCTCGTTAACTGGCTAGATCCCTGTTAATTCCAACTGAATTTCACATCGAATTATACTCATTTACACTTAAATTAATTCCAATTGCCGTTAACTGCTCTACGGCTCCGAGGTCCAACTTTATCGACTCTTACAAAAAGTTTTTTTTTCGTTATAAACCTGTATAAGCCTTTACTTTGACCGTACCAATTAAACAAGTCGTTATCGTTTATCCCCTAATAGTCTTTTAATTCACCAGCATATTCCTAACTACTGCTATGTAATTCGGCCTTACCAGGCAACTTATTAACATAACCCTTGATACGTATAATTAGTCTATTATTATTTACGAACCTTTTAAGGGTCTTATTTAGCGATGCCTTAGTCATAATCTTAGTATGATTGTCTTTTCCATCAATTCACCGGAACTCCTTAATCTTCCTCCTTTCGTAGACTTCGCGGAGTGCCATTACGTCGATTATCAGACGTTCTTCACTAGTGGTTCCGAATTTCGAAAGGCACTCAAATAGGATTTTCAAATACATACAAATTACTACCGGGATAGGAGTAATCTTTAGCTGTTTAGTAATAACTTTAAGGGTGTCTCTTAATATTATACTTATATTGAAGTATTGTTGGAATAGTATTACATGTAGTGGGGTAGGTCAATTTTACTTACAGTAAAGTTGACCGTACTGCAAGTGTATTGCTTTGTGTTATGGTTCGACCTACAATGGTAAGCCAAGTAGGTGGTAAATGGGATTTACTATTGAGGTGCGGAGAAAGACTAGAAAATGCTACCGTGGCCTAACGTGTAGGGCCTTTGGGCAGGGCTAATGCCCAGCCCGTCACGTGCCCTTATACGTGCCATATACGGACCGTGTCCGGCCTATACTCGGACCGTGTCCTATCTGCACCCGGGCCGGGCCCAGCCCGGACGTTACCCATCCCGTTACGTATATAGTTACGTAACCTATAGATTTAATGGCTAATGGCCTAAGTCCATAATACACTCCCTTATCCTCGAATATTATAGGGGCTATAACGTCCCTTTTAATAGATACTAAACGCAAGCCATATCCGTTTAATACACAGGTTGAATATCGACCGATAACATTACGTTTAACGTATCGTATAACGTTTCAACTGGCTTACCATATATCACCGGCGACGTATAACGCATCCGTTAACGCGCCGTGTAAAATATCCTTTTTACCGTTGGCACCATATACCGCACCCATTAACGCGCTGTATAAGGCATCTTTTTTTCCGCCGGCAACATATAACGCACCTTTTAACCCGTCATTTAATATAAACTTTTTACTGCTGATATCGTATAACGCGTTATATAAAGTTAGACTCCTACCTTTAGTACTGTATAACGCGTTTCGTATAATACGTAACCCTTGTCGAACCCGGTCCGCTAGTCCTTATAAATACAAACGCCTTTACGTAGTTTTTAAAACTTCCTTTTTTTCCCTTTTATACTACCATCCCCCCTTTATTAACCACCTTCATTATAAACCTTTTAACTTTCCTTTATATATGACAATTGGTAATTCCCGCCAATATATCTTAACCTTTTTTCTAATTTATTATTATAACCGACGTATATAACAGCTTTTACTTAGGTTACGTTACTGTCAGCGTTTTTAAAGGGGATAATAAACCTTTCCGTAAGGTATACTACCTTATTATATATTAATACCCCATTACTAATTACGTCTTATTACCTCTTCGCGTTATAGGAGATCTCTTTATCTTTAAAAACTATAAGTATAAAAGTAAGCTTTTTTCGTTATAGGTTAAAGACACTTATATATTATATATTAACCGTTATTGAAATTTTAACGTTATTTCGTCCCATGTCCGAGTTTATCGGATATAAAGATATTGTATATATCTAAAGGTTTATAACAAGATAAACTTATGAATAAACTTTGTAAAAGGCCTAACCGTTAATTAACTTCTTTTTGTAATGTATTTAAAAAATAAGTTTATTTATGACCTTACCTGATTTACGTGTTTTTTTACACTAATTAGTTATTACGATAAAGGATAAGGGTTACATCCTGTTTCCTACGTATAAACGTCAAGGAGATATCTCGGGTTATCGACCTATTTTTATCCCCGCCTTTTTTAAACTGTTTAATTAGTTTATCCGGCTCCGTAATATCGTTTAGGCGTAGAAAATTCTTATTATACCAGCCGTATAGGCCGTTACCCCTTTAACTATATATTTATGCGGCCTTTTTTTTTTCTGTTCCGTTTTTACCCCAAACCCCTCCATCGCTTTATACTATATCGCTTATTTATAAAAACAGGATACCTTCGTCCGACCGGGTTTAAATGTATAACGTTTTCACACCAACCCCTTTTCGTTACCATTATATACCCTTTCATATTTTTAGTTTAAAAGGCTAAAATAATATAATTACTCAGGCTATATTTTGATAACTAATATAAAATACGACCTATAAAATGTTACGAATAACGTTTAGGATTTAATTATACCATTTCCGATTTTAACTGTATCTGATTTGTTAAATTTAAATAGGAATAAGTTAATCGGGCCGATCGTAAACGGATATAGGATTATATCCTGGCCGATCGCGTTACCCGGGCCTAAACTAACGTGTTATAATCTTTGGTAACCTATTTAAAAGGTTACTCCCCCCGCCTCGCTTCCTGCCTTACTTTTCGTCAACCGTTATCATCGGCCTCCTTTAACGCCCGTCCCTCCTAACATTATCTTTTATCGTCGGCCTCCCCTAAAGTCCGTCCCTCTTCGTATTATCCACCATCGGCTTTTCTCAACGCCCGCCCCTCTTTACGTTATTCGCCATTTTGAACGTTGTTTCGTATCCATCCCACCTCTTACCAGCCCTTTTTTTCGGAGCCTATTAATTTACGCCATATCTTTCATTACCCCCCTTTCCTAATATCGCCTAATTTTCGAAACCAGTCGTAATGAACTCCTTAACTTTAATAACGCCGGTATTTACTAAACCTAAATAAGGATAATAACAATAAATAGGTGGATTTTGGTTAAAATATAGTAAAAGTCGATTTACGGTTAAATAGGTACTCTAAATAATTAGGTAATATTTATCTAACCTTACCTATAAGATTATAATCTTGTTTAATAATAAAATTTCCTTTTTATTCATGATTAAAGTATTATTTCGGGGGTATAGGCGATTTCGCCTGCGTTTATAGCTTAATATAAACTTACCGTTATCATCGAAATACCGGGTAATGGTAAACCCGAGTATCTCCCTATTCCGCTTTAAATCTGTCGAAAAATATAATATATTAACAATTCTCTAACAATTCTTATTCCGGCTGATTATAACCTCTTCATTTAACTAATACATAACAAATCTCGCCCTTTTTCGTCTTTATCGTAAAGATATCCTATACTTCGAATTCTTCGTATTTACTGTCCCCTATATCGTTAGTTATTAAAACTAATTCCGGATGAATATCGAATAAAACTTGTAAATAAAAAGGGGTTAAAGCCGCCCGTTTAATTAATTTTACATAAAATACCGGATATTCATTAGGGATATTTAATACGATATTAAACGGGTTCGGAATATAAATCACCCGATATTAATTATAAAGCTAGTCGAGTTTTTTACTAAATCGATTAGTTTTGATATTACGAAGTTTTAGTTAAACTCAATTTCCCACCTTAAATCGCTTTACCGAACGTTGCTTACGATTCACCGCCGTTTCTATTTATTATTAAATATAAGTTATCGCCGCCTAGGTCAATTCCGTCCCCTTACATAAATAAGCCAAAAACGTAATAACTCACCCCATCGAATTGGTTAACGATTTTATATCATTATTTACTCTTAAAATAAATAATATTTCGTATCTATCTATTAAACGGTTCGTATTAAATTTGGTAACCATCGACTTTCGATTATTTAACGTAAATTAATGAATGGGTAGGTATAAAAATTCATCGTATTACGAAATAGCGATGAAGTTATTGAAATACTTTTGAACTTTTTGGTTTACTCGTTTCATACCGTTATCTATTTATAAAAAATACGTAGTAAATAAAGATTCTTCGACTTTTATTAAGAAATAACGTGTCTTTCAAAATACGCCTACCTAATCCAAACTACGGTTATTAGTAATAAAAGTTGAAAACCTATCAAATTCCCACTATATATCCAGAAAGCGCTTCACGTACGTATCGGTAGTTATAAATTATATAGCCGTTGGTTGGACAAATTTAAAAAGGCGATCCGTAAAAATCAACAAATATCGAGGACCGTTATTAGTAACTAGTAAGTCGACCATAAAATCGACCGAAATATACGTTTAGTACCAGTCGAAAATAAGGAAAGGTTAAAGAAAGCCTTACCGTAAGGTACGATGAGGTTTCGTCCCGTTAAATTACGTGTATATTCGATATAAACGTCTAATATTTACCACCATTCTTTTTTAATAGTAATTTCGTTAAAAAACGCAAAATGAAATGCTTTTACCCGAATAACCTATCGTAGGCGAGTCTTAAGTTTATTATAATATTTTCGTTATTTATAATTTCAAATTCGGTAATTATAAACTATTACTATAACGTAATATTCTCTCTGGGTTAATTGCGTAATTTATAATTTATACTAACTATCGTACTTGAGGTAGAAAGTACTTAATGCCTTTGAAAACCATCAAAAGACAAATTTTATATAACGGTTTATTCGCTATATTTTAATCCTATAATTCTGCTAACGAATTCGGTTTAAAAATAGAAAAAACTATTCGGTGTTAACGATACCAACGTGCCTAACGCGGGCCGGGCCCGCGGAGGTGCCACCGGTACCACTACATTAAAATCCCTTAACGTTATCTTTAATAACGACCCGGGCGCGGGCCGAACCCGAAACGTTACCACTCTCAGCGGCCTTTCGAAAGCCACCGACCCCCCTTTAAAATACATATAATCGTAATCCAATAACTAGGCCTTCGTTTTGCTAAACTCGTTTATACAACCCGCCGCAATTTATATCCCTTTAATATATAAGTTTATTAATACTACGTTGAACATAGTAATAAAAATGGGTTAAAAAACCCGTGCGCGGAGTTTTTTAACCTTAAGCTTATTTTATAACCTACGGATTGACGTATTCGGGTGAGAGTTCTAAGTTACGAGCTTATACCGTAAATGGTATCAAAAAAAGGAAAGGACTTCGGTTTATTTAACCCGGTGTTTCGAAATCAATCGTGGCAAAAAAAAAAAAAATCTCTAATCCTTTATAATCCGTTAAAATCATAAACGGTATACGGATATTAAGTAACTCGAAAAACTATGCCTTTAAATAAAATACTATCGCGAGGAGTTCCTTATCGCAAATAGTATAATTACGTTTCGAATTCGTTAATAGTACAGAGTAATAAGCTATTAGCTTTAAGATACCATCGTCGTTCCGTTACAACAAACACCCTTTTAACGCCGTTCTCGAATGATTAGTTTCCACTATTGTTAACCGATTTAAATTCCAATATGTTAAAATCTGAGCCATAACAAAGGCATCCTTTAAGGTTTGAAATACATATTCCTCCCGTTTCGTCTAAGTTTAATAAAAACCTTATTTCATTAGGCGGATAAAATAATTGATTAACTTGAAAAAATTACCAATAAAATTACGAGAAAAGTTAGTAAAACTTAAAAAACTTCGAATCTCCCGGACTATACGTAGTGACTTCTATTTGCGGATTACCTAGACTTTTTCGAGGTCGGTCCGAATACTAACCCTAACCGTTATAATGAAGCCCAAGTATTTTACCTTTTTAACTACGAAGTCGCACTTTTTAAAATCCAAATTTAATCCCGCATTACGAATACGTCCTAAAACCACGAAAACTTTCGTTATATAATCCCACTTTACCTCGAAAAATTCCAAAAGGTCGTTTAAATACATTGTAAGGAAATCATTCAAGATATCCGCTATTACATAATTAATATATCGTTAAAACGTCGTTAGCGTTTCCGCTAATCTAAAGGGAGCAACCATCTATTCAAATAAACCAAATCGCGTACGAAACATTGTAAATTCCTTTTACCTGGGTATTATTCGAATACGGTAAAAAGCCGTTCAAATATTTAATTTTGAAATTTATATCAACTTCAATAATAAACGTAAGGTTTCCTTAATTAAAGGTAAAAGAAATAAAACGGGTTTACTTTGTAATTTTATTTAATACCCGATAATCGATATAAAACCGCTATCCTCCCTTCGGTTTACAAATAGGTAATACCGACATCGCCGCCGATAAAAAGCTTACCCGAACTTAATCTTTCTTTATTAATTACGTAACTTATCGGCAAAGCTTAAAAAATTAATATCGTAACGTCGAATATAACGGCTTTTAAAGTCGTTTTGATAAATACTTATCTTTATTTAATTTAATAGAAAAGTAATAGTCGAGTTTTTTATTATATAAAGGTAAGATTATAACTTTACCCTTATCGAATAGATCGCGAAATATAGCCAATTTCAATAAAAAACGTAATTAATTCTTTTTTTTACCGTAATCGTATTCGTTATTTGTAAAATCCGCGTTATTTCGTAAAGGTTTATAATATAAGCTATCTGAAACAGGTCCCCTATACATTATATTTTTCGATACGAACGTTACGCTAATACGAAAAAAAACCGAACCTATTACGTCTTATATATCTCCCGTCCTAAATCGTATTTATATTACGTCGAAAACTAAACCTCCTTAACTTTAAATTATTAAATCATTATCTCCCGCATTTAAAATATCCTATTAATATCGTATTTAAGTTATTCTAAAAATTATATCTTGCGTTAATCCGGGAATAATATATATTAATATCGGGTTCGACTATTTATTAATATGTATATAAAACCTAACTATTAATGTATTTACCATAACCCTAATATCGTACTGAGATTTCGCGAATACAATAGCCGAATTTACTTTATTATTTATTGTTATATAAAAACCATATTTATAATATAATAATAATTATAGCTAAAATCTACTTAAATACTCAAAAAGTAGATGTTAAAAAGTATAATAATAAAGAATAGTTTTTTTGTTAATACGTATTTTAATTAATTAAACTCCTTTTTACTCGATTTTATAATTACGCCGTTAAGGCTATATAAGTCAAAAACAAATTTATATTTAGGAGTTATGCTTTTTCCATCGTCGTTGATGAAAAACCTTCCTTTACCTTTTCGACTTAAGCCGTATACATTTACGTCAAAGTTAATACCGGGTAAAAATCGTAATTAAATTAATAATCATCCGATAAATTACAATATACGTAACGTTTCAAAATATGCCCAATTTAACGTTCCTTTATTTTCGCCTACATCATTCAACGTTTTTAGTTTTAAACGCGTATTAAACGGGTTTATGAAAATAACTAACCGCGGTATCGAAATAATTAGCCGCGATTACTACGGCTTTTTAACAAAAGTTGTTTAAAAAGCGTGAATTCCCGTTACAACTGTATTATTATCCGACCGCTAAATTTAAACGGGTCCTGCTAATTAACGACAAAAACGCCGCTTTAAATCTAAAGACTTTAACTCGTCAGCTAATTTATGGTATTTCTCTAAGGTTACGATATAATCCATCCGGCTAACACTTATTATAATAAACTTGTCGAGGATACGTAACGATACGCGGAAACGTAAGTACTTATACTTTACGGTCGAGGGTTAGTTCACGCCGTTTATTTAAATTAAAAGTATTTTGAACATAATAACGAATAATACCTATAAGTTTTTATTACTTATAATTAAACTTTTAAATTCGACCAATACTTTTTCTACGCGATAAAAGTCATCAAAAATCGCCTTAATATAATCGCAAAAATTCCTTATATAATATATACCTTTATATTCTTCGGCTTTATAATACGTTGTAACCGGTTACTTTACTGTTACTGTATAATATCTTTATACGTCAAAAAACGCGTACCGACTTTTTTTCAGTTTATATTTTATTTTATTTTAATATAAATTTAATCGTTTAGCGCGTCGTCGTTTACGTAAAGGTAAATTGGTTAAATTGCGGTTGGTTATATCGTTTTCGTCCGCCTTAAACCGGTGAAAACCTAACGTAAGTTGCGGTTAACTCCGCTTCGAATTATTAAATCTTCATAACAACCTAAACGAAATCGGACGTAAAGTCGATAGTTAAAATCAATTAACCCGGTTATTATGATTATTTAATAATCGACGCGATGTAACTTACGGTATTTTATAAACGAAAAATATCGGTTTGAATCGGGTTACAAGTGGTTAAAAATATATTAATAAAAGTGGAAAATTAGATATTTACCAATGATTTATCTTTCCCGATAACTTTAAAGTATAATACTGAATTATTTATATTTATTATCTATTCTTTTACCTTAAGTAATATTTTTTTGGAGGAAATAATTTTTTTTAATAATATATTATAATTTGACTGATAATAGTAAATTAAATAAGTACTAAATAGAATTCATTATTAAGGTACGGAGGAAAACTAAAAAATGGTACCGTGGACTAACGTACAAGGCCTTTAAGCAGGGCTAATGCCCAGCCCATTACGTGCTCTTATACGTGCCGTATACGGACCGTATCCGGCCTGTACCCGGACCGTGCTCTATCTGCGCCCGGGCCGGGCCCAGGCTGGGCGCTGCCCATCCCGTTACGTGCACAGTCACGTAATCCATAAGCTTAATGGCCAACGGCCTGAGTCCATGACATTTTGTGAGGACTTACCGCATTGGGTGTAAGTTGAGTGCAGTACGCTGCACTTCACTCTAGGGTACGGACCAAGCAATTGGGCATACAAATTACAGTGCAGACCGGCTAGCGGTCTGCCAAACCTAGAACAATGCATCTACCACTTGACCACGCAATACTACTGTTACTTCAACCAATCGAATCGACAACGTTGTAACGTCTAAAGCTCTACTAATACTAATTAGTGTTTATTGGCTTAAGCACAGATTATCTAAGTAGAAGAAGAAGCTACTTTACGGCTACGTTTTAAGTTAAACGACCTCTAGAGTAGAGGAAAGATTCTTTCGAAAGGACTCTATTAGTACTACGCCAGTCTTCTGATGGTAGGAAAACAGAGAAAACTTTTTGGTTAAGTTAGTTTTTAATGGCAATCTATAAGTAAGCGACGGTATCGTTATTAAAAAACACCAATAAATATTACTATCTCTTTTTTGAAAACGTTAAGATTGATTGTTAGAAGTCTTAAAGTTCGGCAAGTTGGCGAACGGCTAAGTTAGTACTATTGCGGGTGTTATTACTGTAAGAAAAGCTACTAAGTTTTTACGTTGGATAACTTTTAACTTTCGACTTTTACAAATAACAAACGACCTCCGACCTTACCCTTTTATATCAAACCCTTACACTAATTTACTTCTTTTCATTCTCTACGTCATTTTAATCGTTAAGTTCGCTGTTTTAAGCGAAAATACCAATTTACGTCGAGAAAACCATGTCGCGCGACTTAACGTTAAGCCGCCAAAATCCCACACGACTGAGCACCAAAACATCAAGTTCCTACACCCAAGATTACTAAGTCCCTTAAGCTAGAACGTAAAGATAGCTACCGCAGGTACTTACTTTTAGGCTATTACCGACCCCGCTTGAACAAAAACAGTTAAAACCCTCGAAATAGTCTTCGTTAACAATCACGACGAATAACTCTGAATTACGTACATTAATGAAGCCTCTATTAAAGCTTACCTAACCAATTATGTTAGCTAGTATATTCTCGAATTTAACGCTGGTGAAGAGTTCGGCTGCGGCGCCCGCGCTTTTCAGGATTTCCGCGAATTCTTTAACTACTGAACTTTTAATATGTGGAAGATGATTTCGAGTATAGTTAATACCAAGTTAAAGAAGGAGGTTACACGCCTTTGTATCTATATCCCTGAGAAAACCCCATTGGGATTGGCGGAAACTTTTTTCGAATTGGCTTAACAAAAAGACTACCCTTAAAACCCTGATCCTTAAAACCCCTAGGGAAAAGGGAAAGGTATCAAGGGATTTCAACGCCCATATACGCGATCTAAGGGGCCTTTGACTCACCCTTAGCTAAGTTAAGCCTTTTTACACGTTGGCGATGAGGAACTTGTTGACTTGCTTGGAAGTTTAGTAACCCTATGTGATAGCGCGGAGTACGCCTTTAGCGGTGGCAGGGAACGTAAAGCAGCGGCTGCTAACGCGGCTAGAGTTATTAACATTGGCGTTTTACACTGATTAATTAAATAAGATCGTTAAGTTTTTTGAAACCTTTAAGTACCTATTGCCCCTTAGCAATTTAATCTCTAAGCTCTTTAAAAACCTTTCTCCTTTAGATTTGCCTACACGCGAGAGCCTACTACAGGTCCTATTATAAGACTTTACCCCTCGGGTTAGGCGACTGGCAATTACCTTTAACACCGTACTTTAGAAGCTTTAACGCTTAAACTACCAAGAAACATTACTTAAGACTGGAATAGCTATCGCGATCTTTTTTAAAAACCTGTTAAGATAATTAATATTGATTATAAATTATTTACGAACTTCCCCAAAATTTGAAATAACGTAGATAAGCATAACGGGAAGACTTGCAACCTCTTCGACTCCAAGGTGATACCCTTTTTAAATATCTTCAAATGGATAAAGGTTTTACCACTAGGTTTTTACTTACTATTCCCCGGAATCCTTATAGGGCACGGTAAGGATTATTACTTTACCTTTCTAACTGAAGTTACCACGTTTCGCGAGATTTACGATAGCATAAAGGGCTACTTCGAATACGACGTCCAGTTCGCGTAATATTATACAGATTGGGCCACGACACGGTGGATTACAATAATAGCGAAAAAGAAAGAGGAGGAAATACCAATGGACGTATTTAATTAGATGCTGAACAAGCTGATGTTATGTAAGAAAGTAATAGGGAAAGCCTACGTTGACGAAGCTACACTTTGTAAGCAGGTACAAGTAGTAGTTACGAGCGTTAGCGAGTTCAAATACGCCTTATAACGTCCGGATGCCAATTGCGAAGGTTTCTTTAGCCAGTTACGCTTCTCGCTTGCCACCGTGATGGCGCGTATACCAAATTCGCTTAGTATGTACTCCTAAGCTGGCAACTTTATTGACGTGGATAAAGAAAACCTTACGGTGATTAGTTACGTCAACCGCAAATACGGGTGCCCATAACGCCTAAAGTTTGGCCTATAGGCTACAAACTAAAGGTAACAGCCACGTTGGTGCTAATAAGGCTAAGTTTTGGGCGAAACTATTAACCACCAATACTATTGTCGTAACAGTAGCAAAAAAAATTATTTGTAGTAAGTTTAGATAATGGTTAATTCGGCATTCTTTTACCGAGAGTAATAACAGAAAAGTAGTATATTACGCCTAATACCCTATAATTTTGAAAAAATATTACTTGGATTAAATCGCAGATTTTAAAGGTGACGAACCAATTAACACCGCTAACGCTCCTAAGCAAATTAAATGATACGAAGATACAATTTTTAGTATAGCCTAATAACTAACCAACTACGCCTTCCTATACCATTTATATGATAAAGACCCCCGATTTTACCCTAACCAATCCCTTAACCCTTTATATACCTTTAACTGTCGTAATCGTTATATGAACCACATATTTTAAGGTATTATCTTAGACATAAAGGTAAAAAAGTATTTAATATGAGGCTATTTATAGTACGTGGCATTACAAAGTGAAAGTATTATAGTTACTAAGATTAACCGTTACGATATTAGTAAGGCTAAAGTTGGCTTTGGATTAGGCGAATAATTATCGTTATTGAGGATAACGGTAATTCAAACTGTTGTAGGAGCGATTATATTTTACATTTTTAAGTTCCTTACTTTTTTTTCATTTTGTTTAAAGGATATGAAGACTTTCGGCGTTAACGTCGACGTTAATGTAGATAAACTGTTTAAAAACGGTTGGAGGTTTTTACTCGCCTTTAAATAAAGGCATTCATGGCTTTAATTTTAAAGCCAGTAAGCAGTAATGTTAAACCTAACGGAACTGGAGATATGTTAATTATACTGGCGTTTTAATTATCTAGCCGTTAATAGGCTACATAAAGTCCTAAAGTCCGTAGGGCATAACGATGTGAAATACTTTGCCCTGGAAGCCATTAAAAGGCTTTGCCACTATTGCTAAACGTATGTCTAACCCCCCCCCCCCTGAGATTTAAGTTTACGTTTAAAAACGATAAGGATTTTAATTACAATATCTTCGTTAATGTATTTTACTTGGATAATAAGCCTATCTTTTACGTCGTTGATTCCAAAATCTTTTTTATAGGACTAAGTTTTTGAAATCCCTTTCGGCAAAGGATACGTGGAAAACTTTGAGAATGTTGTGGATTGATACGTACCTAGGCCTAATTGACGTCGTTGTTTAAGATGCCAGTACAAACTTTGCCGCGGTGGAGTTTTAAAAAGATGCCAAGTTAATAGGTATCTAGTACAGATAGGTACCTGTAGAAGCCTACTGGAATATTGGGAAGGTTAAAAAGGTACACTTCCTACTTCGCCAAACGTATAATATCCTTACGCTGGAAATTAAAAGCTTTACGGATCCGGAGGTACGTTTATAAATGGTAGTAAAAGGCCTAAACGATATTATAGGCCTTAATGGCTTAGTATCAATACTCCTGGTTTTTAAATCGTATCCACGTCTAACGAGTGAATCTCCGCCCTCGGCAAGTATTTAGAAACGCGTTACGGCTTAAAGTAAAGTTTTGAGGGAATTACGAAGAGAATCGGTACGCCATTAATAGCATGAACGGCCCTTTAATAATCGACGTATTTGTTTTGCTGTTATAAAGTAAAGTTTTCGTGTGATGGGAGCCGGATAAATGGGAAGGCCCGTATAAGATATTAAGTATCGATAACTTTAAAGTAGTTGTTAAAACTGTTAATGGTTTTGTATTTTTCCGAATCATTTAGGTTAAGTCTTATATTAGCGTTACCAATGATAAAGACCCTTAAGCCAAACGACCAAGTTAATACAAACTTGCTTCATGAGTTATTAATGAGTCGATAAAACGTCGCCGGCGCGGACGACCCCCGAAAAAGCAAAACGCTAAAAAGGAGGAATATATATCGGGCCGCATTTATAGTATTATTTAGGTAAATAGGAAAGAGAAGGAAAACGAAAACCTAGTATTGAAGCTCCAAGCGTAAGGAATTATTAGTACCTTTGGCAAACCCTTTAAAGAAAGCGACAAGGTTGGGATTACCGGCTTATCAATTCGAGGGGTTGTATAATTTATGCGGGAAACCGACTTTAACTTTTAAAACCCAAGCGTTACGATTTTTCAGTCGAGGATTATTTATGAGGTTAAAGGTAAGATTACAGGGTGGCCGTACCAAAAATCACGTTTAATTGCTTAAGGATACGGTGATAAAGGCAAAGACTAGACCCTTATATAGTTGTTAAGGGTTTAAAAGATTAGTTAACGTTTGGTGGTCGCTTTAGTAACAGGTTTACTAGCCAAAACTAAAGGTAAGTTTACACTTAATGGCCGTGATATAACGTAAGATTACACGTAATTAATGAAGAATCTATAAATAATCGTATTGTTAGAATTACCATAGCAACTCCATGCTATCTACCCTTTAGGCACGGTGATACGTTGTATTAAGCTATTATACGGATTGGTTAAAGTATACATCTGTTGGTTTTTAAGTTACCAATTGCACTTTGAATTAAAATTGGCGATAAAGTCTTTAATATACGATCCGTAATTGCTCGTAATGTAAAAGAAGGACTTCGACGTGGTGGGTATATAAACTGATGATACCTTTTTCATCAGAACGGTTGGTTTTGTAGCATTGAAATAATAGGCGATCAAGGATTTTAAGTTTTGAAATTGTAAGCCGGTGACGACGATGACGGAGAATAGTCAACTTGACTTTAATAGATCGTTAATCCGTATGCTTGGTGTTAATACCGGCCTTAGTTTTCGCTAAAAAGGCTAGGGCGTTGTTTTGGTTATAATTGATGAAACTAACGAGGCGAAAGCTTAACGGTATTTGACATAGTGTACTTGAGATAGTTATATTGCTACCTTATACCAACCCAAAGCCTTTTAAGACCTATCCATCGCGGCGTAAATACAAGAGCTGACGAATAAAAACTTTAACCGGCTAAATAAAAGGCTCGAGTAATAAATGCGAAATTTGAACCGTGGAATTAATATGGTTTCAATCGATCTTTTAAAGGTTGAACTAATAATTTTTACGGACGAGTTTTTAATAAATAACACCGACTTGTTTTTAAAAATCGGCTTTTTAATAACCTTCGTTAACGAGGATAAACGTAAAAACTAGTTTAATATTATCGGTAGCATAATTCACTAAACTTTCGTTAAATATAAAAGGATTATACGAAGCGTGTTAATATCGGAGGTTTACGATATAATGATAGGCTTTAACGTAGGTATGGAATTATGGGAAACCCTTAATTTTATTACCAGGCAGCTAAAGATTCTTCCTATCCCAGTAGTAATTTGTACCGACTCGAGGAGCCTTTTTGAATGCCTTTCAGAACTCGGAACCACTAGCGAAAAACGCCTTATAATCGACGTAATGGCACTTTGTAAAGTTTCCGAAGTGAGGGAGATTGAGAAGTTCCGATAGATCGATGGCAAAGAAAATTCTATTAACGTTATAACGAAGGTATCGTCGAATAAAGCCCTGGAAAGATTTGTAAATAGCAATAGGCTAACTATATGTATCGAGGGTTACGTTAATAGGCCGCCCAGAAAGCAATTACGTGACGGCGGATAGTGATATACTGGCAGACTGGAAGACTGTCAGGGGATTTGTAATGATCAAACTAAATACCCGTGAGTAAATAGAAGGTGCCAGGGGGGTTATGTTAGCAGTAAGGCAGCAGAAGTAACAAAGGTGTAATATCAAGAAGATGTTTATTCGTTCTGTAGAATGATCACTAGCCGTTAGGCTATTCAGGTGTGTAGACTGAATACTTAGATTGACAACTGAAGAGCTATGAAGGAAATACTATCTGTGTGGTGATGACCGTGTCCTTATATATCTGTGCCTTCATACCGTCTTCAGTACTGGACCGCTGGAGTCGCTGTCGGTTCCATCGGTCCTTCCCTGTCCGGGGTTGCTGACATAAGAGAAGTTCCCCGCCTGATGTGTTGGACTTCAGGCTTCTCAGTGGCGCAGTTGCATACTGGCCCATTTCCTGACCCAACCGCTGTCTGGGTCATGACAGGATTGATAATAGTGATATGTTTAAGTGGTATGATTAAAGCGGAGGCTTGTAAAAGCCTGTAACGGAAGAACTTTTTGTGAGAGTTGATAAACTTGGACTTCGGAGCAACGGAACAATTAATATCAAATGGGGTTAATTTGTATGCAATTGAGTTCAATTCAGTATGAAAGTAAATTGAAATTAAGAGGGGTTTGGTAAGTTAACGAGGACGCTATTTAGTGCTCACTAGAAAAAATTAGTCAACCACACTGGCGTACACACACAAACTAAAAAGCCGCCAGTATTGGAATATTATTACGTGTAATGTAGTAGTAGATTAACTTTACTTACAGTAAAGTTAACTATATTAAACTGCAAGTTAAACGCATTGTTTGTGTGTACTTACTGCATTGGGTGTAAGTCGAGTGCAATACGCTACACTTTACTCTAGGGTGCGATCCAAGCAATTGGCCATACAAATTACTGTACAGACTAGCTAGAGGTCTGCCAAACCCAGAACAATACATCTACCACTTGACCACGCAATACTACTATTACTTCGACCAATCGAATCGACAACGTTGCAACTTCTAAAGCCCTACCAACACGCTAATTATTTCTTTAAATCTTTGGCGATTATTTAAGGATTTAATCCTTATCTTTATCGCCGTATCCTTCAACGATTAGGTGTGACTTTTCGTACAGCCGCCCTATGGTCTTACTTTTAACCTCGTAGATAATCCTCGATTTGAAAATCGTAACGTTTAGGCCTTAAAGGTTAAAATCAATCTTCCATACGAATTATACAACTCCTCAAGTTAATAGGCTATTAACCTCGATTTTATCGCTTTTTAAAAAGGTTTACCAAAAGTTTTCACAATCCCTTATATTCGGAGTTTTAATATTAAATTTTCGTTATCTTTTTCTTTCCTGTTCACCTAATTAATATTGTAAATAAGGCTTAGTGTATATTTTTCCTCTTTATCATTTTTTCCAGGGGTCGTTCGCACTAGCGGCGTTTCATCGGCGCATGGATAACAGGTTAAAAAAGTTTGTATTAGCTCGGTCGTTGAGCTTAAAGGTTTTTATCGTTAATAGCCCTAATATAAGGCTTAACCTAAGTGATTTAAAAAGATATAGGACTGTTAGTAATGTTAATAACCACTTTGGAGTTTATAATACTTAAAAACCTATATAAGCCCTTTTATTTTCCCGGCTCCCGCTATACGAGGACTTTACTTTGTAATGACAAAGTAAATACGTCGATTGTTAAAGGGCTATTCCTGGTATTAAGAGTATTATTAACCTAGCGGCGTGACTATTCTTTTTGTAATTTTATTAGAGTTTTGCTGTAGGCCGTAATATGTTTTTAAGTGCCTGCTGAAGGCGGAGATTTACTCGTAGGGTGTAGATATACTTTAAAGACCAGTAGCGTTATCACTAGGAAATTAGGGCCCACAGTGTCGTTTAAGCTTTTTACTATTATCTATAAGCGTGTATCCGGATCCGTAAAACTTTTAATTTTCAGTATAAGGATATTATACATTTGGAGAAATAGTGTATATACCCTTTTAACCTTTTTAATACTTTATTAGGTTTTTATGAATACCTACTTACACTAAGTATCCATTATTTTAACATTTTCTTAAAACTCTGCCGTCGTAAAGTTGGTACTGGTATCGTAAATGACGACGTTGGGTAAGCCTAGATACGTGTTAATTTATAACATCCTTAGCGTTTTCTACGTATTTTTTGCCGAAAGGGACTTAAAAAACTTAGCTTTATGAAAAGAAGTTGTATAATTAACGACGTAACAAAAGGCTTATTATTTAAATAAAATACGTTAATGAATATTTTATAGTTAAACTTCTTATCGTTTTTTAGTGTAACTTTTTTTTTTTTTTTGGGAAAGCTTGGGTATACGTTTGGCAATAGTAATAGAGTCTTTCAATGGCTTTTAGGGCAAAGTATTTCATATTTTTATACCTTACGGACTTTAGGACGTTCTATAGTTTATTAATGATTTGGTGAGCAAAACTCCGGTATAGCTAGTGTGTTTTCAGCTCCATCAAGTTTAACACCATTACTTCCAGGCCTTAAAGATAAAACCATAAGTTCCCTTACTTAAAGGCGAGGGGAAACCTCTGGCCGTTTTTGATTAGCTCGTTTGTATTGATGTCGATATTAACGCCGAGAGTTTTTATATTTTCTAAGTAAAAAAAAAAAGGAGTAATAGACTTAAAAATATAAAACGTAATTACTTTTAAAAGAGTTTACATTACCGTTATCTCTAATAACGATACTTATTCGTCTAACTTAAAACTAACTTTGGATTTGATAGCATCGTAAATATTAATTTCAGTAGCTATAGTGTTTTCCTTTCGTAATACCACGTACTGCGAATAGCCTCCTGTTAAGTACCTTATTGCCCCTATATCTGGCATACTACCTCAAAATGTATAGTTCGTGTAACTATCGCAAAGGTTAAAGTTATATAAGGGGTTAGGGGTTTGGTTAAAGTAAAGGTAAGGTTCTTTACCACCTGAACGGTATAGGAAGGCGTGGTCAGCTAGTTATTGGGCCGCGTTAGGAATATTATTTTATTATTATTTAATTTATTCAAAGATATTATCGCCGTTAATTAGTTCGTTGCCCTTGAAGTTTACGATTTAATCTAAATAGTCCTGCTTAATAGTAATACGGTATCAAATATAATACGTTACCTTTTTGTTGTTTCGCTCAGCAGTGGGGTACCGAGTAAACTAATAACTAAACTTATTACCAATCTAATATTTCCTGCCATTATCACGATGATAATACTTGCGATTAGCAAGTCCAACTAAATCTTGGCTTTATTGGTGTTAGCGTGATTATGACCTCTAATTTGTAATTGATAGGCTATACCTTAGGCGTTAGGGGCGACCGTAGCCGTACTTACGGTCGACGTAATTAATTACTGCAAGGTCTTTTTTATTTACGTCATGGAAATTGCTGGCTTGGGGGTACATCCTAAACGAGTTTGGTATATATGCTATTATAGTGGTAAACGAGGAACGTAACTAGTTAAAAAAGCCTCCGTAAGTGGCATTTGAGCGTTATAAGGCGTATTAGAACTTCTTAACGCCCGTAACTACTGTACGTACCTACTCGCGAAATATGGCTTCGCTAGCTTCGGCTTTCCCTATTGTTTATTGGCATAACGTTAGTTTATCAAATATCTAATTCAACACATCTATTAGTATCTCCTCCTCTTTCTTCTTCGTTATCATCGTAATTCACCTAGTAATGGCCCAGTCTATATAATATTAGGTGAGGTGAATATCGTACTCGAAGTGGATTTTTATGCCGTCGTAAATCTTTCGAAACGTGGTTGCTCGGGTAAAAAAGGTTAGATAATAGTCTTTGGTGTGCCCTGTAAGGATTTTGAGAAATAGTAAGTAAAAATCTGAAGGTAGAATTTCTATCTATTTACAAATATTTTAAAAGGGTATCATTTTAATGTCGAGGAAATTATAGAGCTTTCCGTTATACTTTTTTACGTTGTTCCAGATTTTAGCAAAGTCCGTAAGAAGTTTGTAGTTAATGTTAACCATTTTTACAGGTCTTGAAAGCAAATCGTAATAGTTATTCTAGTCTTAATTGGTATTTTCTGGCAATTTCAGCCTTAAATATTTCGAGGCATGTATCAAGGTAAATTGCTGATGGCTTAACCCAAGAGGTAAAGTCCCGTAATATAATCTGTAATAAGCTTTCGCGTATAGGCAAATTTTCCTTAAAAAGGTTTTTAAAGGGCTTAACGATTTTGATTAAAGTGTTAGAGGGAAAGGAGACCTGATGGCTTTAACAAACTTAACTATATTATTTAATTGACTAGTGTAAAACGCCAACGTCAACACCTTTAGCCGTATTGGAAGCCGCTACTTCACGCGTTTACTACCGCTATAGGCGTATTCCGCGCTATCGCATAGGGGTATTGGGCTACCGAGTAAGTTAATAAGTCTCTCATTGCCAACGCGTGAAATGGTTTACCTTAGTTGGGAGTAAAGTAGGGGTTTCTTAAATCGCGTATAAAATCGGTAAGGTTCCTTAATACCCTTTTTTAGGGTGTATGTCTTAAGGGTATTCCTAAAGTTAGATAAGATCGAAAAGTTATTATACCAGTTTTATATTGCTCTATAATGGTATATAAACTCCTTACCACTTAATTTATACCTTTACCCTTGTTTTGGGCCCCTTTTAAATTTAGGTTCACATGTTAATGACCTAATCATTAAAAAGATTACGAAAGTTGTTAAAGGCGTAGTCAGGGTCGTTAGTATTATTATATTTAATGATAGAGTAACTAACGAAGTTAGTGCAGTTTTTCTTGGTTAAGTCTTCGTTAACATTGTACCCAAAAGGTTTTCGTCGTATTGCTTCATAAAGAGGGGTCACAGGGCGTTAATCCCTTTTTAAGTATTTTAAATAAGTGTTATCTTAAGGTTTAGGGCGATGTAGGACTTGGTGAACGAAAGACTTGGTGATTTGGGGCGTGGGAACTGGGCGATTTAGTATGAAGTCGTGTGACGTGTTTTTTTCGGTGCTATTTCGCGATCTTAGTGTTTTCGCTCAAAGTAGCGAACTTGACGATGAAATTGGTGTGGGGGAAATGAAAAAAAATAAAGTAGAGATAAAGACTTAACGTAAAGGTTAAGGTCAAAGGTCATTTATTATTGTAAGTTATTTAACGTGTAAACTTAGTCGTTTTTACAATAGTAGCACCTGTATTAGTATTAACTTAGGCGTTTGCCAACTTGCCGAACTTTGAAACTTTTAACAGTTAATCTCAACGTCTTTAAAAGGGATATTTAGCAAAGATTTTTTGGTATTTTCAATAGCGATACCGTCGCTACCTATGGTCTGCCGTAAAGACTGACATAGCCCAAAGGTCTTTCTTGCGTATTGCTGTAAAGATTGACATAATAGTAAAGGCCTTTCGTAAGAATCTTTCCTTTACCCTAAAGTTAACGTAAAGCGTAACAACCGGAAAGTAGTTTCTTTTTTTACTTAGTTAATCTTTGATTAACTCGATAAGTACTAATTAGTATTGGTAGGGCCTTATATCGTTGTAATGTTGTCGATTCGAATCGTGGTCGAAGTAATAGTAGTATTGCATTGGTCAAGTGGTGGATGTATTGTTCTAGGTTTGGCAGACCGCTAGCCGGTCTGCACTGTAATTTGTATGGTCAATTGCTTGGCCCGTGCCCTAGTGTGAAGTGCAGTGTACTGCACTCGACTTATACCCAATGCAGTAAGTCCATACAAACAATACGCTCAACTTGCAGTTTAGTATAGTCAACTTTACTGTAAGTAAAGTTGACCTACTACACTGTATGTGGTACTATTCCAACATTTACGTTATATTTCGGCTATTAAGCGCAGGTTTACTTTTAATGTCAGCTAGCAAACTTATCACTAAAACGACTACTAAATGTTGGCTGGTTTTTTAAATCGGTAGAAATGACGTAAGGATTTAATTTTCATTTTTATCCCTATATCCTTAAACTATTGAACGTAGTTTTTCCTACGGCTACCCCATTGTTTTACCCTTGACCATATAAATACTACTCGAATTGAAAATAGTAACATTTGGGTTTGGAAGGTTGAAATCAGCTCTCGGCACGAATTTTACGACGTTTTGAATTAGAAAATTATTGATTTTAACTTTATAGCTTCTCTTAAAGGCTTTGTGAAAGGTCTTCATAATACTTTATGCTCGAAGTTTTAGTATTAAGTTTTCATTGTACCTTTTTTCTGTTCATCTAAATAGTATTATAGATTCGTCCTAGTATGTATTCCTCCTTTTTAACATCCCTTTTTTTTTTGGGGGGGGGGGGGGGTCCGTCCGCATCGGCGGCGTTTTATCAACCTATCAATTATAAGTAAAAGAGACTTACGTTAGCTTGGCCGCTTGACTTAAAGGTCCTTATCGTTAATAACCCTAATATATGGCTTAAACTAGGTAATACGGAAAGTTACGGAACCATTAACAGTTTTAACAACTATTTCAAAGTTAGCGATAGTTAAAGTTTTATATAGGCATTTTTATTTGCCTGGCTCTTATCATACTAGTACTTTACTTTATAATGGTATAGCAAACACGTTGATTATTCTGGGGCCGTTTCTAGTATTAAGGGCATCGTTAACTTAACGGCGTACCAATTCCTTTCGCAATTCTTTTAGTGCTTTTCCGTAGGCCGCGGCTCGTTTATGGGTACTTATTAATAGCGGAGATTCACTCGTTAAGCTTAGGTACGCTTTAAATACTAATAGGGTTGGCATTAGTCCGTCAGGGCCTACAGTATCGTTTAAGCTCTTTACAGCTATTTAAAAACGTGATTTTGAATTCGTAAAGTTTTTAATTAATCATGTAAGCATATTGTACGATCGGTAAAGTAGTACGTATGCCTTTTTAACCTTTGGTAGCATGGAGGATTGATGTGCATACAAAGCATGACGTATACTAGGGAAATGGCTACCCGCAGTCATGAGAGAGATATCTGGAGGGTAAAGGGGTACCCGCAGGGACTAGCCGAACTATAAACAACAATGCAAATACACCTCTTTACCCCCTCAATTACCCCGCTCAAAGACCCCGTTTCAACTGCAATCATCTGGTGTCCTTCACAGAAGTCGTTTACTTTACAAACTTCCTGATCCGCAGTCATAAATATATGTAGTTAGAAACGTAAAACATACGACGAAAACGAATACGAGGCGAATGTAAGACGAGTACGAGACGGAAATGAACGAGTACGAGGCGAGAACGAAACGAGTACGAGACGAGGAAACAAAAACCCCTACAAACCTTACAGTCAGCCTAGGCTAGCTACGCGAAACTGGGGAGGTTGGAAAAACAAGTAGAGGACAGATTGTCCAAATACATAAAACTTATCTAACAATCACAACCACTAAACTCCTATATCACATTAAGAAAATTTATTATTTAGAAAGTAAAACGATACTAACGAGATATAATAATTACCGTATAATTAGCTGTTATATATATCATACCTCGTAGGATAAGTTTCATACGAATATTCGTCGGATAATTTGGCGAAAGTGTAAACGATTACGTTAAAGACGTGGAGATTGCGGCGAAAGCGTAATTTCAAAACGACACTTTCGTCAAAAAAAAATCTACAAGAGTTATTTCAGAATGGAGTTAAAAGAAGAGGCGGCTGAATGGTACCGTAATATACCAAAAGAGGAGAGATAACAGTGGGAAGATTTTAAGGCACTTTTTAAAACTCGTTTTAAATCACATCCGATAATGAACAGTAACGAAGTGGCAGCTAAGGTAAAATCGTTTGGAAAGCGTGCCTACGAAACGTTGGTCGAGTACGTAAAAAGAGCAAATAAACTTATTACGCAATACCTTTATATACTGTAAAAAGAATTTAAAAACAGGGTTTTAGCTTACCTTATAGATAACGGTTGGAATAACGATACTATATTACGGATGAAAATTACTAATCGTTTAGTCTTTAAAGACTTTATAACTTAAAACGTAATGTATAAATACGAGGTTACGTAAGATATCGTGCAAGAAATATTAATCGCAGTAACCATGGTCTTTAGTCATAATAACAACCCTTTCTTCTCGTAAGACAAGAAACAAAAAGATATCCAAAAGTACCTAATAGGGAAAGTATTCGCCTAAATGATTATAAAACTAATATAAAAAAAATAGGTAGGCTAACGCTTTAAGACAACGGGAGAAACGCTTTTTATAACTTGTAAAATACTCGCGAATATTATAATTCACATTAACTCTACTTTTAACCCATTTTACAAACGACCATAACAGACTCGCGAAACTTATATCAGATAAGAAATAAAATAGGTAATAGTTAGTAATAGTATTAACAATAGCAACAGTAATAACAAACGCAAAATAACACGTAGATATGCTTCAACTACGGTAACGTACCCAAACCATAATATAGGTTTTATAATTATCCTTACCACCGGTAACTATAAGTAAAAACGTGAAAAATACGAGATCTGGTATTAATGGAGCGAGTAATCCCCGAGGAGTTAAAAATGGGAAGTAAAATAAACGCAAAGATATAATAGTTATTATTTATAGTATTAATAAATCGAACCTAATACCAGGATCTTTACCCTGCCTTTGATATTAATTCTTTATATTTGGCAGACTTGAGTATAAAGGGAGGCATCGTATGGGGTTTATATACTGAACTAGAAAAACGTTAATATGTTCGTAAAGATAAAGGAAAAGGTAAAAAGGCCCAGGATATTGCCCTTTTAATACCTGACAAACGCCGTAAAACTCGAATTACAAGGTATACAAACCTATACTCTCGAATTAAAGACGAGGAAGAAAGCTTATCCAATACTTATACGAAACCAAATTCTCCTTGTCCTCAAACTTTATAATTTTAAAACCTCCCATCGATAATTCAAACCGATAGAGAACCGTTTCGCGAAAAAAATTCCTAGTTTCGCACTACTATACAAAAAGAGTACGGAAGGAATACCATGGGAAAGAAAAAAAGATACCATGCCTATCCGAGCATTTTCAAGTAATTCTGAAAGCCGATTTAACTTAACAAATATTTTACGAAGAATTTACCCTTATATTACTTTCGAATGACTGTTAAAATATAGTTCTGTATTACGAAAATAAATGACGAAAATATGTGGCCTCGATATTATTTGAAGAACTAAGATAGGGAGAAAAACCGCGAGGAAAAAAGGAAAACGTATAATATACATGCATTCGGCGGCAGTAATAGCTATAAAAAATCGTGTTAAACCACGTATTACAAAAACCCAAGTCGGATATATTTAAGGTAATACTTATTACATTTATATTCATAAGTGTTTAGTAGACGACGGTCATTTAGTTAAATTCGTTACGCGAGATACGGTAGCTTGTATAGGAATTACCGTTTAAATAATTAACTTATTAATAACTTTTACGACAGCTGACGAAAGTCGTACGATATTAATAACTTACGTATTATTTCCCTTTATCGTCAATAATATTATTTCTTTAATTTACGTATTCATTCTAGCCAACTATTTATTATGACACTTATTATTAAACCATAATTAGTTTATTCGTTATTTAACTGTTGATAATTATATAGGAAATATCCTTATATTTATAAGCGAAAGCGGATATTTAGTCGTCATATTTGTAAAACGACGCGTAAAACCGTTGTTTCCTAATATTTGATTAGCTTGTATAAATCGTTTTTTAGATGAAAACCAATGTTCGTCGGATAAGTGGACTACGAATAGTAAGGAAGGAACGACAGAATCAGATTTAAAGGACGAGAATAGAAGCGACGAGGGCGAGAATTAGAACATGGATAAGGATGATGTGAAATACTTGCGAAAACGAAACAAATTTATTGATTTCGTAGAATACTTATAATAACGAGGAAAACACCTAAATTATGGCGGGTCTTACACTTGGAAAAGGCTATTCGGTAACTGAAAAACCTAGGAAATACTGGTACTTATAAACAAGTACGTTTTGAAAAAGTTTTAATTATATTAGAAATGCTTGAAAGCGAGATAAAAGTATATAAAAACAAGAAGAGAAACTACGAGGGCGAGATAAAAACGTGTAAGAACGAAACGAGAACGTTAATAGTAATTGTAAGACGAAATGGATAATGAAAAAGATCGAGAAAAGTTGTTGCGTTTGATGAGATAAAGGGATCGTTTACTAAAAAACACCTTAATATCGTTAACCGTTTATTACGTTTATCTATTTCGCGTATTTCGATTTAACGTTCGGGAAGGAAAATAAAACTCTTTAATTGTTTTACGTCATTACCGTCGCTTATTAGGTTGTTAATATTTAATTATGATAAGAAAACAAATTCGTGATTGGACGAAGAAGACGACGATATTTTGGCGTTACGGGTGTTAAATGACGAGAAAGATAAAAAGGTATTTTTAAACGTTTCGGCATACGAATATCAATGATAGTGGAGAGGAATAGGGGAAAATAAAATAGATTTAAAAGAGGCTTGCGTAGTATATGGTGAAATAGAACGAATACCAATAGCGTAAAACAACAAACTTGATAAATATATTAAATGTTGGCTTGGATAAAGGGAATTGAAAGACGTACCATAAGATGTTATTAAGAGATAGTTTAAGGTTTTCGGCATCAACGTTGGAAATATAAGCAGAATAAATAAGGCGGACGAATTCGTCAACGAGAAATACCCATAATTTTACGAAAATAAAGGGAAAGGATTATCATTGGCTAAAAGGCTAGTATATACCTAGAGAGATGTTTTTACCTTTGAATCAAGAGACGTAAGAGTAACTGATCTCGTTATTTATTTAATCGAATTCGAATGAAATAGCAACCCGTTTTGACTAAAATAACTAAGGTACTTATAAGATAAAGTCGTATTCGTATAAAGTTTTTATCTAGTTATGGAGGTAACTATATTTTTGTATTAGGTTAATATAAATGGAGCGTATACTTATGAAACCCATTAAAAAGAAACGGCGAATACCTATTCGTTTATAATTATATTTTAATTAATGAATTATACGATTGAATAATAATAGCTGATACACTTACGAGATAAAGTATTCGATACTTTTCTTTAGGGTAGTTATAAAGTTTTTTCCCAAGGTAACGTAACGAACGGATATTAGAGAATTCCTATTACTCCGGGATATAAATACAAAACAGTATTTATTACGCCGAATATGTAATATTTAATACTTAAAACGCCTTGGGGAATCACAGGAAGTAAACATACATATTGTATACTTGACGATATCACTTTTGGTAAATAGCTATTATCAAATAACGAGAGCGGTGAGAATGGTACGAGAATCGACGAGAATACTACGAGACGAAACCGAAAGAATACGAGAATTAACGGTTTAGCATTACCTTTATTAATGGGATACAACCATACCTGGAAAACGGCTTTCGATATATATATTAACAATTATAACGCCTATTACATGGATTTAGCATAATATTAAACTTTTTTCACTATTAATACTTTCCTCGCCTCGAATTTGAGAGAATTAAATTTACCCCCTATAAAACTGTTTTATTCGGACACCATATTTACTCGTTGGGATTCGAATTGTTGCGGGGTAGAATTCGGCCGTTTAAGAAATATCGAAAAAGATTCGAAATATAGATAAAACCTGAAAATCACTTTACTTCGTTAAAATATTAGACGAGTTTCTTTACCTTACACTATACGTTACGATGTATATACCTGGAAAAGCATTATGGACGATAATTTTAAAAATATTCTGAATAAAAAAGGTGCTGAAAATAACCTTAACACGTAAAGTTTTAAAACGAATGTAATGGATTTTTAAAAGGTTTAAATGGAAAAGGGAATATATTAAGGATTTCGCTACCATATACTTAGATATTTAATAAAACGTCATTATAATACCAGATAGCCTACTTTAATATTACTTTGTAATAGATACGTCAAATAAGGGAATCGATAGTGTCGCTTTTTAACTGGAGGAATTGCCGACAGGTACCGAGGTTGTTGACAAGTTAATGTTTTATATGAGAATTTTGGCCTTTTTTTCCTGAAAACTGAACGATATCGAGATAAGGTATACCATTAGTGAGAGAAAAGTACTGGCCATGGTGAGATGTTTGAAAGAAACGAGTTTATAGATGATTAAATCGCTTTTCACGACAATAATATATATCAATTATATAAACCTAATTTTATCGTTAACGAGTTCGATAATACTTATAGGGAGAATCGCGTGATGGACAGATATTTTCGGAATATTTAACGTGAAAATCGTATATCGCCCCAATATAAATAAGATTATTAAAATCGCGAACGGAACTTCGAGGTTGTCGGGACTAATTGTAAAGCTTTTGAAGTTAGATACGACAGAATTACCGTAGGAAATGGGAAAATGCTTATTCGTAAGATTAGCGATGCTAAAAGATCCGGGAACAAGAATTCTCTTGCCTATAGGAGTATTAAGCCTCAGACGAATATTACGACTTGGAGGAGTAACGATAGCAACCGTATATATTGACGAGACGAATTAGTACGGGTATATTGTGGGATACCTTATAGGTGGTTAAAAGATGATTACGGACTTACCGACATAGGTAAAAGTGAAAGTAAAACGAGATTTATTATAATTTTGTATCTAAAATGGCGTGTTGTTAAGACGAAAACTTGACAAGGGATGCGTAGTTTACGTGAGAAAAAGTAAGGTACCTTGGGTAATAAAATAGACCTACGACCTATACAAGCATTTCGCGGTAACTTCGACTCTTTACAAATTAAAGGGAATATTATAGTAGCCGACTCGGTATATTAACATCAAAAAATACGTTAAAACTTATAGACCGTATGTATTATCCAACACCGTTAGACCAATTAACGTAGAACTCGTACCTATTATGGCTTCCAAACTATTGAGTATTATAAATATGGATTTTATAAGTAAAATTAATTTTAAAAAAAATCGGCGGTAAAACTTATCTTTACCCTATAGTCGATTATTCCTCGCGATTTTTGTTTTTCCAAATATTAGGTAAACCGACAGGCGAAAAGGTATGTCGAATGTAAAAACCTATTACCGATTTCTTTAGTTTCCTTAGGGAATATTACTCGGATAACGTAAGGTATTTTCAAAGCCCGACGGTTATAAAGTTTTTTTTAAGGCGGAACGAAAATGATAAATACGCTTAAATACTTATCCATGTTGGTAAGACTAATCGAAGGATTGGTAAAGTTAACTAAAAATATATCAAAGAAATAGGCTTATAAACGTAGGTATAGGTAATTTGAAAAGTGGATAAAAGCTTTCATTAACATTGTAAGGGTTATAAATAATAGGCTCGTGAGAAACCTACCTTATATACCTTTACGGATTATGTTAGGCTGGTTAGTAAAACCCTTGGGAGTAGTTGAAAAGGCGGTGTTAAAACTGGATCAAGAATAATTGGCAGCGATGTTTAATGAACCATAAGCTAATAAAGAGGTAATTCTCGATGAGTTCGTTAGCTGGCGTAACAGTTTATATTAACAAGTGGTTAAAAGATGGGTGGAACGATAGATTAAATACAAAACTGACCTTGAGGGTAATGGGTTGAAAGTTGGCGACTGGGTGTGGGAGGTTGTACCGAATACCCGCGATATTCAATTGAGAATATTTTTAGTTAATAAAGATGAAAGTAAAGACCTAAAGAGTATTCGGATACTTACCTTTAAGCTGCGATAAATAGAGCCGTAGGAAGTTAACGAGATCGTTTCATCTATATCGTTTTATATCGTTAATTTTACCACCAAATTGAAAAGAAGGAAAGTCTTCGTTAACTTAATAAAGCCATACGTTTAGAGGGAAAAGGATAAAGAGGATGAGAACGAGAGAAGAGGAAGAAAAGGGCAAGATGTGAAAGAAATGAATAATCTTTACATCAGTAACCTCGACGGTAACGAGCGTGTTATCGATCAGAACGCGCCGCAATGGAGTGATGCTATTGACCAGAACGCGTTTCGATAGAATGACGATATTGATTTTCGTCAAGATTGAAGTTGAAGAGGTTGAAAGGGCGAAGGTTGAGGTTGTAAAAGGGTGGAAGTTGAAGTTGAAGTTGGAAGGATTATCGTGAAGTGTGGTGGTGATGGAAAGTTTACTTTTGCTTCCTTGTTCCTATTGTTTTTATTGTTTCATTACCCTATTTTACCCCACATCAATATTTGATGCGAACCTCAACTTTCATCCACTCTACTTTGTTTTATATGGTTTTGGAGATTTAGCTATATATTAATTGGGGGATAGATGGAAGTATGGAGGATTGATGTGCATACCAAGCATGACTTATACTATGGAAATGGCTACCCGCAGTTATGGGAGGGATGTCTGGAGGGTAAAGGGGTACCCGTAGGGACTAGCTGAACTAGAAACAACAATGCAAATACACCTCTCCACCCCTCCAATTACCCCACTCAAAGAACTAGTTTCAATTGTAATCACTTTCTAATAATTTATTAGGCCTTTACAGGTACCTATTCACACTAAATACCTATTATCTTAACATATTTTTAAAACTCCACCGCCGTAAAGTTGGTACTAGAATCGTAAACTATGATATTAAGTAAGCCCAAATACGTATTAATATACAATATATTTAATACCTTCTCGGTATCATTTTCTGGTAGGGACTTTAAAAACTCATCCCTATGAACAAAAGTTTCGAAATTAATAATATAAAAACAAGCTTAATATACAAGTAAAATACATTGATAAAAACCTTCCGCTTAAAGTCAACATGGTTTTTGAATGTAAACATAAATTTTTGGAGGGTTTAAATATACGTTTAATGATGGTAATAAAGCATTGTAATATTTTTGGGGTAAAATATTACACATTTTTATATCGTGTAAACTTTAGGAATTAATATAGTTTAATAACGATTGCATGATTAATGTTATGACCCAACATCTGCAGGGCGCACCAGCGGCGGCCCCGCAGCAGATAACGAAGGAAATCGGTTGGACACAGCCTCTCGGCAGGCACCAGGGATCCACAACAGACACACCATACACAAGGGTTAGGGTCAGCATGGTGTGAGACTCGATGGACTCGGTATCGAGCCAGTCGAGCTGACACCGGGACTCGATGGACTCGACATCGAGCCAGTCGAGCCTACACTGAAGACGTATGAAGGCGCGGATATATAAGGACACTTTAATTACCAAGATAGATAGCATTTCCTTCATAGCTCTTCAGTTGTCAATCTAAGTATTCAGTCTACCCTGAATAGCCTCACGGCTTCTGATCATCACTCGCACGAATACAGTCTTGATATTGCACCTTTTGTTACCTCTGCTACCTTACTGCTAACATAAACCCTCTGAACACCTTCTACATACTCACGGGTATTTAGTGTGATCATTACAATTAAATCCCAATATAAATAACGTATTTTTCAATTTCGTTAGTTTTGATACCATTGCTTTTAAGCCTTGAATATAAAACTATTAACATATTTAATTAAAAGCGAAGGAAAACCTCTAGCTGTTTCTGATCGACTCGTCGTCGTGAACGTGAAAACGTGAACGTTAACGCCAAGGGTCTTTATATATGTGAAGTAAAAAAGGAAAAGAGTAGGGGATTCAAAGATATGAAATGTAATTAACCTAATAATATCTTAAATTATCATTATGCCTCATAACGATAATTATTCGCCTGATCTGAAGCTAACTTTAGCCTTACCAATATTATACTAATCAATTTTAATAGCGACAATTTTTATAGTAATGCTACATATTACGAATAACCCTTTTTCAAATACCTTATTACCCCTATATCTATTATGATACCTTAAAACTTACGATCAGTAAACGATCGCGAAAATTAAAATATATAAACGGTTAAAGACTTATTCAAGGTAGAGATAATGGTCTTTATTGCCTAAACGACATAAAAACTATAGTCGGCTAATTATTAAGCCGCGTTGAAAGCTAAATCGTTATGTTATTTAATTAATTTAAGGTATCTGTCGGTAAGGTGTAAAACTTATTCTTTACGTGAAGTAGGTAAGTTGAAGAGTAATCGTTAGATTGGTATTTTAGTAATAAAAGATAGATTTCAGGAAAGAGCATTCCAGAGAGTGTACGCCACGGATGGGAGGTTATAAACCTCCCATCCGGACAGTAGCCTTTTTGCCGTGCTCTCTGGAATACCTAATCCAAACCATTTCATGCATTGCCGTGCGGTTTGGAATAATCATTCCAGACTATTCCATGTATTTCTATGCGGTCTGGAATAACTATTCAAAACCGCTCCATACATGATACACTTTACGTCTTATAAAAGTATAGCCTACAATGTGACACGTTATCGTGCACTTTGCAAAAAGGCACTTTGCAATCTAATATACTGCCACTTAGTTTATATATATTATCTATAAAGATATATAGTAATATCCATACAAGCAATCTTTTTTTCCTTATATACTTCATACTTATAGCCCAATATTAATAATACGGTTATGGTCATAAAAGTCTAAATTAATAGGTTTTGTAGTAATAGTATGGTCGTAATTATGAATGTCTAAATTAATAGGTTTTGTAATAATAATTTGGCCACGAAGGTCTAAATTAACAGTTTCTATATTAACAATGTAGTTTAGGTATTAGTTGCATAAATTCGAATTAGTAAATGTTGACCGCGATAGTAATTGTAACTCGGATGAAATTAGTAAGGTTTGACTGCAGTGGTAATTATTGTCATAGACTCAGACCGTTAGCCATTGAGCCTATAGGTTACGTGAATGTGCACGTAACGGGATGGGCAACGCCCGGCTTAGGCCCGGCCTGGGCGCGGACAGGGTACGGCCCGGGTACAAGCCGGACACAGTCCGTGTACGACACGTGTGAGGGCACGTGACGGGCTGGGCATTGGTCCTACCCAAGAGCCCTATACGTTGGGTCATGGTAGCCTCTTCTAGTCTTCCTCCGCACCTCAATAGTAAATCTCATTTGGCACCTACTTAGCTGACCATCATCGTAGGTCGGACCATAACAATTATAATTCGGGTCTGGTTAGTATAGCCAAATAATAGCGATGTAGTTGGTAATAGCTCCTTTCGTGGTTCCTAACAGTGGTAATTATGCAGGCGTTGAATGGGGTAATTACGTAAGAGTGATTAAGTAATTACGTATTGGATTAATATGAAAAGATATATCGCTATCGGTCCAGGTAAAACTTCCTTTCTTTTCCATTTAAAAGCGCGTAGTTAAAGCTAATATAAGTCTCTATCCTAATCAAACCTTTATTTTACTTAATTAAATTAAGTCGTTTTAATAAGTAAGTTACTTGACTAATACCTATATATTAACCTTTCCTTTTAATAAATGCAGCGTAAAAACAAAACGGTTAGGCGCCGTTTGACACGAGAGCGCCGACGCGCCGCCGCTGCTGTAATAGCCGCCGCCGCCACCGCTATTAGCAGCCCGCCCTTATCGGGCATAATCTCGTTAATAACTGTTACCTCACCCGCCGCCACCACCCCGCTAAGCCCTGCCGTCGCCGCTTCGCCTCCTTCCGCCGCCGCCGCCTCGTCGCTCTCCGCCGTCGCCGCCACTACCCTCTCCTTTCCCCCCTTTCCTTTCCCCTTCCTCAGCTCTTAAAAGAAGGAGCAGGGGGCTCTTAAGGTTATGAACCTTACTTTCTCCCTATAGGTAAAAACCTTATTACCTGTAGGGGCCCCTTTACGCCATAAACATAACTTAGTATAACTACGGTAGGATTCGTATAATTTATACCCACCCGTATATATGCCTTTAACTTCCTTTTTTTTTTTTGAATAAAGAGTATAAGGCGGATCTGCTCTACCGCTTCGAGCTTCATATATCTAGGGTACGTTACGAGGCTTTTTTAACACGCAAGGTGTTAAAACGGCGTACCTGTGTCTATACCCTCGGGCCGCTAATGAATACGCCTTACATGTCGTATATCGCGTTCGTGGTCGCAGATAAGTCCGTTAACGATTATTACGAAAACGGGGGTCATTCGGCCCGTTACCACTATTATAAACGGATTGACAACTTATACACCCCCATTTCTGTAGTCTTGAAGTCGTAGGGCGATGCCGTATTACGCGCCTGCCGGATTCATGGTAAGTTTTAACCGAACTGTAAAATTTTCCTTTCGCAAAAATATAACGTTTAAAGCGTTTAAAAAAAATTGCGGTTGTAAATAACCAAAAAAATAGATGTTAATTAATAATAAACAGTAACTGGCGGATTAAGGAGTTGGCAGCCGTCATTACGGCTTAGAAACGGAACCTATGTATATACTGCATAGGCGAATTTAACGACGGTATCGTACGTCGTCATAAAAAGGGTAAAGCCCCCCTTACGCCTTTGTTAAAGAGTATTCATCTCAAGACGTAGGGCTATAATAAACAACGTATTTATTAATTTAAGTGTCTCTGATACTCCGTTCGGGGTAATTTTAAGTATTACATTCGTTAGGTTTGATTTGTTATTGATTTATTTCATTTCCTCGATTTCACGGCGTTCGTACGACTCGCGTAAAGCTATAACTTCAATTATCAATCGCCTTTCATTCGTAGTACCTAGCTTAACCTAATATTTATAAAGCGAAAAGAAGTTAATATATATAATAGGAAGGACAGGGCGTAAATTAGGGTTGGTAATAATTATCCGGACCGTTATTGCCATTGTAATACCTAAATCGAAACATTTAACTATATTATAGAATTATGAATTTAGAACGTTTTTTGTAACCTTTTTGTACTTGGTAAAATTCCAATGAATAATGTTTTTACGAAGCGAAAAGCCGTATCGGGCCAGTAGTTCGTTACCAGTGATTAAAATAAAGCCTATTTGCGAATTATAGTCGCTATTAATAGCGAAAAAAAGCCGATAGTAAAAAAAAAAGCTTAGTAATATGTATATCCAGTGAAAAAAACTATAAACCGTGTTTTGGATTATATATTTGCCATAGAAGTCGTTTATTAAACGTCTTACATACATTATCCGTCGGAGCGGTTTGGCATTGCACGGCGACTGAGAGGTTAAATACCGCTTCTAGTTGTACTACAAAAGTAACCTAAACACCACGTACGCGTTGGTATTTATATTCGTCGGCCTGTTTTGCATTATCCAACGTGATAAAAGCAACTTTATTTAACTGCCCCTTTTACGTAAGGCGCAAAACGCCGTTTCGAAAAGTATTAATAGTGTTATTAAAATCGATTATATATTCTTCCATTAAATAAGTTTTAGGTTTCGCTTTTGAACCGTCTTTCAAAAGTTTTCTCTCTTAAAACGCGGAAAATAAAGCGTTACATAACGTTAAAATGTCGTCCGTTTATATACACATTAGTGTAAAGCCCTCCGAACGGGTTATTCATACCAATAGGTATGGGTCGAAAATAAAGCTAGTTATCCCAAGCCGGTTCTTATAATACCTTTAGTAAGTGTTATACCAGTAAACACCGGCTTTAACTAAGCCATAAAGTGGTTTTATAATACGTAAGATCGTCTTATACGGTGGGTGTTTTTTTTTTTGATATTTTTTGATATGTCGGCGTAAATTCGTCGTTTAAACCGTTTTTTAAAATAAGGTATATTCTTATGTAATATTTACAAACTCGATATGGAGGTTATATGGTACGCCAAGGGAAGCTGCGAATATGAAAATCAAACAGTGACTAATTCGTTATAATATATGCGATTACGTTATAATATCCTTTTTACCTTAGTTATTATATCCTTTAATAATTAGGTAACTTTTTTCGTAAAATCTCCCGGTTTCATCCTTTACTTCGTAAACGAGGCGGGTAAAAAAATCAGTAGGTGTCGTAAATAATCGGATCGAACCGTTTAAAACGAAATACGCTTTAGTCAATCAAGGCTAAAATATCTATTTAGGTAAATTACTCGAATAAGGTACTTAAAATTGTAATAATATCCTTATAACGAAATTTTAGGTTTAACTCGCGATTTGTTATTTTTTTAAAGTAATAGAGGAGTTTATAAAAAAGTTTTTAGGGCATTTTTGATTTTCGAGCTGAAAGGGTACCCTCAACGGTAAGTTATTGGTAAAGTACGTATAAACAGGCCGCTTTTATTTAGAAGGAGCGGGCCGGAATTGTATTTCGGGGTGTAGCTTAAAGCTGAAAGCGATTTGGATTTGTCGTTTTAAAGAGTGTCTCGTTAACGGTTTGATCCATCCTACGGTTCCGGGCCGCTCCTTTCCATCTCTCTTTTATATTTTCGCACCATTATGCAACGAAACGAAGTTATACCGTTTGGCCAATTAACGAATACATTATAACCTCTAAACTCTTTAATATTCCAAAAGTCAATCGATCCATCTTTAATTCTCTTAATCAAGACTTTTAATTATAACGATAGGTCCAAAATACCAGTTTTACGCGGGCCATTCCTTATGGCCAATGCTTTGAACACGTCGTTCTTAGCACGTAAAAAACGTAATACTGCCATAGCTTTCGCTATAATATTAGCCTTTTTCACCGTGAACGGTAATAATATAAAGTTTATATAAATCCTTAAATAGGTACCGAAGATAAGGAATATAGGGATGAGCCTACTTAGGTTTAAAGTATTATTAAAGGCGCTAGCCTTTATTTAAAGGATAGATTCCTTAAAACTAATACCCTTTAACTTTCTAAACAACACCGTATACGTTTTTTAAAGCGATTCATAATACCGTTTTCAGTTTCCAATACCCTATGAGGCTTTTATTAAGATTTACTTACACTCGTTGCCGGCTATCCGAATCTTAATACACCACTTAGTAAAGTCGAAGGCCGTACTAACGTAGTATATAATAGTTTAGGGGCCCTAAATAAACGTTAGACCAATAGTAAAGTAAAGTGTCTTAATGATTTATAACGAAAACGCTTAGTATAAATTTAACGACTTGAAATAATATTGTGGCGTTGATGGCATAAATAACCGGTTAATTGTCTAAATACATAATATCAATATTTACTTCGGAATTAAAGTTTACATCGTTATAAAAGCGGAACTTAAACCGACGTAGAGCTTATAAGTGTAGCTAACTCTTACGGTAAAACTTTTCGATAGCCTTAAATACGTCCTTTCCTACATCCGTATAACCTGCGGCGTAAAACAGGCGTAAAAGGCGTTTTACAACCGGATATCCGAATCGTCGGTGTAAAGTTCGTAATTTCTGCTACGTTAAATAAACAAACTTAATTATACATGCTTCAGGGAAAAAACTACAAATAGCCGAACTTAAACTGGAGCGGTACGAATACACCATCCAAAACGCTGATAAGTTAATTAATCGTATTCCGGACCTTCACTTTAAACTTATTTATATCAGCTAATAAAAGCAGGAATAGTATTTCAAAGTTTATCACGTAAAACTTAACCGGTCCTACACGCGTATTTTTAATAACCATTCCAAATAACAATACTTTACCTTTACTAAATAGGACCTTTCGGTATTTTCCTATTCGGTCCAGTTAAAACTTCGGAAACTTCGTCGCAAATGCATCGAATTACCGCTTTTTGGCCGTTAAGATCTTGATTATACTAATGTTAGGTATAATAACCTAAAACCAGTTGCCGTATCTGTTAAGAGACGTGAATTACGATGTTATATAGGTGTCGAACACTCTGTTTACGTAATCCCAACCCGTAATATATATAAAAAGGGTGTTCTGTAGGCCGGCAAAGATACGTTAGACGATCTCGTCGTTTTGAGCTAATAAGTTAATATCATTGCTTTTAAAGTTTTCCTCTCCGGATATATATTAGTAGGGGTAGACGTTAAAAACGTTATCTATACCTTTTTACTCGGTTACTTATATTTCACACTTGGTTTTTATCCGGTTTTTAAATATATTGCCAGCACAAAACTATCGTTTAATCCGATTTTTTTCGTAAACGGGGTAGTTCATAAACCAATAGGCGATCTTACCGTGTATAATATACCACTTTTGTAAACCCGCAGGGCTTCGTATAACTTTTTGTAAGTATTATTATAGCTGCGGTATGTTTCGCCCATTTTCGAACGATTGTTTTTATCTTTTATTATTAGGATTCCCTCCACGATACCTACACTTCAGGCGCTTGTTTTATTTCAGGTAAACTTTAAACCTTCGATTTAATACGTAGTAAATAATTTTGACGAGGTTTACTTTAGTAATTTAGCCTTCGCCTTTGGTTTTGTCGGCTACAAATACTAATTCAGGGCTCGCCTGCCAGCGCATAAAGGTCTTAAGCAATACTTTCAAGCTTGTATAAAAGGCTTTTAAATGTTTTTTCAATTTAAAAAATGTAAGGTAGAAGTTCGAGTTTCCGCGGTATACTTTTGTTACTACTTAGATAAACAGTTCGTCCCCCTTATATTTCGGTTCAAGGGTTACCTAGCATTTTCGGAACTTAGGTAACAAAGCGGTAAAAAATCCCTATAGGTTTTTATTGGCGTTTTCCCATTCGTTTTTTACGAATTCCCAAACTATGCTAGTCTAGTCCTTATCATAAAGTTCGTAATTAATTTCTATATTAAAATGGGATTTAAAGCGGTTGTAATACTCTACAAATATATCCACCTACGTAAGGTAATACACGTACTACTATTTAATTTATCCGTATGATATAACGGGGAAAATGATATAAATTTGTAATGGTTAAATGTTTAATCTTATATATATATTAAAAGTAACCAGTATTTCAATATTAAGCATATTATACAGTTTACCGCTTTAATTTTCTTCTTTATTCAAAAGCCTAATGAAGTTTATAAACTTTGTAAAATCGCTCCTATTAGTGGGAAAATGATGCGGTAAAAGGTAACGGTAAGGGTCGTGATTAGCGGACATTAGTCCGTAAGGCACGTATTGGCGTTTTATACCGCTCCTTAATTCCTAAAGTAAGTTTTCGCTTTCTGGATCGCTTTTCTCGTAGTTAAGCTGGTTTCCAACGGTAATCAGGGTACGGTTTTATCTCGGTTTCGGTCTGAAACTACGTTTCGTAAAGGGTTCGTATTTAACCTTCACTATAAATAATCGTTACAGTGTTTCCTCTTCTTCCGTTAGTTCCTCCAATTCTGTTTCCACTTCGCGACGGGCGTTCAGCCTTACTAAGCGCCGTATCCCCCTTTACGGTGGCTTTTCCTGTCCCTGATCCGTTATCTTAAGTAGGCGTTCCCGACGTTTTTTTTACCAGTATCCCTCCACAAATTTCACGTCCATCACCTCATCGTCTATCCATTTCGGCATTTATATAAGTTGAGCTATTATTGTTAGGGCTCTTACAATTAGGCTGTTGTTTTCACCGGTTGTATTAATACCTTTACTTCGTAATTACTTTCGTAGTATTTTTAAAATCTTGCCATCGACTATACACCATATATCTGACCTAAAGTTTACAAAACCCTCTCTAAAATCGTCGAACAGGTCGCGTCCTTCGATTTCACCGCTACAGTAGTGAAAAATCAAATGAATTACATATGTATTTGTCATATACGGGTTCAAACATTCCACTAATATCACGATTTTGTTATCCTAAAGGTTAAGATCCAAATGCTTTAAAATATTACCGCGAAACGAAGTATAGGTAAAAAGGTATTCCATACATTCGTTAGCCTTTGCCAAATCCGTAACTAGTGGTACCATCATGTATTTAGGTTGGTAGTCTGTATGTGAAAACTGTTATAGTCCGACCTACGATGGTAAGCCAAGTAGGTGCCAAATGGAGTTTACTATTAAGGTACGGTGGAAGACTAGAAGAGGCTACCATGGCCCACTGTGCAGGACCTATAGGCATGGCCAGTACCCAGTCAGTGCCTAGCCCGTTACGTGCCCTTACACGTGCCGTATATGGACCGTACCCAGAGTATACCCGGTCCGCACCCGAACCGGACCCGGACAGGATATTGTCTATCCCGTTACGTATACCGTTACACAACTAATAGACTTAATATCCAATAGCCTAAGTCTATAATATACCCCCTTTTTCTTTGGATATTATAAAGGTTACAACGTCCCGTTAATTAAATGCGAGGCTCGGGCCTTATCCGCTTAATACGCGGGCCGAACGCGAGCCGATAATGCGGTGTTTAACGCGCCGTATAACGTATCAGCCGATCAGACCCTATACCGCCGGCGCCGCTTAATACACCCTTAGACCTAACGTATAATATATCCTTTTTACAGTTGGTACCGTATAACGCGTCGTGTAATACTGCGTTTTTACCTTCAATAACATATAACGCGCCCCGTATAATACGTAGCACCTACCGAATCCGGTCCGCTAATCCCTATAAATACGGACGCCCCCGTAGCACCCAAAACTTCCTTTCTTTTCCTTTTATAATGCCGCCCTCTTTTATTATCCAATTTTTTTTCGTAATGATTTCACTATCCCCCTTTGTATACTAACCCCTAATTTCTGCTAACATTTTTTAGTTATTTCCTTCATTTCGGTTTCATAATCGACGTTTATAATATACTTAACTTTAGTTACGTTACCGCCGAAGTTTTTGGTAAATATAACAAACTATCCCATAAAGTATATTACTTTATTATATGTAAATACCTTGCCATTAATTACTCTTTATAGCCGTTTCATATTATAACTTCTTTTCGTATTTAATAATAATGACGATAAAAACCATTTTTCTGTTTTATAAGTTCAAAAAGCTTATACATTATATAGTAACCGCCTTTTTGACTCCGGCATTCCTTTTATTTATATCAGAAATGATTAGGCGTAAGGTTATCACACATATTGAAACGTTTAGAGTAAGGTAAATTTACAAATTAATTGTGTGGAAAACTTGATTGTAATATAACCCTCTTTCGTAATATATTTCAAAAATAAGCTTTCTTATAGCCTTACCCGATTTACGCGCCCTCCTACGCCAATTAGGTATTACGACTGAGGATAAAAACCACATTTTATCCCCTACGCGTAAGCGTTAAGAAGATATCCCGGACTATCACCCCGTTTTTACCTTCATCTTCTTTAAGTTAATTAATTAGTTTACCCGGTTCCGCGATATTACTTGGGTATAAAGAGTCCCTATTATGCCTGCCGTACAGGCTATTACCCCTTTAGCTATATGTTTCCGTCGCCCTTTCCTTCCGGGTCCGTTTTCTCCTAAAACTCTTTCGTTAACTTTTACGATATCGCCAATTTATAAAAATATGACTCTTTCGGCTAACTATACTTTGATATACAACGTTTTCTCCCCAACTTCTTTTCATTAGCGTTGTATACCCATTCTTAATTTCAGCTTAAATAACAAAAATAATATAAATATTTAAGTTAAATTCTTTATCATCAATATATGTTACGGTTTAAAAAGTATAACGAACGACGGTTGAGGCCTAATTATACGAACCTTGATTTTATCCGTATTCTATTTACTAACCTTAGCTAAAAACGTGTTCATCGGGCTAACCGCGAACGGGTGTAAAATCGTAACCAGATGGATCCCGTCGACCGGGCCTAAACTAATATATTATAGTTTTTAGTAAACCGCCTAAAAGGTTGCTTTTGTCTCCCTGCCCTTCGCTCTGCTTTTTGTTACCCGTTATCGTCGGCTTTTTTAAACGCCCGTCCTTTTTAACGTTATTCGGTATCATCGGCTTCCCTAACTCACATCCCTCCTCGCGTTATCCGCTATCGGCCTCCCCTTACGTCTGTCCCTCGTCGTGTTATCCTCTATCCTCGACGTCGCCCCGCGCCCGTTCCGCCTTTTATTATCTCCCTTTATCGATGCCTATCAACGCCCGTCACGCTTTTTATCGTTTTTCTCCCTCGGTATCACTTAATATCCAAAACAGTAATAATAAGGCCTTTAACGTCAACAACACCGATATTCTTTGAAACTTATAATAATGATAATAATGATAATAATGATAATAATGATAATAATGATAATAATGATAATAATGATAATAATGATAATAATGATAATAATGATAAT